>JARFJB010000896.1:1520000-2007500 GCA_036346205.1 Vesta saturnalis
AAGAATTGCCCGAAACAAATAGCTGTTTCCCTACAGATAGCTCCAATCTTATCCGATACTCTCGTAACCTTTATATATATATATATATATATATATATATATATATATATATATATATATATATATATATATATATATATATATATATATATATATATATATATATATATATATATATATATATATATATATATAAAGGTTACGAGTATCGAAAAATGGATATAGATGTTTCTATGTCCATTCTACTCTCTGAGAACGTTCTAATGAAGCAATTAAAATATAACATTCCGTCATAGTGTCATGTGGGACATGACCTTGATTTTACACAAATTAATCTCAAGTGGAGGTTTGCTTTTAAAATTATACACATTCATGCAACTTAACTAGATTTGTTATTTAATGAGAGCTACCCTCTTTCGCTCTTCGTGTCACATTAAAGACTGAACTGTATAATGTCAATCTCCACTCTGGTAGCAATACTTACTTTGCAAGCTTGTTTTACTTTATTCTTTGTTATTACCAGGGAAGTATACAAAGTTAATTAACTCTAACTTATCTAACATTTATATCACTATAACATTTAGAGATTTAATTAGACAAACCAATCTTCAAGCAGGGAACTCGGAAAGATCATTTACCCACGTTACCATTTAACTACACCCAATCGACCAATACGAATTATGTAATTAATACAATTAATCAGTCATTACGAATAACTAAATAAATTGTAGGTATTTATTGCTTATAACTTTATTATATGAACGATATAATGCTAGCTATCATTGGACTAGGAAACATAAAATGCTAACCGTTTTCAATGCTAAAACATTATTTCACCTGCAAAATACTGTGTTTCTACAGAACGAGGACATCAAAGCAAAAATATAATTGTAAAAAAACTAGCGCATGCAATAACGTATTTTTTGCATAAACTAATATATATTAAACTGAGCTATAGGTAACGCACAACTTGTGTTAATAGTTGTATAATGAATATTTTATTAGAGCTTGAACAAAGTGGAATTTAATTGTACAATAGAAAAAATGTAATTTCGAAATTTTATGTGTTAATTAAACATGAAATTAGAAATGTTTGCCTCTATTAACAATATTTATGTGATACATTATAATGAAGTAATTTGCAATTTTGATTGAGGCATAAATTATATTTTCTATTTAATATAGTACTACAATTACATATACACATTTTTAATTATATTTTGTTACAATTCGCTTTAACAACATTGTAAATACGACAATTGTTACTCTTTAGGATGAGTCTGCACATTTTGTTCCAGATTGATTTAATTACGGCTAATTATTTTCATTATACTACCTACGTGAAATATTTCAGTTCATAACACCTATTTAGTTAGTTTAAGTGAATAAACGCGTACGTTGTTCGCTTAAATAATACCAAACGCTTTCAAAGATCCCAGA
This sequence comes from Vesta saturnalis, assembly GCA_036346205.1. Taxonomy (NCBI): domain Eukaryota; kingdom Metazoa; phylum Arthropoda; class Insecta; order Coleoptera; family Lampyridae; genus Vesta; species Vesta saturnalis. The sequence continues at coordinate 1,521,441 of JARFJB010000896.1, forward strand.
GGAAACAATTCGTCCACGTCGTAATTCAACTGACATGTGAAACATTCTACTTTTCGCCGTATAAACCAAATCATGCAATTAACTCTATTACTATTATTTAAAATCATATTCATAGTTTCGACAAAAAGAAGTGACATAAACATCTTTAGTGGTACTTAAAATATTAATATAGCTTTAAGTACGCAAGTGTGTGAGGTTTTATGTTTAGACTACATCTTAAATGTACTAGAATCAGCAATACTATTGTAGGTTGAAGATATGTTAAATGGTTAATAATTCTGTGCATACTTCCCTCCATGGAAAATATAGTGTATAATTTTAGAATTAAACACACTTGTGTATGCTTGGATGTATAAAACTACACTCTTCATATCGATTCCTAAATGAGAGGCCGTGTTTCCAATAATTCGAACAAATGATAAAAAAGAGATAAAAAATAAATAATTATTAAATAAATAAATAATTTCAAAGAGAAGTTAGTGTTTTCACGTTACAACTTGTGACCGGGCATCGTAGCCAGGACCCATTAAGGACAGCAATAGCAGTAGTGGTTTTACTGCTATTGCGGTCCTTAGTGGGACACCATGAAAAGCAAGGACGCAGAAGACCTCCAGGACACCCCCACCGCCAACAGGTACGAACAACGTCGGAACAGCAAAAGTACTACAGTAAAAATTCTTTCCATTAATCTGTGTTGTTTTATTTTAACATTGGTTTTCCTCCCTTTCTATTGGGTTTCTAATTCCAAGCCCTTTTTCCTCGGTATCTGAGCCTGCACCTCGGCGTGGTGGTGAAGCACGGCCTCTCTCTCTCTAACCCACGACGCCGCCCGAACACCACACCGACCTACACCGACACCTTAGCCTTATCACCACCTGCCTCACGCACACGATCTCAACACAACGCCATTTTAACCACTTCCACAGAGTCCTCCATTTCCACATGCTCTAACACTACACAAAAACACACCGCACACACCACTTTTAAACCCGCTTCCTCCGCATTACTTAATCCTAAACCCACTTCTTCCCAATCCGCGTGGTATTGCACCCACAATGTGATACCCAGAAATCCTTATTTAAATCCTTTAACTTCTCGTGGTTGAACTAAACCTAAAAAACCCTATTCCATTTCCTCAAACCCTTGACACTTCCGTGGACGAACTCGACGTTCAACCACAACCAAACCTGCCTCCTCGAAACCTCCTCTCCCTTGTCGGATGGTACGAAGCTTAGGTTGCATCATTATTTCAGTATTCCAATCATTACCCTAACCCAACACTACGATCATCGCGCCTCAAATGCCACTCTCAGATCTCCCTCCTTTTACTGTATGATTTGTCACGTAGACAATTATACCTTCACCCAAGAAGTCTTTCATAGATCGCTCTGCCATATGTGCGCAAAGCTATTCGTATCACCTCGAAGGTCGTCAGGATACCATCATCCCTCGCAGTTCATCAGCTCATCCCAAACCACTCTTGATTCCCTTCTCGCACGGATAGTCACTATATTCGAGCAACAATATGATGCGAACCTTCCCTAACACACCTCCCCTCCCCAAGTGTTGTTCTACCTGTAGGTACCACCTGCTCCTCCCTTGCCCCAACTGTGATGAAACTCACAGATCCCCTCCTGTAAATCCGCCGCTAACCGAAAGTGCGGGGAGCCCACGCAACCTACCCCTTCTAGTGCCAGAAGTGGTGGGAACCTCCTAATTTCCCATGGAAATGGCAATCCTCGACTCTATCGTGTCTTCCGAAGACACAGCATACAGGATATCACCACTAGACAGAACCATGCATCATCAAACACTTTCTTCAAAGCTTCACACACATACTATTCAGTATCCTTCCTGACCAGCGTAATGGGATCAATCGTACCTTCGATACGTTACCCCGCTCCTACTTGCAACGGAGAACCATCGCCGACGTATCAGGCTTGCGTACTACCCACAAGAGAACTCGCTTCTTACATCTTTACAATTTGGATATTGTAGGTGGGCAATTAACACTAAGGATGTTCGTCAGAAGTAGCCGTTAAGCAGTTTGCGGATAACATTGACTTGTAGGAAGTGCATCGAAACAGTGAAACGGCTTCCCACCTTATATCCAAAATCCTACGGAACTTTTTCAGCTGTGTTAACCGGTGAAGAGTCTCAATCAACCCAACCAGAACACGAGGGATCCTCTGCCAACACCCAATCTACCACGAAGACACATTTAACAACCTCGCCGAAAGTAATGTCTCCTTATCCCTCAACAAATAAATACACTCCAACAAAAAGCCGCTTACCTAGAAATCCTTTAAACTGGCCTTCCGACACCAGCAATATGCGAGTGAACCAGGAGTTGCCACCCCAAAACACTACAACATAGCTGCATAACATACATAGGCAGTTATGGGTTTAAGAGAACCCCTACACACAAATCCTAAATACCTCTCCACCATCGCCTCCTGTAAACACTGAATAATTATACCGATCAACAGGATGCCGTTCAGATAGCCTAATAACCTAACAATACAACACGTAAATGTACTACTCACTACAGGCAGAATGCAAGCAGTACAAATAAACCTTGCGCACAGAAAAATTTCAACGACACGATCTCTACCAGAAAGATCCTTACCATACCCTACAACTACTAATTTCCTCAAAAAACTAAAACTCAAATTCAAAAGCAGCAAAACTCCTTGAATGACCTCTCTGTGCAGAAGAATCCTTGGATGATACCACATATGCCCTCCTCATCCCCCTGTCTATACGCTGACGACCCTACAAGGGTACCCGCCAAAGGAGCCAAACAACGCGCACAAATTTTACCTTAATAATATGCGAGACTCAATATAACATCAAAACATTTTTAGAAACACCAAAATGCGCAACAAAATCATCCTACATCAATAACAGGAGATTGACCAGAGGTGAAGAGCAGTAAGATATATATATATATATATATATATATATATATATATATATATATATATATATATATATATATATATATATATATATATATATACAGTGTCCCATTAAGAATGGGACACAGAACAACCCAGATTCCTCAATTTAAAATGAAACGATTAAGCGAAACATGCTTAGATAAAATGTTACTCGTTTCCGAAATATGAATGTTGAAGTTGAAAATAAAAACTATTAATGACCATAATTTTTTAATAAACTGTACAATTTTGCTTAAATCGGTACGCTTGTACAATATCATAAAATACACCTATCAGCAGAAAAATCAGTTCAGTACGCTTTACCAGTGGCGTACGGCAGAGTAATAACACTTGCACCTTCTAAATGTTACGCCGCTGTCCAAATACTAATTTTGACTATAATTTTAATTTTCTGATATTTTCTAAGTAAATAATCTACATATATATATATATATATATATATATATATATATATATATATATATATATATATATATATATATATATATATATATATATATACTAGAACACTTTAACCAGAACTGCAAAAGAATGAGTATTAAAAAGTGAAGATACTGTTGCAATTATATAAAAATGAGAATTTTGGAATAGTTAAGCAGTTAAATAGGCATTCCCTACATAATAATAATAATAATAATAATAATAATAATATTAACAATAATAATAATAATAATAATAATAATAATAATAATAATTGTGATTCATTGAGTTTATGTTAAGAAAATAAAGTTCTATAATAACAACGTCCATAAATGCATGAACTAAACGTTCAGTCTAGTATGACGATTGTCACCCCTTCTGTTCTACCATTTAACCCTTTACTAAATTAAAACCACTAAGAAAAAAACCCAAATGAATCACTACGCAACATAAGTAGCACAAAAAAATCATTCAACAATATCAGGAAATGTACTTATACTATACTGTAAAGAAAATACAGATAATAATAAATGGTTAAGTCGTTAAATGTATTACTGTCTCATTAAAAGTATGTTTAACAAATTCTTTTGAAAAGCATTAGAGGATAACTGTTTCAATCGGTCTTGTAACTGGTTGTATATTTTAGCTACATTGTAACTGAAGGGACGTTGATACAAAGAGGTTTTATGTGCAAGTATTGCGATCATAAAACTACGTCTCAAGTTCACACTATGAATGCTACCCCTAAACACAATGTTGTTCTATAAGTATCCGGGTATCTTAGAAGTTATTACTTTATGATACAAACAATCAGAGTGCAATAATCTACGATTATCCATGTTTAGCCATGGAATGTCTACTAGTTTGTGACCTATTTGTTCGTGTGCGCGTGTACCAAAAATAAGTCGAATACATGAATTTTGTATAAGTGGAATTCGTGTAAAGTCATTAACGTCCACACATGGCCCATATAAGCTATCGCAATAATTAAATTGAGATCATACAAGCGCGTCATACAACATAATCCTTGTCTCTAGTTAAAGTAAACCTATTATTAAAACTTAATTTGAGACTGACAAACGCTCTATCTCATTTATGTCTTAATCGTATGTTAGCGTAGTTAGAGTTAAGAAAACCTCAATGGTAACAATACATAATAAAGCTTGAAAAATTAGTGTTGTCGCCAGAGAGGGGCTGGAATTGTGTTAACATAATAAAAAAAACACGTGGGATATTAAAAATTTGTCAAAAAATACAAAGAATGGCGAAACTTAGACTAAATAGATAAATACAGTGCAGAGTAATTCGCAAATCAGGTACGGAAAAGAAAGGCAGTGTGTTTCATTCCTTCCCCAAGTTGGAGGGCAGGGTACTTGAGCTTTTCAAAAACCCCGATGGATAAATGAACGATGCAGACGTCACAACAGCAGAAACGACCGCCTACGCTTTAAATTACATCAGAGCGGACACTTGAGAGTGTGTGACTGAAAGACATATCCCGACTAGCTGTAGACCTACTACCGTCCCATGCACAACAGCTCTGGCAGGTAAGTTAGAAACATCACCTACTACTCCATTAGACGAGAGTGTTTGCCATGACTTTTCTTCGCCGAAAAATTATTGGATATTTTAGAGACTGTAGTAAAATCAGAGCTTTGAAGGTTCTATTTCAGTATGTAAGTTGGTGGAGCGGGACGTTTAGTTTTAAGCAGTACTGTAAAATGATCTGATGTAATGGTTTTGTCTGTGTTTATGTATCGGTTATCAGTAGTTCAGTGCATATAATATGATCATCTATACAAGCGTCTTAGAAATCAAATAAGGTAGTATCAATCCTAAGAATTGAAACGCTTCTTCTGTTCTTAAGGGACTGTATGTCAGAAGTTAACGACGGGTCATTTATAAGCCTAATAGCTTAGATTTGCATAAAAAGCCTATTTTATGAGTTAAACTGAGAGGAAATGGTCCACCCATGATATATCTGAAGATACAGTTATATATAGCAAAGGGGTATGATACCTTAAGGTCTGAGCTATTACACAACCGCAGAAAACAATCGACCTCGTTGAGGGACACAAGGCAACGCTGGATTTATTATTACTTCCCAATTTAAGATACGTTGCGTCTCTGTTCATTGAAATTGCCTTTCTATCGTTAATATCTTGATTTGAAATAGAAGCTGGACAAGTATTATGAGAAGACTGAGATGGACTCCTATATAGAGTGATATCGTTTGCAAAGCAATGGATTGGAATAGTTTTGAACAAATGAGATCGCTTATGTGCCTTAGAGAAAGTAGCTGCTTCTGAAAATAAACCGTCAAGTTCGACATGAATTCGCCTTTTATCGAGAAAAGTGGAACCCATGTAATCTAAACGAGGTGAGTTTGGCAAGTAAACTGCCAAACTGGTCAAATGCTTTTGAAATCTCTAAAGCGGCTACAATTGTTTCACCGAATCGTACTAACGTATTGATCCAAGCTTAGGCCACATATGAAAGATCATCTGTTGAACGACTCTGCCTAAAACCATATTTTTTGGCCGCATTCAAGGTACCAAAATAATTGTTGGTTGATGCCTTTGTCCATGAATTTACACAAAATCCAAGTGATGGTAATATCGGTAGCTGGAGGGATCGATCGATTTCACCTATTTTAGGAATACGTTGAACATTTGCTAACTTCCATGATGAACGAAATTACTCGGAAAACTTAAAGATTGAATGTATGTGATACAAGTAGAAGGGAACATTTCTTTAAGAGAATAGCTAGGATACCATCTTGGCTAGCCTCCTTATTGGAATTTAGCAGATTGTATCGGAAATGAATTGGTTTCGTAGCGTATGAAGGAGGGTTGACTACTGTGTGTGTATGTATATATATATATATATATATATATATATATATATATATATATATATATATATATATATATATATAATTTGATAAATTTGTATCTTCAATGGGTAGGGTTTGTAAAAAAGGAAAAAACAATTCAAAACGATTAATTCTCGAGTCTTTTAACCCTAATGCAATTAATAAAAAAAGAGACACTCAACATCTAATACATTCATATTCATACTTACTGTCTTTGGCTAATAGACTATCGAACAATGTCAGTGATTCCCGATATCTGATTTGAAAAACAAATAAAAAAGACAATTGAAAATTTTAAATTATATCCTATAAATTTTGTAAAATCTAGTTAATGGTGATTATTTATCTTTTGTTTGTTAAATTATAAGAATTCCAAATATATCTAAAGAGATGTTAATAATTTAAGAATTCACTTTGCATTGTAGGTGCCATTATAATATCATAGAAAGTTTGCCAAATGTAAATTAATTTTGAGCCCTGATAAAGGAAATAAACATTTCCGAAAGCTCGGCGTAGCAAATAATAGTAGTTTCTTTTTTACAAACCCTACCCATTGACGATATCTTTAAAAAAATTTGAAATTTGAAAAAATATATATATATATCTTTTACTTTTGCATCAACATACAATAATTTTCAATTACCACATAATTACATTTTGATTTCTCTAGATGTTGTCTCTTTATTTACTAACATACCATTGGATCTAATACTTTCAATAATAGAAACTAAATGGGACAGTATAGAACCACATTGCAATTTTTCAAAAAAATTGTTTATCCTAACTATTAACTTTATTTTCAATAATACCTATTTTTCCTTCAATAATATTTTTATAAGCAAATTTTTGGCACTATGGGATCTTCTCTTAGTCCTATACTTGCTACAATAGTAATGGATTCTCTTTTGATCATGTATTACCTTTACTTAACTTTGATATCCCTTTAATTAAAAATACGTAGACGATGTAATTTTGCCATACCCAATGATACTAACATTCAAGTTCTAGAGATTTTAACAGTTTTAATAAACATATTCAGTTTACATTAGAAGAAGAAAACAATAATAGTATCCCTTCTTAGATACCAGAATCATAAGAAAACCTAATAACAGTTTAATAATAGACTGGTATCAAAACCAACTAACTCAGGTAGATATATTAATTACTATTCTAATCATACCTTTAATCAAAAATTAATATTGTTCTGGGTCTCAAGAACAGAATACTTAAGATTTCGCATCAATCATTACATAAAAGAATCTAGATAAGTTATTTTTGATTTTAGTAACAATGGTTATCCAAAAACATTATTAAAGAATTTATTATACAGTACACCATTCAATTCTCAAATTAATTTTCAAAATGCATACTTGACACAAACAAAGATGATTAACAAAAGAATCCTTACATACTAAACTTAACACCAATCTTATGTAATATCTTAAACAACGAACAAATACGTATAGCGAAATATAACATTAAACCTATCAAACAACTTTTCAAAATTAAAGACAGAACTCCAATTCTTAGTAAATCTAATGTTGTATATTCCATTCCTTGTAACGAATGCAATAAAGTATATATTGGACAAACATCACAATGGCTTAAAACAAGACTTACACAGCATAGAAGTGACTGTAAAATAGGAAAAATTCTTGTGCTTTAGCAAAACATAGTAAAACACCAATCACATTCCAAATTTTCCTAACGTAAAATTTTAGACACAGAAATTAATTATAGAAGCAGACTTTTCCTTGAAATGACTCACATTTTCAGTACTCAAGATACTTTAAATTACAAAACTGATCTAGATAATCTCAGCAACATCTATTCATATATTCTGAGTACTAATTTGAATTGATTCAGTACAACAATTTTCATAAATCATATCTTCTAAGAATTTTAGTTTATAACGCAGTAGGTATACATGTCAATTTTATAATTTTGAAAGACTTCAATAACTGTCTTCTTTTAAGTAGTGTTTTTAAATTGCAATCAACTGTTCTGTACAATAATGTTAGTTAATTTATAATTCTCGCATTTAGTAAGTAGTCTTTATGATGTTAATTGTTTAATTCTCACTTATGTTCATCTTACACAGATTCCTGATGAAGAAATAAATGATTTCAAGCTTGAATTAAATAAAGAGTCATTTTCATTTTTAACTAGACCGCATCCTGATACCATATTTTTATAATAACTACGGTCGTTACTTCTACTTCATATTATATATATATATATATATATATATATATATATATATATATATATATATATATATATATATACAGGGTTTTCCACGGTAGGCGTTCGTTAGAAGTTTATGTGGTTAGAAACAATTTAGAAATCTGAATTTTTGGACTTAAGGGTTATTTAAGATTCTCTTTCATTCTAAAATATTTTCAAGGTCATGTTACTTCCGGTTATACCGGAAGTCGTCACTAACTTCCGTATTTTAAATGGAACACCCTGTATATTATTTTATTTTTGGATTCTTGACAAAATTTTAGGATGTCTTATAAGGGTTTCTTATACCTTTTTCAACTGTTTCTTAGATATCTTGATATTTTCAAAAATTTTGAAAGATGTAACCCTATTTTCAACACTGCTTGTCTTACTTATTTTTGACTGATGGAAAGTGCTTCTGGAGTAGACAGAAGCATAAGAACTATACTTTTGAAATACTCATTGACAATTGATTTATTGCATACATGGTGTTCAAAATTTGATGAACTATTAAACAATTTTCAAAGTTGAAAAACTTTGTTAATTCAAATGTGACACCCTGTATATTATTGGATGAATAGATGCAGCATTTAGTTATGCATCGTTTGGCTATAACATTACCTATACCTATTATCGACAATTTTCTTGTTAATTAATATTTTCTACTTTAATGTGATTTTTGACAGAAACTGAAATGTTTTTCAAAAATAAAATGAACTTAATTCAAACTACACAAATTCTATTTTATTAAAACAAGAAGATAACAAAATTGAGAGCATAATAACAAATGAAAAACATAAAACAATTATTTGAACATAACTAGAAGAAAAGTGATAAAAAAGATAAAATGAATCATTACAAATGTTCCACATGACCGCCAATTTGATTTAAGCATTTTATAACTCTATCCTATACTCCTTGCGAAATAGATCGCCGAATTACGTGTGGACACATACTATTGAATGCATTGTGAACACGATTTAGCAATTCCTCTCTAGTTTGAACTGGCCTAGAGTAATTCTTTTATACGACCCCAGAGGTAAAAGTCCAGGGGCGTCAAATCGGGTGATCTCGGTCGCCAGTTCCAAGGTCCATGTGGGCCAATCCACCGATCTTCAAACATCAATGTCAACTGTTGGTGTACGGCTATAGTGGAATGTGCGGGAGCACCATCCAGCTGATACCAACTGTTTGCCCTGTCACATGCAGGTAGGGTATTTAGAAAATCCATAACAAATCCACGGAGAATTTCAAGATATCTCGCCCCACTCAAATTTTCATCGTACACTTGATATGCCACTCTATTATCCATAACTAAACAAAAAACGTTAAAACTAAATTGGAACTGGTGATTACGTTCTCTTGTTACATGAGGATTATCTTGTGCCCAGTAGTGATTATTTCGGCGATTGAAAATTCCTTCTCTACTGAATTTTGATTCATCGGTCCAAATAATGTTGTGAAGAAATCTCGGATATTCGGTCATTTGTACAAGAATAAATTCACAAAAGTTAACTCATCGTGCCTGATCACCAAGATGTAATCTTTGCACAGTTATTACCGAAAAAGGATACATTTTATACTTCTTTAATATTCTGTGGATTGATGTTTGTGAAATATCCAAATCCAGTGCAGCTGCTGTAATTGAAGTTCGTGGATAAGCGTGAAAATAAGCTAACACGTTCACCTCGTTAATTTCATTATCTATTACTGGCCTTAAATGCGTTCGAGTTGCCCTTATACTTCCAGTTGCAATAAATCGAGCTTCAATTCTTGCAAATTTTCCAGGTGTCATTAATGGTAGGTGTGGATACCGTTCGTTAAACAACTTGCATGTTCGCCTAACAATTCGTCCACATTCACCATGCGTTTAAAACAAATTTAATAAATCATTGTTAGAATATTCTTGGATACATTCCATTATAAACAGTACTTAAAAAAAATACTTAAAAAATTACAAAATCACTTAAATTGTACTGATTTGACATTAAATCAACAACAATGTTTTAATGCGTGTCAAAATCAAGGCTCACTAGATTTCAGTTTTGGAATTTTATAGGCTTTTATAAAAAATACGGAGTTATACGAGTTATAAAATGCTTAAATCAAATTGGCGGTAATGTGGAACATTTGTAATGATTCATTTTATCTTTTTTATCACTTTTCTTCTAGTTATGTTCAAATAATTGTTTTATGTTTTTCATTTGTTATTATGCTCTCAATTTTGTTATCTTCTTGTTTTATTTCATTGTTTTAATAAAATAGATTTGTGTAGTTTGAATTAAGTTCATTTTATTTTTGAAAACATTTCAGTTTCTGTCAAAAATCACATTAAAGTAGAAAATATTAATTAACAAGAAAATTGTCGATAATAGGTATAGGTAATGTTATAGCCAAACGATGCATAACTAAATGCTGCATCTATTCATCCAATAATATACAGGGTGTCACATTTGAATTAACAAAGTTTTCAACTTTGAAAATTGTTTAATAGTTCATCAAATTTTGAACACCATGTATGCAATAAATCAATGTCAATGAGTATTTTAAAAGTATAGTTCTTATGCTTCTGTCTACTCCAGAAGCACTTTCCATCAGTCAAAATAAGTAAGACAAGCAGTGTTGAAAATAGGTTACATCTTTCAAAATTTTGAAAAAATCAAGATATCTAAGAAACAGTTGAAAAAGGTATAGGAAACCCTTATAAGACATCCTAAAATTGTGTCAAGAATCCAAAAATAAAATAATATACAGGGTGTTCCATTTAAAATAAGGAAGTTAGTGGCGACTTCCGGTATAACCGGAAGTAACATGACCTTGAAAATATTTTAGAATGAAAGAGAATCTTAAATAACCAATAAGTCCAAAAATTCAGATTTCTAAATTTTTTCTAACCACATAAACTTCTAACGAACGCCTACCGTGGAAAACCCTGTATATATATATATATATATATATATATATATATATATATATATATATATATATATATATATTGTTTTAATGAACGAATAAGAAGTTCATAGGTAAATTATTTAACTAATATTTTTTTTTAATACATAAAGAAAAAGTTTACATCGAGTGGGATTTGAACCTACGACGTATACTTTGCTAGAGTACTACTCTACCAACTGAGCTATCGAGATGCAACCCCTACTAGATGCAAACTTATGTATGTAGAATAGGTTTAATTTCTACATACAAAGAGTCCATAGTTAACTTATTTACACTAATGGAATGTGAGCCCGCAATTCGCTAGGTTTCACACATACTGAAACTTTTATTGGTTATTACCAATACTAATGGTAAACTATAAGTTATTTAGTTTTTAATGAACGAATACGAAGTTCATAAGTAAATTAGGTAAGAAAAATGTTTATTAAAAATAGGATTGGCCAGGTACGTTGTACATAACGTTTATTACTTTTTTACAATACAAAAATTGCATACGTGTATTTAACGTGTTTTGTACATATAAGGAGAAATATGTACAAGTTAAAAAGTCCTTATCTCGACTGATTAATTATTGCCCCTATTTGCTCATATACCTACCACGATATATGGATCGGAAGGTTATGTGCTGGTCACCTAAGATATTCTAATTTCGTGCAACAATTTGTTTAATACATATCTCCTCCTTATATTTTTCGTGGGGTCTCCCGTCTGGTCTGGCTCAGGTTTCAATTACGTGGTAATTGCAAAATAATGAAAAACATGTGACCCTGTTGATACCATGAAAAATAAAATTCACCTCTTTGTTGCAAAATTGATGTATCACACCAATTTCCAAAGGAGTGTGAGTGAAAATTGATATAATTTAGCCCTGTGGCCAAAAGGTAATCACATTGAATCGCTTTGTTTTTATTTTTAAAGATTACAACTAGGTTTTTTTAAATTTTGTAAGAGGTTTTTCATAATTGTGCACCGATTTTCTAGTATGAATAAATATGTTTGACTATGGCGTTTTTCATCGTTAGCTTTCGTCCATCGAGAATGTTCTGAAATGTCATTTTCACAACTGTTTAGTAATATTTAATTTATTACAGGTTAGTTGTTAATAATTACTCTCGATAATGTAAGATTGAGTAGTGGGCTTTTAAATCATATGAATATAGCGGGCTTGTTGATTGTGTTTTTATGTTATATAAATCTTGTTGACGTTAGGTACTTAATATTTCAAATATTAGGTAACGTTTTTCATTTACCGAGCAGGATAGCTGCAATTGCCATTAAAACGTTCAAATCTTGTAAAATTAAAATTTTAAGTACGTGACATATACTCAAAAAAGATAAGTGTTTTATCACATTGATTGAATTGACTTTTACTTGACGAAACTCCGCATCAGATTAGTAGAAATAAAAAAGCACTGTTCTGAAATCTTCACTATATTACTTAAAATTACAACTATTTCGACAACACTGTGTCTTCATCAAATTGAGTATTTAAACTAAATTTACTTACAATGCATAGGTTTTTGTACTACAACGTGATCAATCTCATGTGTACTGTAGTGGTATGAAAAAATCCCTAGTTGTTAATATTGTTGTGTTTTGCAGTTGGCTGCTTTAGATTTTTAGTGTGGTTCTAGTCGTTTTAGTTTATGTCAGTTTATGTCATATTATACCTTCGTTTTTCACTTTTGCATTTTCTTGGTGGGGAAATGTTACAAAATGTATTTGCGAATATGCAACGTAGAGTGAACTTATGTTTACAATTTAATGGCGGTCATTTTGAACATATGCTGTAAAGCAAAGTGTGATAACTAATGTGTACCTAAGGAATTTAAAAAAAAATTGTAAAAACATTGTCATTCCATAAACATGTACTGTAAATTTTATTTAATTGTAATGAAATTATAACATTTAAATACTTAAGATTCATTATTTTGTAATGATTTAATCCAATCATTAAATAATATTTTATTTATTTTGTTGTATTTTATAGGGATGCAGTATAATCAAATGCAAAATAGTCATTATTTAAATTAAGATAATATTTTATAATATGTATAAGTTAATGACCTTCATACAGATTTGAAACTGATCGTAGTTTTTACCCGAACCATGCTCTAGAGTAGCTAGAGCAATACAGCTTCTTACCAACCTATCAGTGGTACCAACTTAAATATTTTGAACACGTGGTATACACTTTTTTTTGATCACTCGTTAGTTAACGAATTGTTAAGACAGTGAGGACGTAAACAAGAATTTATCAATTAGAAGGTGGTGAATTGTATATATCTAGTTGTACGTTTAATAACTGGCCTGAGTATTTTCTCTTATTAATTTGTAAAGCTGTTAATAAATCTAGTTTTCTACTTTTATTATGAAAGTGTAAAATATTAAAATGTTACTATTAAAATTATGGTTTCCTGTATTTAAGTGAAACAATCTAAAACGTTCAAATATTCTTCTTCCTGTTTAACCGATATAACGTTTATTGTAATCTCCACAATTCTACTTAGAAATTCCTGACTTATTCCATCCTATCAGTTTTTGACTAATTATTTTTTATATATTTTCCTAGTGTATTGCTATATTTAAAGGCTATATTCAAATCAAGTTTTCTTAATTCATTACAAATTATCTTTGGAGGTTTTCCTATTCTTTCTTAAAACTAGGCTATTAGGATAAACTAAATTTAACACTTGTTTTTATTGTTGTGCAATATTTTATTTATATCCCTTTCGTGGTATCCGTTTTATACTGCTATTTGTTTGACTAAATTAAATTCTTTCTGAAAATTGGATTCTGATAAAGGTACTTGCGCATATAAGAATTAAATGCCGCCATTTTATAATTATATGGACGGACAAATGAGTTATGAACTACTGAATCTATATAGGAAGGTTTGTGACAAACAGAAGAATCTAGTCTATTATCTATTTTAGTGATAGTTAAATCTAGAAAATTAATTTTGTTATTACTTTCTGTCTCTAAAGCAAATTCTATCGTTGGATGTAGTGCCTAGTTGCCTATTAGAACCAGTGAAACATGCAAAAAGATCATCAGCATATCTGTACCAGAATAAAAAATTATCACTAAGCAGGTCGTCATGTATTTGATTTTCTAATTGTCTATAAATATTTCAGCTAACAAAAGATGTATTAGGGTTCTGATTATAAGATTTTCGTTAAAGATGACGATATCGTTATCAGTTTAAATTAATTTTGATCTAAACGTACTACTATAGTCTGTCCAGTATAATATTTACGACCTTTACACCTGTGATCGACGGAAATAAATACTTTACATCAAAGGAAAATCAATTTAGCATTTTTAGGGATATTTAAGTTGTGAACATTTAAGATTAACTAAAATAATTAATTTTTAATACTATGTTTAGAAAGAAAACTTTGTTAGACAATGTCTACTAATCTGTTAGGTATTTTAACTGCAGGTGCTGTTATGAAACTATAGGTCTAAGTGTGTAATCCTCTTTATGAAGCTTTCATTTTGTCCAGTTATTAGACGAACAACTAGATGTACACAATTCACCTTCCTAATTGGTACATTCTTGTTTACCCCCCCCCCCCCTTCTCACTTTTTGAATAAAACGTTAGATATTGTATAAAAACATATGCATTGTAAGTATATTTAGGTCTGATGAAGGCACAGTCTTGTCGAAACAATTGTCATTTTAAGTAATATCCGGAAACTTTAAAAACAGTTTTTGTTTTATATCTACTCATAAATATTTTAATTATTAGCAGATTGTAACTAAAAAGGTAATGTACGAGAGTGGTTTAAATAGGAAAATGGATACTACGATCACAAAATGTTTTTGACACAATTTAATTTTGTGTAAACTAAATAAAAAATTGAAACGGATGTACCCGGATATAATGACTTCCGAAGCAATTTAGTACAAATAACAAAGCATTTAAATAATATTAAAAGCTACATACTTTTTTCCAAAAATAAGTATCCCTTTAATTCCTTATGGTAGTACTAATATTGTTACACAAATAAAATTTTGTTTTCTTACATGCCTACCGGAAATGAAAGTGTATATCTCGACTTTCACTATTGCTTGAAATTTTGCAAATCAACTGAGTCTATAAATTTTTAATTTTTTTTATTATAACTCTATTTTTCGTACAATATATCCATAGGTGGATAATAAATACATTTTATGTAGTAATTATTTAACACGAGGACATTTGAGTGGCGCGAAGGGAGGTATTCTAATGAGTACCCTCTGATGGCTTGAGCTGTCGGTAGTAGCGTCAGGGCGTGTTGTTTGCTTTTTTAGGTGACTCAATGTGGTAAGTCAGATGGCTTGAATCTTTTCAAACGTCGGTTTCCTTCATTAAATACAGAGGTCGTACCTTAGTTTGGGTGAGTTTGAATTCTATCACTATAGTTTAGGCTCAGTCGTGTGATTAATTTTCGTACTGTATGAATATTTAGATCTTGATGGAACACTGCATTAGGAAGGTACCACGGCGCGTTCGTTATAGTTAGAAACACTTGATTTTGAAAGCGCTGTAGAATTTCTATGTTGGAGTTACTTGCGGTCCCCCATAGTGGAATACCGTAGGTCCATATGGGTCAGAGTACGGTTTTATAGAGAAGTAGTTTACTTTCCAATTTGAGGCTTGATTGTCGACCTATTAACCAGAACATCTGTCAGAGCTTTAATCCCAATTGTCTGCGCTTGGTGAAGATATGCTGGCGCCAATTAAGTTGCCAATCCAGATGAATCCCTAAGTATTTAGTATCATTTGCTTGTGGTATGGGTATTTCATTCATTGTTACGGGAGGGCAGGTAGCTCGGTTTAACGTGAATGTTACGTGAGTCGACTTAGTTTCGTTTACTAGCATCTCCATCGTTTGTACCAGAGTTGTAATTTATGTAGGTGGGTTTGTAAATTTCGGGTGGCGCTTGCTGGATTAGTATAGGAGGCCGTTATGCATGTGGGGACGTCAGACGTGTATAGCAGGTATAATGCTGGCCCGAGAATGCTGCCCTGCGGTACACCGGAGTGGATGGGGCATAGTTTGGTGTGTATGTCCTGGTATTTGACATAGAAGTATCTATCAGTAACGTAAGAGCTGAGGATAGGATAAAGAGTATGGGCTAAATATCGTTTGATTTTGTAACGAAGCCCTTGGTATAAATTGTTAATACTTAGTTTTCCCTTTGTTCTGCAATATTATGGATATTATTTCATACAAACACTATATTATATTAAAATACTTATCTTTTTTGGGATTTTTTAATGGTGTACTTTAAATTATACAATCTAAACGTTTCGATAACACTTACAGTTATCTTCGTCAGTAGTAATGTTTGTTAAAAATTGTTAAAGATGTAGTAAACAATTTTGTCAAATTTGAAAAATTCAAACATAAACATAAGCCTGCTATTAGTATAACAGTTTGTGAAACATAAAGCCAACTATAAAATTTTTTAGTAAAGAATAACTAGGTCATAAAATTAAATATTATTAAACTGCCTCAAAGATGACAAACCAGAACACTCTCTACGACGAAAGCTAACAATGAAATTTGCCAGCCAAAAAACACATTTAACAAAATTTAATCGAGTTATGATGTAAGTGTAAAGTTGTGAAAAACTTCAATTTTAAAATGATAGAAGAATTCACAAATCCAAACATTACATCAAATAAAATAACCCAGTTAAATCTAACAAAGAGATATCTTTATCAATAATTGGAAGTTATTAACAATGAAAAGCACAATGCAGAACGTTCTTTGTAATTTTTAATTTCAATTTAATTTCAACTACTTATGTTAAATTATAGTGCTGTGGAAATTTAACATATAATTGGTAAAGCATTTGCTTCAAGGTCTAGGAAAAACACAGCAAAAAACCTAGACATACCAAAAGTTGAAAACAAATTAAAATCAAGGCGTATCATAATGTTTTTTTTAAATTATAAGATGCCAAAACCTATTTAAACGGAGATTTTCTTTTTGTCTATTAAAATTATTCGGGTGTTTATATATTTCAATAGCTTCACGTTGAAAGCCGACACACACTGATAGATACCTTCATAAATTATCCAACCACCATCCACGTCAAAAAATTAGTGTAATTAAATCTTTAGTAGATCGAGCAAAACGAATTTGTGATCCTGAATTTTTGAATGATGAATATAAATATTTAAGAAAATCCTTACAAGATAATGGATACTCACTTACAGATATTAATAATGTTATTACACCTTCTAGGCGTAACCTTAAAGAAAAACCAGTTCTTAATGTTGGTACTGCTTTTCTTCCTTTTATAGCTAATGTTACAAATAGAATTGAAAAAATCCTAATCAAACATGGCATTAGGACCATTTTAAACCTACAAGGAAAATTAAAGAACATTTAAGATCACCTAAAGATGTGTCAAACCCTTTGTCATCTTCCGGAGTGTATAAGTTATCTTGTTCATGTGGAAAAGTATACATCGGGACCACAAAACGTAGCTTTGATACAAGACGCAAAGAACATATGAGATTTTGTAGATTGGGTCAACCAGAGAGGTCTGCTGTGGCTGACCATGCCCTGAATAATCAAAATCATGACATTCAATTTGACAATATGGAAATATTGTCAAGACAAACCCATTATTATGTTCGTTTGCAACGTGAAGCTATTGAAATATATAAACACCCGAATAATTTTAATAGACAAGAAGAAAATCTCCGTTTAAATAGGTTTTGGCATCTTATAATTAAAAAAGAACATAATGATACGCCTTGATTTTAATTTGTTTTCAACTTTTGGTATGTCTAGGTTTTTGCTGTGTTTTTCTAGACCTTGAAGCAAATGCTTTACCAATTATATGTTAAATTTCCACAGCACTATAATTTAACATAAGTAGTTGAAATTAAATTGAAATTAAAATTACAAAGAACGTTCTGCATTGTGCTTTTCATTGTTAATAACACTTCCAATTATTGATAAAGATATCTCTTTGTTAGATTTAACTGGGTTATTTTATTTGATGTAATGTTTGGATTTGTGAATTCTTCTATCATTTTAAAATTGAAGTTTTCACAACTTTACACTTACATCATAACTCGATTAAATTTTGTTAAATGTGTTTTTGGCTGGCAAATTTCATTGTTAGCTTTCGTCGTAAGAGAGTGTTCTGGTTTGTCATCTTTGAGGCAGTTTAATAATATTTAATTTTATGACCTAGTTATTCTTTACTAAAAATTTTATAGTTGGCTTTATGTTTCACAAACTGTTATACTAATAGCAGGCTTATGTTTATGTTTGAATTTTCAAATTTGACAAAATTGTTTACTATCTTTAACAATTTTTAACAAACATTACTACTGACGAAGATAACTGTAAGTGTTATCGAAACGTTTACATTGTATAATTTAAAGTACACCATTAAAAAATCCCAAAAAAGATAAGTATTTTATTATGAGTGTTAATGGTGAAAGTTTACATTTTCATACTATATTATATGTTTAAAAAATATGAATGTGGTACAGAAATAATGTTTAACTACGTGAAAATTTTCTTTTCATTCTTTCAATTATTGGTTCTAATTGTGAATTGTGTATTGTGTAAATATAATTATATCAAACAGTACATAATATTTACTACTCATCCTTTCATTAAACAAGCAAAAAGTATTAAATGGAGAGGTTAGTATCTAAAATCATAGCATCAAACTCTTTAGGACCAGAAAAGTTACAACACAATAAATTTGGCAGAATTAATTCTCATCCATAGTCAGCTAAAATCCTAAAAGCGCATTATGTGGTGAAGGGTTCAAGGTCACGTTGTCAAATACAATTTTAATGCTTTAGAACATGGCCGATTTACTAGTGGGAATTCCTTAATCGTACACCAACAAAGCAACACTGAAAATATTATTTTGAGGTCATTGCTGTAATGCTACCAACTTAAAAATATCAATGAAAAGATTTTCAACCAGTCACAGTTGAAAACTGTACATTAATGGAAATGCACGATTATTATTCATAATTAAGATCCTTAGCTTTTGTACAGGGAATCGAGTATGTTTTATTAATTGTACTACAAATTTAAACGTTTCGATAAAAACCACAATTATTTTCTTCAAGAAATGATAATCATTTAAGATGTCAAATAAATATAGAAAATCTAAAAACATAAATGAAAGTCTTCTCCAATAGTATGTGAAAAGTCAACTACGGAATATAATTTTTTTTAGTAAAGGTTAGCTCGATCTTAGTAGATTATATATTATTAAACAATCTTGAAAATGACAAATCAAAACACCCTCTAACGGAGAAAGGCAACAATGAAAAACGTCACAATTAAAACACAAATTTAACAAAATTACAATACAAGTCAAAAGTTGCGAAAAACTTTAATATAAAAATGGTAAAGGTGCTCACAACTAAATAAATAATTTTCCTTTACTATTTAAGGACTATAATCGTTATCAGACAATGAAAACATAATGTGTAAGTTTCATCTTACCTTAATTTTAACTATACATTTTAAATTAATGCAATACTGTGATAACTCAACATACTTAATTGGTAAAGCATTTACTTGGAGGTTTAGGAAAAACAGTTAAAATTAAAATTAATACATAACATCATGTCATTTTTTAATTACCAAATATCAAAACCTATTTAATCGGAGATTTTGTTTCTGCATGTTTAAGTGATTAGGGAGTTTGTACATTTCAATAGCTTCACGCTGTAGTAATCATGAGTTGGCCTTGATAAAATGTTCGTATTATCAAATTGAACGTTATGGTTTAAATCATTTCATGCAATGGTCATCTGCGTCAGACTCTTCTCAGGCTGATTAAATCTACTAGTAGCCAGAGCACTAGAGTATTTGCAAAGCAACGTAGGTCTGTAAGAACTGTAACGGGCTTACCTTATCGTCAGGACTGCATTATTACAGTCGGTGTTCTCGCCGTTGTTAACTTAACTGTTCATAGTCAGTACGTCTTTGACTGTGCAAAATACATTAAAATCAATGTGATTAGTTACACTCACTCACATGACACTAGAAACAAAAATTCCAATATACTACCTCATATCAGGCTAAGTAGAACTGAACATTGCGTTGAATTTGTGGGGATTAGACCGTTTAACACACTTCCCTCTACCATAAGAGAACTTGACCTCGAAACATGTAAGTATCAAGTAAAGTAATTTTTAATAAAAAAGGCGTACTACTTTATGCGTGGGTATACCAGTGGCACCATCAGTCAGGAAGCTTTTATGCAATAATTCTTTAACCCTAATCCGGAAAACGTCTTTTTGTAACACAACCGGACAACGTGTCTCCCGGACACACGCTTTTTCAATTTCTTTACGCTAGTTCTAGTTACATATTTACGTAAAATAAGGTATATTATGTATTAGTTTATTAAAAATGAATTATTTTAAAAACAGTTACAACAATTTTATGTATAGAAAGGACAATGCAAAGGTAACAAAATCGAACAAAACAATTTTTCGAGAAACTGAATAAATGCTAGTATTCAAAATAACAAAAAATATGAAACGTAAACGTAAGTGTTATTTACATTTATGGCATATTCTACGAGAGTGTTCATTGCATACGTTTTTTCTACATTTGGAGCATATTTGCTTTTGAGTTCTACTTCTCTTTGTTGGACAAATGTAACAACGCTTTTTCTTATTACATAAAACTGTTGGATTTTCTAATTTCCTGCTGCTAGATTGTTGGGACACTGCTTTTTGAAATGCATTTATATTCTTTACAATATTTTTTTGCATCCTCGTTGACTTCTTACGCCTTTTTATATGTGGCATCACCAGTTTTTCGGATACTATTCTCAGGAATTCCCTTCTTTTGTCATGTCTTTTTTTGTTCCAGTCCGGATAAGTTTTTGTCCAAATGATATAAGACGCTATGCCACACACGTCAAGCATATTGCAAAAATAAGCAAATGGCCATCTATTACATTTCCGCTTACACATGTACTCATGACATAGTTGATCCAAGGAATCAACTCTACCTTTGGTTTCGTTGTAATATAAATTTATTTCTGGCTTATTATGGTTCTCTTCACTAACAGATGCATTGTTGACAGAAGAATAACAGATTTCTTCAACTTTGGAACGTGGGATACCAAAGTACATTTTTTCGTAAATCCAAATAAAAACGAGTCTGGTTCTTTATTTTTGTTGCCCAAAAATTGTGGTGGAATAAATGTTTTATTTTTTCTGACTGTACCAACCGTGGTCAATCCTTTAGACAACATGTTCAAAGCCAATGTCAAATCTGTAAAATAATTGTCAAATGTAATATTTCTGTTGGTAAAGTGATATGGTTCTGTCAAAGTTTCCACTACTCGTGCAGCCAGTCCTTGGGCTCTGCCACCAAACTCCCTACCCAAATATGGTAAACCTTTGAGAGAATAAAAAGTCTCCGAACCACACAACCAAAATATTTTCATCCCGTAATTTTAATATTTTTTCAAATGTTCTTGTTAGCGAAACCCATGCATATGACAAAAGTGAGAATGACATGACAGAGAAATTTTTTATTCGAAGAATTTTCTTCTCCAGCCATAAACAATTTTCTGCATTCCATTCCATATTAGATAAATATTATATATAGGTTACACAAATATGCACCAGAAACAGTAAAGTATACCTGTATCTAATTTTGTCCACGCTACTAAAATGGAGTGCAATATGTAAAAAAACAAAAATTTATTTACCTTTTTGCTGTAAAATCAAAGCGAAATAAAAACAATAATAAACATCCACTAACGTCAGGGTTCAAGCAGTAACTAGATAACTAAAGAATTTGTGGGAGTAGGGGAAGGACTGAGGTAGGTGGCAGAGGAGGAGTAAACGATTGACATTTTGTTTCACTTATAACAACGTAGCCGTTGCTAAGTAGATGAAACTTAAGTATGTGTCCAATGGACACATCTTATACGGCTGTGTAACATATTAACACAATAATTTTTATTTCCCTTATATTTTAAAATAAAAAATTTTTCTTTATGCGAATCTTTAGTTATTCATGTAATTGAGGAATACAAAAAATATCAATGTCCATAGTCAATTTGTTTTTTTTTAAATAGAGCATTTCTTAACAGCTTGTGTCCAACAGACACACGTTGTCCGGATAAGGGTTAATACTGGTTGTGCACTGTAATTTTACAACAATGCAATTTTGCTGTTGTAATTTTGTATTGTCTGTATTTCCTGTTTTGTATAAACATATCATTTTTTAAATTAAACTCCATAATGGTTACCCGAAATAGGGTTGTGGTAATCAAAGGTATACAAAGAAACTCAAAACCTTCCCCACAATGATTTAATTCAGATATTAAGAATTGGTCAACAAAAATAGGTGACTAGTTTCGACTAATGTCATCTTCAGACCTTGAAAAATAATATAAATTGATGATACTAAAGTACTCAAGTACAAAAATAAGTGCAGGTTAAAACGCTTAAAAAGCGTAAGGTTAACCAAAATTCTAAATATGTTTTGAAATACATCAGAAAAAACGTAGAAACTACCTTTTACCTAAGGTTCCATCAAAGGATAGTATATAATTTAATTTAAATTTAAATATTTTAACTGGATTCGTAGATGGGTTATTTCTGCTGATTTGGTCAATTCACTCCTATACATCAACATGGGTTTGATTTTTGTAACTTTGTCGGTCGTGAGTTTTTACCAAGATTGTATTAATATAACTACAGTCGGTGTTCTCGCCGTTGTTAACTTAAATGTCTTAAATGTTCATAGTCTTTGACTGTGAAAAATACATTAAAATCAATGTGAATAGTTACAATCACTCACATGACACTAGAAACAAAATATACTACTACAATATACTACCTCATGTCAGGCTAACTAGAACTGACTTTTGCTTTGAATTTGTGGGGATTAGACCGTTTAACACACTTCCCTCTACCATAAGAGAACCTGACCTCGAAACATTTAAGTATCAAGTAAAGTAATTTTTAATAAAAAAGGCGTACTACTCTATGCGTGGGTATACCAGTAGCACCATCAGTCAGGAAGCTTTTCTGCAATAATTCTTTAATACTGGTTGTGCACTGTAATTTTACAACAATGTACTTTTGCTCTTGTAATTTGTATTGTCTGTATTTCCTGTTTTATATAAGCATATCTTTTTTTAAATTAAACTCCACAATGGTTACCCGAAATAGGGTTGTGGTAATCAAAGGTATACAAAGAAACTCAAAACCTTCCCCACAATGATTTAATTCAGATATTAAGAATTGGTAAACAAAAATAGGTGACTAGTTTCGACTAATGTCATCTTCAGACCTTCAAAAATAATATAAATTAATGATACTAAAGTACGAAAGTACAAAAGTAAGTGCAGGTTAAAACGCTTAAAAAGCGTAAGGTTAACCAAAATTCTAAATATGTTTTGAAATACATCAGAAAAAATGTAGAAACTACCTTTTACCTAAGGTTCCATCAAAGGATAGTATATAATTTAATTTAAATTTAAATATTTTAACTGGATTCGTAGATGGATTAATTCTTCCGATTTGGTCAATTCACTCCTATATATCAACATGGGTTTGACTTTTGTTAATTTTGTCCGTCGTGAGTTTTTACAAGATTGTATTAATATAACTAGGAATGTGGTTTTAAAATTTAAAATTGAAATTTCTACATACTTATGAGTTCCTCTTCAAGTCCTCATTTGCTTTAGTTGGATTTTCGATTAGATTTGTAGTTTTTTATAAGAATTTTAGAAACTATCCTTTGATGAAAAACTTAGGTAAAAGGTAGTTCCTACGTTTTTTTCTGATATGTATTTCAACATATTTATACTTTTGCTTAACCTTACGCTTTTTAGGCGTTTTAACTTCCACTTATTTTTGTTAACCAATTATTAGCATTTGAATTAAATCATTATGGGGAAGGTTTTGAGTTTCTTTCTATACTTTTGATATACCTGGATATCTTGACAAGTGTAAACATTGTAATGTAAGCAACACCTAATAATAAATAAATAAATAAAAAATATATAAATAGAAACTGTAAGGGGCTCAAACGACATTCTAACACCACACAGGCCAATAATTGCAATGGCCAACTAGCTCGTCGTTAGGATCGTGGGTTTTACTGAAAATTGTAGTTATGTGAATCGGTATGTCTAATCGGGAAATGATTTGGACGGTACCCTGTTTTAATCCGAGTAAAATGTACGCATACAAAAAGGGGTGCACTAGAATGAAACAGGAAAAAAATCGTAAACCTACCTTTTTGCCGCCCGCATGATTTGAACTCCCCGCTGTTTCTATGGATTGAATCTAAAATGTAATATTCCAAAACACCATAGTACATCTCTTACTTTCGGCACTTCGACTTTTTAATACTAATTCAACTAAAACTAAACTAAACTAAATGAAATACTCAAATTATAATGCCATAATCGGGAAGACTAAATTGGTAAACGTGAACACACGAATAAAAAAAATGTAATCGCCCTTTGTAAACTGTTTATTTACGAAAGAAATCCAACTTAAAGAAACTTAAGTAGTTAATTTTAGTCTATTATATTAATTTAAAACAAATAATTTCCCAAGTACACAAAGGAAAAGAAATTTAATAGCGCCTGATTTGCGTAAATAATGGTTTAAATAATTTCGTAAATGTGTCTGTAAAGAATGCTTCTATAACAAATAAACATATGCCCTAAACCGGGTATATATGGAGCAGCCGGGGTTATACGGAACAAGAGGTAGACATTTCAAATATACCGCGATATTTTAACAGTAGTTAACCATCTAGTGATTTTTTTTCAGTATGTTAAGTTGACTGAGTTGTCAAATGGCACTAGCCTGTCAAAGCAGCAAATATTCAAACAGTAAGTTCGTTATTCGGTTATATTTATAAAATAAAATTGTTCGATATTTAGGTATGTCGAATGGTCTCCTTTGTAGCTCTCTTGTGAAGCTAGGTAACTTATAACCCCAATGAACTTTATTTTAGAACATAACCTTAACATTATATTCCGACTTTTCTTGAATTCAATAATTAATCGCAAAAGGCAAAAAATGTAATTTTACATATTTTAGTCTTTCACAGGGGATATATGGAACGATGCCGCGTAAACACAGACATGTTCTGGGAACAAAATATCGGAGAAATTACAATCAAGAAAATATAGAGTTGGGTCTGGAGGCAATTATGGAACGTGGCATGTCATTTGGGCAAGCTGCTGACTTGTATGAGTGCCAAAAACTACTCTATACCATAGATATAGGGGGAAATATTCTGATAAACTTGGAAAACCAACTGTGTTAAGTGTTACGGAAGAACAAAATGTCTCAAAGGCCATGCTAACAGCAGCAAATTATGGGTACCCATTTACAAAGCAAGATATCAAAGAATTCGTTCAACTATATTTAAATCGTAAAGGTGTAATAATTAGGTGTTTTGAAGACAACGTGCCTGGCGAAGACTGGATTAAAGCATTTTTGAGTCGGAATCGTGAGCTAGCTCAAAGAAATTCCGAAAATATTAAACGTAGTCTAGCTGAAGTAACACCTGAAATGATAAACAAATAGTTTGATGAACTTCAAATTACTATGCAGAGTGTTCCACCAGAAAATGTTATCAATTACGGTGAGGCCAATACTACCGATGACCCTGGTAAGCAGAAAGTCTACGTGAAGAGGGGCAATAAACATGCCAGGAGAATTTTGGATAACTCAAAGTGGTCTACTTCAATAATGTTTACTGTTCCTGGAGATGGACAGTTGATTCCTTTATACGTCGTATATAAATCGAAAAATCTATACCCAGAGTGGTTGAAAGGTGGACCAACTGGCACTTTGTACAACCGTTCCTCAAAGGGGTGGTTTGATGGTGCAATATTTGAAGATTGGTTCTTCAAAGTTGCATTGCGTTATTTTAGAGACAAAGAGGGAAAGCTAGTGATTGTCGATGACAATCTACAAAGCCATTTGTCTAAAAGAGTTATCAGAGAATGCGAACAACACAATATTGCGTTTGTATTCTTACCACCAAATAGCACTCATATTTTCCAACCCTTAGATGTATCCGCATTTCACCCCGTTAAAACAGCTTGGCGAAATATTCTTACGGACTGGAAAAAAGACACCGTGGAGTACTACCAAAAACTGCTTACCCTGGCTTACTAAGAAAACTACTAGAAAAACTGGAACCAACTATGGCAAATAATATTAAAGCAGGGTTTAAAGCATGCGCAATTATTCCTGTTGATACAGAGAAAGTGTTGAACAAATTAATTCCATCAGGGCGTAGAATAAATGACCTTGCTATGACTGAATCATTTGAAACTATAATGCAATCCCAGAAATACCAAATAAAAAACGTAATAAAAAAACAGACGTACCGGCAGGGAGATCAATATCTTTGGCAGATTTACATAACTCGAGTGCACCTGTACCATCAGATCTACAAGACATTCAAAATATTGAAACCGAGAATACTCAACTTGAAGTGTCACTTCAAAAAGACATTGGAAGTAGTGAAGATAACAACTGAGAAATAGAAACTGAATCTGATGAGACTGAAGCCGAACTGAACGAAACTTCAAAGTTCCTGTGCAACAGATTTGTGATATTGTTATTGGCAGTTTTGTGATTTGTGAATTTATTTATAATGCTAAAACTAAAAAAGAGACTTCTAAGCAATTTATTTCAGAAGTAGTAGAAATAAGAGATGAGAAGAGTATTATTATTAATTGTCTACGAAGTTTCAAAGAACACAAAAATAAGTTTATTTTTCCTAACATTGATGACAAAAATGCAGTGCCTCCAGAGCAAATTAAATTTCGTCTCTCAGCTCCTAAAAATTACAGAGGCATTTATACATTTGAACAAGACATTTTATTATAATACATTATTCATGTCGAGAGTTTATTTTTTGTTTTATAAAAGGGTGTATTTTTGTTTATTAGAACGTTTTCTTTGCACTAAAATTTTATTTAAATTCCGGTTTTTCATTTTGAGATTTTGTTGGAAAGATTAAACTCCCTATGTTTGCCTATAATCATTCCATAGAGGTTTATAGGACACTATATAAGTAACAAGTTTTATTTCAAAATTGCCATTTTTTTAGGTCCAGAATCATTCCATATAGGTTATACATCTAAGTTATATAGGTCAGTATAAAATTTATAAGTGTTTTATACCCAAAAATGTTGTTGTTCCATATATCCCCAACATATGGGGTTATA
Organism: Vesta saturnalis; assembly: GCA_036346205.1. Taxonomy (NCBI): domain Eukaryota; kingdom Metazoa; phylum Arthropoda; class Insecta; order Coleoptera; family Lampyridae; genus Vesta; species Vesta saturnalis. The sequence goes on from JARFJB010000896.1 coordinate 1,549,120, forward strand.
TGGAACAGTGAATTATTTTAAAAATAAATTGGAATTTGGCCCTCTGGTCCATTCACAGTATTATAATTTGTATGTATAAATAATCTCCAAACCGCCTAAATAAAAAAAAATTATACTTTTCCAATCACAAGCGACATTATTTAGAAAAATGTGTAAAAATCGTTGCATGTATAACCGGTTTACGGTACCCCTCTAAACACTAAAACTGCTCACGCGCATTTATGCTTCAAATATTCAATAATATTTTTTAAACAAACGACGTTTGTATTTATTTCAAATCAAAATAACAATACGCATATGAATAGTTTTTCCTTACCTCCAAAATACATGAACAGAAACAGTAAATGGATGGTCTGGGCCTTAGAACTCGATCTCTCCTGTCGGCAAGACAGCTCGCCGCTTTCCACCAAACATACCCCTTACAATATTCAAAATTCCACTGCAATAGCTGATGGCTAAATACAATTTCCATCAGCAGAGTTCTACCCAATTTCTTGGAGTAAAAGTTTACTCTCCACGTCTGCTCAACTGGCAACCGTCAACGAAATTCATATATTGGTTGATATTTAGAATTTATATAGCACCAAAATGGCATTTCTACTCACACCTATGTATTGTTCTACCACATTGGTCCAATTTTATCTGATTGTGATTGGTACAATACTGGTATTTGATATTTGGCCAACTATACAGCACTACCATTATCGCATACACTCCATATAAATATTGTTCCAGAACATTTTTCCAATTCTGTCCGATTGTGACTAGTATAACGCTTATATTTGACCAATATTGAAATGCTACAGAGCATAAAAATCTAGCATACGTCTCTTTGAATGATGTTCTACAATATTGTTTCAGTTTTTTTCAATTTTGATTGGTACAAGATTGGTAATTGGTATTTTACCAATATGAAACCAAGATATTATCTCATTATTGCAGAATGTTCACATTGAAAAGTTGGGCCGATATTCATACTTTAATTTACCCGAGATTGTTACATCATTGTGCAAATATTTCATCAATATTGATGTTCTACTGGGTTCATCCAAGCATTCAGATTCGCATGGAAAAAGAAGCTATGGATGTTTACCATTTTTAGATATATTAATTTTTAAAACAAACAGTTCATCTTTATTTTTAGAGTTTACCGGAAACCGACTAACACAAAAAGATATCTTGATAAACCATTAAATCAGCATCCATGTCAAAAAATGTAATCAAAGCGCTAGTGGGTTGAACTAAACGAATTTGTGATACAGAATTTTTAGAAGTTGAATTTTATCATTTAAAACATCACTACAAGCAAATGGTTATTCCATTAAAAAAATTAATGGTATAATTGAAACTGTTAAATATACCCGTAAAGAGCAATTACCATTTAATGCCGGTAGAACCTATCTTCCTTTCAAAACTAACGTTACGGATAACATTGGAAAAAAATATCAATTAACCGTGGAATTAGAAATATTGTTATCTTGTTCCATGGGAATAGTACACATTGGAACCACAAAACTTAGCTTTGACACTAGAGCTACGAGATCTAGATTCAATCAACCAGAGAAGTCTGTCTTAGCTGACCATGCATTAAGTAATTTAAATCGTAGTCTCCATTTAGATTATATGTAAATTTGACCAAGGCCAAGAAGAAAATTTTAGACTAAATAGGTTTGTCAGCTTGTCATTTCAAACAAAGAGATAATGCTATATGTTAATTTTAATTTTAACTGTTGGTATGACTAGGCTTTTGCCGTGTTTCTCTTATACCTTGAAGTAAATGCTTCATCAATAAAAAATGTTAAACTATCACAGCATTGCATTAAAATAACATATATAGTTAAAATTAAGATAAGATTAAACATACACATATTTTCATTATCTAATAACCATTAGTTCTTAATTATTAACGGAAAATTCTTTCCTTGTTGCATTTGTGACTTAACTAGACATTTAAATGGTATGTTTAGTATTTAGTTTTTCACAACTTCTACTACTTACGTTATAATTTGTTTAAATTTGTTTATTGATTCTGTCACTTTTGATTGATAGACTCTATCCATTAGAGGCTGTACTAGTTTGTCATCTTCAAGGCGGTACAATAATATTTAATCTATTAAAGATCTAGCTAATCTTTACTAAGATAAATTCACATCGTGTAGTTCGCTTTTTCAGATCTCATATATCTATTTGACATTTCAATTGATTTTCAAAAACTATTATCATTTACTGACTGAGATAATTGTTATTATTATATATGATGTCATGTCGAAAAGCTAATAATTTTAATCATTGTACTGTCACCGTGTGTAGAAATTGTAGTATAAAGTTAAGATGTTTTTAGTTTTTGTTGTAAAATATAATTGGAGAGTAGGTATATTCAGTTGTGAAATTTGAGAAGCAAGTAGTGATATAGGGTAGGTTCTGGACCAGTTCAAGGTCACTCGCCTAATGCTTTGTATATGGAGAATATGGCGAATTTCCATATAAAGTGTGCGAGTGAGAGAGAGAGAACGTTTTGAGTGAGAGAGAGAATGTTTGGAGCTCTTGGAGCCAGTTCAAATCTTTGCCGGCAATTTTTGGAGCTGTTCAAGGTGATCTAAAAATAGATATGTCAAGATCACCATATTGCGATTCTTAGAACTCTAAAAATAGAATCAGTTCATGTCAAGGCCATCATCATATTGCAATTCTTAGAAATCTAAAAAGAACCATTTATATGATAAATTCTATAAAATATGGACATATGACCAAGTGTGCGAGTGAAAGAGAGACTGTTTGGAGTGAGAGAGAGAGAATGTTTGGAGCTGTTGGAACCAGTTCAAACTTTTGGCGGAAAATTTTTGGATCTGTTCAAGGTGATCCAAAAATAGATATGTCAAGGTCACCATATTTTAATTCTTAGAACTCTAAAAATAGAATAAGTTCATGTCAAGGTCATCATCATATTGCAATTCTTAGAAATTTAAAAATGGAATCAGAGGGTACAATCTAAAAATAGATATGTCATCATGTTTGGAGCGCTTGGATCTGTAATTCTAGATTTGTAAGTAACAAGAAACATTTGTATGATAAATGCTCTAAAATATGGACATATTACCCATTACTCTCATTTACCTACCAAATTAAAGCTTAAGAAGGTTTTTTTATTTACATTAAAAAGATTACTGTTTAATACTGTTAATTTGAATTAATTAAATTATTTTAGTGGTTTAAGAGAAATAACTTTTATTTTTATTAACTAAGAAAAATTTAATTTTATTATTATTGGTGTGAATGATATTTGAAAATAATTAAGTCTATGTAATACGGGTATGAGCCTTGAACAGTGCGCGCGTAGTATCTATCCGTTTCCCGCCGAATGGGTTCCCTCTTAGGAGGCTGACCATCACTCTTCTCTAATTATCAAACCTAGGAATATTTTTACAATAAATACTTATTAATTCATTATCTAGTAATAGTAGCCATAAATTGTCTAGTATCTGTAACACGTTTCCACGAGAATTTACAGAAAAAAAAAAATCTAAATATATGAAGCAGGTTTTACCCGTCAATTATACTTTTATCACACATTTTTCATAAAAAATTATTACAACCATTTCACAATCTTTTTCTTAACTTCTTGTTCATCACTTCACGTTTAGCATTCTTGAAACCGTTAAAGGATCCTAGGAATATTTTTGCCACAAGCAATAGAAGTAAAAAGAGAAATTAAACATTTTTTCGTTTATCCTAACATTTCGATAATTGGTTTCAATGAATAGTCCAGTATCCAGTATCTGTAACACGTTTTCAACAAATTCACTGTAGGAAGCATTCACACATTTTCCATAAAAAATTATTACAACCACTTCACAATTTTTTTCTTGAATTCTTACCTTTTTTATATGTGACAACACTACATAATCAAATTCAAAAAACAAAACATCTAAAATGTATGAAGCATGTTTTTGCAAGTTAATTATATTTTACCACATTCCCCTATAAAATTATTACAATCACTTCACAATTCTCTCTTGAATTCTTGACCGACGACGCTACATATTGAAAAATTAAAAAAAACTAAATTGTCTAGTGTCTGTAACACGTTTTCAGCATTTCTTATATCCCGTCTTATTTTCTCTAAGTTATTTGCAGCTTCTGCTAATTCGACACTTAGGCGCTCCACACGAGACACCTCTGACACTTCACTTTGTATATACACGTTTAAAATTTGACGCAACCACTTAACACATTTAATTTTAAACTGTTCCAAGGTACTGGGAAGATGTGTCCCGGCTTCCTCCTCAGCGATTAGCGTCAAACTTTTCCCTCCATATTGTACTGGAGTTGCTATGATAGTCATTGCGGGCGTAATATTGACAAAATAGTAATGCAATTCATTAGTAAATGAGAACTAAATTAAGTAATGTATACTTACTTTTCAATATAGCGAGATAAGTCATCGCTATCTCTGCTAGAGATAATTGGAATATTTTCAATTGAAGGTATCGGTAGCTGCTGCTGCCGGCTCGAACATGGGACCAAAATATCATGTAATATATTACATTTCATCTTGAATGATAGTTTGGATTGTTTATAAGTTGAAGCCATCATGACCACTATTACTAGATAATGAATGAATGAATATCCACACTTTAAGACTTATACCTGAAAGATTTGTTAACGTTACCAAAAAAATGGGGTATATCAAGCGGTTACTACTGCAAATGTACATAAAAAAATAATCAACTAAAAGCGCGTTGAAAATATTCAACAGGTGTAAATCAATAAAGTAGAACGTGTGAATACGTTTCAAACCAGGTTAACATAAACACTCGGGTAAAAGGAATACATTATATACAACGCTTTGAATGGAGCACCTTTATATTAAAAGCACTCGTGAACAAACTACTACCACTTCTATTTAAAAAATCAAAAATACTGTATTCAGTGGCACCTTTTTTTAATATTTAAAACATAATAATTTTTAAAAAACTAATTACGCAGATCATATGCACAAGGACTGGTTTTCAAAATGAATGGTAGCTTTTTATTGATATTTAAAAACATAAACACATAAAAGAGGCTGGTTTTCCAATTTAAAACGCTTTAGCATACTTTACAGATCAAGTACTCGACCTGCTACAAAGTAATGCTAATGACTAGTGAATTAGCCTGACGCTGCGTTGCGTTTTTTCTCAAAATGCTGCGGAGCACACACATACACACGCACGCACGCACGCACCCACCCACCCACGCACGCACGCACGCACGCACGCACACACACACACACAAACATACGCGCACACACACACACACACACACACGCACTCACTCACTCAGTCACTCACTCACGCACGAACGCACGCGCGCGCGCACACAAACAAACACAAACACAAACACAAACATAAACGCAAACGCAAACGCCAACGCAAACGCAAACGCAAACGCAAACGAAAACGCAAACGCAAACGCAAACGCAAACGCAAACGCAAACGCAAACGCAAACGCAAACGCAAACGCAAACGCAAACGCAAACGCAAACGCAAACGCAACGCAAACGCAAACGCAAACGCAAACGCAAACGCAAACGCAAACGCAAACGCAAACGCAAACGCAAACGCAAACGCAAACGCAAACGCAAACACAAACACAAACACAAACACAAACACAAACACAAACACAAACACAAACACAAACACAAACACAAACACAAACACACGCACCCACACACACACACACCCACACACCCACACACCCACACACACACACGCACCCACGCACCCACGCACCCACGCACGCACGCACGCACGTACGCGCGCGCGCACACACGCACTCGCACACACACACACACACACACACACACTCACACACAACAACACACACACACACACAATTAGAAACGTAAATATTAATGCGTTATTGGTTACACAATTTTCTAAATGATTTACTTGTAAACAAGTGTAAAGAAATAAATAAGTTAGCGTATTAGTATATTTCAAACAAATGTTAACTTAAATTCTCCCTAAAAGAAACTTTATTTATAAAACTGTCAGTTTATGATACATTATTAAAAGAATAGTTTCATTAAAAAAAATGTAAAACGTTTTTGGTACTAACGTAAAAATCAACAAATCGGAAAATAAATCATAGATGTGAATAAAGCTTCTCTTTCAGTACGTGCTTTTACCCCCCGTTTGTAATTTTTTTGTATAATTTCAACGTTTGCATACTCCCGTATAAGGTACATGAAAGAGTTCTATTTTTAGAGCGTATTTATAAGTTTTTAAATATTGATAAGTACCTATACAGTGAAATATAATTGCATCTTTAATTTTTTATAGCTGACACCATTATCCCCATAAAATTATTGCTGATTATTAATTTCTAGATATGAGAATAATACCATCCCGTTTTCATTTGCTTGAAAAAAATTAAAATCTACATCATTTCTTTCAGTTGAATCTAAAATTGTTTATAGAACTACATCAGTTTACGACACAGTTATTAAAAAGAATAGTTTCATTTAAAAAAATGCAAATCGTTCCTTGTGGTGTACTAACGTGAAATCAACAACATGAAAAGGTATAAAGCTTTTGCATTCATAGCGAGATACGAATAAAGCTTTTCTTTGGATTTCGTCTTTCATACTCTATTCAACCTAATTATGTATGAATGTAGAACAATCCATCGTATTTGTACAATATTTTCTGCAATGTACTGTGTGTATTTAATGTAATTTTGAAAAATGAATCTACTCTATTTTCTATCAAAGAGACGGTTCTTTTTCAATTTAAAACGCTTTAGCATATTTTCTTTTTGAAAGTAATTACTGAATTAACACCTGAACTTGACTCAGTCAAATACCAAGAATTGCTTGAACGATAAATTTTAAAATAGCTCCATGATCAGCATCATGAGCAAAGCTTTTCTTTGTATTTTGCCTTTCATGCTCTAAATGAACCTAATTATGTATGTAGAACAATCTTTCGATAACATTCCCCCGCAAAAAATAATTTTTTAAGAATGAAACCTCTGATAAAAAAAGTTCAAAGAAAATTTTGTACATGAAAACAATCAGATAAAAGTTTTTTTTTATTTCAAACAAACAAAAAAGTAATTTTTCGGGGGAATGAAATCGTGTATTAATAAATTCAAACGTTTTTTTCGATAACATTCAGAGTAAATTATACCCCAAAATAATTTTAAGTATGAATCTCTGGTAAAAATCATAAAAACTATCCAGATAAAATTTTTTATTTCAAACTAATTTTTAAAAAAACAAACATCTAATCTCACACCCCCGCTGCCTCGCTAAGCGGAAGGTCCTTCATTTTTCTTTTCATTTCATAACACTCCACATCCAGTCTTATTTATTTTAATGTCTTTAGTAAATCCTCCAACCTCTCCTTTCTTTCTCTAATCAATACTTTTTTTTTCTTTTCTTTCTCTTCTTACCATGCGTCCTATTACTACCGTCATTTCTGCTAATTCTGATTTACTGAATCGCGTACCCGCCTTTTATTATACATTTGTATGTGTGTGTGTGTCCTTGAAAACCACCAACCTTGAAACATTCTTGTTTTCCCCCACCATGAACTGATTCTATTTTTGAATTTCTAAGAATTGCGATGACCTTGATATATCTATTTTTAGATCACCTTGAACAGCTCTAAAAATTTCCTGCCAAAAATTTTAACTGGCTCGAAGAGCTCCAAACATGATGACACATCTATTTTTAGATTGTATCCTCTGATTCTATTTTTAGATTTGTAAGAATTGCAATAAGATGATGACCATGACATGAACTGATTCTACTTTTAGATTTCCAAGAATTGTAATATGATGACCTTGGCATATCTTTTTTAGATCACCTTGAACAGCTCCAAAAACAACTTCCCGCCAAAAGTTTGAACTGGGTCCAAGAGCTCCAAACATTCTCTCTCTCTCTCTCACTCCAAACATTCTCTCGCATTGGGCGAGTGACCCTGAACTGGTCCAGAAACTATCCTATATCACTACTGAAGCAACTTAGTCATGAAATTATGTGTATTTGGAGTTGTTTGGATTTATTGGAAACTGTTGTAAATTATTCGAATTCAGATTAATGATTTTTGCGTTTCTTTTTGTTAAAATATTGTTAAATATAAAGTTTTAAAATGACTATTACATATAACGCATATTGTTGGAATACCTGTTTACGCCAATCGAATATTGTAAGGAATACACTTGGTGAAGAGCACCAGCGACATGTCGACAGGAGAAATTGAGTTCTAAAACCCTGAGCATCTCGTTACTGATTCGATTCATGTATCCAGAATGTCTAAATATGTAAGGTAAAAATATTCAAGTGTTTATTGTTATTTGGTTTGTAATAGATATAAAGGTGGTTTGTTAAAAATTATTGAGTAGTTGGTTTATATGAAGTAGCGTTGCCGGCTTTGTAGTGTTTTATGTTCGTTTGTTATGGAAACATGTTTAACGGATACCTTTTACGAAATTATTCAGTCATTTATTTACGTAAATCGTTTGATATTAAATTTCTTTTCCTTCTATATTAGTTGTAGGTGAGGTGGTACTGGTTCTATTATTTTTAAGGTGTTAATTAAGAAATGGCATCTTTAGCTCTCGAAAGTGCTTTTGTGGAAGTAAAAGAAAGAAATATTAAAATTTGTGTATTTAAAATTTTAAGAAGTGAATTGATTTGAAAACCGTATTTGTCGACAAAAACTTTTATTGTTGCGTAAAAATTAGTTGTGTACTTGGATTATTTTACAAATTAATACGTTAGACGTTTATTAAAATTAATTAATGAGCTTCCTTTAATTGTTGGAACTATTTTACAGATTAATTTAATTCTGATTTCAATATTTCTGAGATTTAATTATTATTATGCCGTAATAGTATTTAAGGAGTTTAACTTATACGCTGGTAGTGTCGATACGTAAGAGCTATGCTGTGGTATATTGGAGCATAACGTTTCAGATTCAACCTAACGAACTAGCGAGGATTCAAAACCATATATGGCGTACATTTCCCTGTTTTATGTTAGTGCATACTTTTTACCCAGATCAAGACAAGGTGGCGTCCAAATCATCATTACCCGATTAGACATTCCAATTAACGTAACTACAATTCAAACTAAAATTAACGATCCTAATGACAAGTTATTCGGTCCATGAGTAATGTGTTCATTGGAATGTGGATATTTTATTTTTCCTAAAATCAATTCAAGTTAATGTGATTGATTAAATATCAACGATTAACATCATATAAGTTGTGAAAATAGATACATTAATTCAATGAACGGAACCCGCTTGTCGTTTTAATAGAAAGGTTTGCACGAATTTTTTAATTCCCGCATAAATTGATTTAGCTACGCAAATATAGTTTATTAATTCTGCGTTTATCGACAAAAAATTAATTAGGGGCTTAAGTGATGTTCTTCCTAAAAGGATTATTGATTTTCTTACAAACACTGCAATTTTACCATTTTTAGCTTTTTTTCTAAAAGCATTACCCCTTGATCACCTATTAAGAGTGTCATATATCAAAGGATAAACAAGGGAGTAATTATCAGTACGGAAATAATGACTGCAGATAATCTTTATACAGAAAGAGCGAGTCTTTCCCAGACTGGTTGGCATACACTTTTTTTTTATTACAGTATGCAATAAAAAGTTGGATATCTATACCGTTTTATTTGTGTGCAACTACAATCCATATATCTTTATCCCTAACGCACTATACCATATTTCGGGCTTGTATTGTTTTGCTTTATTTTTTGTCTTTTGATTTATAACTTAAAATCCCTAAAAATAAGAAAGCATTTCGGATTTATTGAAATGATAGAAGCATTTAACGTTTGCTCAAAGGAATAATTTTGGAACGCTCTGGATAAAAAATTTTCTCAAATGAAATACGTCGATGAATTATGCGGTAGACATACAAAATGAAAAGATTCGGTGTAATGCCCACTCATCGCAAATCACAAAACTGTTGGCAATGTCTTGTGATCGATTCCTGGGTGTGGCGTTTCCAATTCCGTTTGCACTTGTCATCAATTCACAAATATTATAGAAAAAAGGCACTTCTGTAAGCAGTTTCACAACCATTATTAGCTCTTCAAATTCTTATTACGAAAACTTTTTTAAAGTTTTCAACGTTAGAGAGTAGTCAAACATTTGTCAATTAAGAGTGTAGATAACATTTTCTCAAAATCGAGAGTTAACCGTGTCATTTTTCTATTGCCCGATTTTTGTTGAAAATTTTTATTTATCTACCAGATTATAGGCCCTAAACTACAATTGCTCTCACGTACAAGCCGAAGAATAGTTGTTTACGAGTTAAAAGTTCGTAAAATTGGGAAACGTATAAAAGAGCATTTAACCTTATCCTACACTCTGTAAAGCACACAATGCTTTAAGAACTAAAGATTTGAATGTCTCGTCTAGTAATAATCTCTATTAATTAATGAAGTTTTGTTTCTATTATGAGACATAATCTGCAGGTTATATATAAAGGCATGTGAAACGTCTTTTCGCAAATTACATAATGATAGATACTTAAAAGTTTGCTACTGTGATAATAAATCTTCCTTTTACGTCGTGTATGTCAAAATTTACGTAGATAAACGGGTTAGGCTTTTTAAACTTCTAAGGTAAAATTAGCATTTTTACTAATTGCTAATTTTGTAACCCTTTCTCATTTTAATTAGAGCTTCTGAACAAAGAATTTGTTCTTGTTTAACTAACTGTAACACACTCACAGATATATTAATTTTCATATTTAAATTACAGCTCAATCCTACGGTATCAGCAAGGCTGAATTGTAAATTCTACGTTTAAATTTTTCTCTTCTCTTAGTTGTGAAAGGTTACTAACCAAAGTGCAATAAAAGGCTACATTTCAATTTTCCTAATACTAGGACCAGTACTTTTTCACTACAAAATTTCTTATTCAGCCAGCTTGGATATGACATAATTGGGTAAGTCTATAATTTTATGTGATAATGTGAACAAAAATTCCCTCATCTCCACTTTCAAATGACATGGTCTCACAATTAAAAGTGGGTGTGGTCTTGTGGTGGGAGATACGAATTTCCGAATGGGACATCATAATTGGTCTAAAATATCAATTTCGGTGGCCAGAAACTGTATATATATATATATATATATATATATATATATATATCATACATACATATATATATATATATATATATATATATATATATATATATATATATATATATATATATATATATATATATATTTTAATGTCGGGGTTGAATATATTATACAGGGTATTTGGAAAGATATGGATTTTTTGTGTTGAAATTGTACTCACTTCAATGCCCTGTAGAATAATACACTCTGTAGAAATAAATTATCTGTTGGCCAGTTGTCTTTCAGAATATTGTCTAGTATACCTTTATTCATTTAGCTACTTGGGGTTTATATACAGGGTGGCACAAAACTCGGATGTGTCATTTTCTTCCTTAACTCAAATGGAACACCCTATATTTTTTATCACTATCAAAGTCCTCTGGTACTCCTCTTTAATTTTTGTCAGAGGTTCCCTTTACCTAATGTGAGTAGTTATCGAGATATTTCCAGATATTCATTGCAATTCGCTGAATGAAAGCAATTATCACGAAGTTTTTGTATTATTATCAATTAGTTTTTGTATTTGACATATCTGCCAGTTCGACAGGTTTTGCTGTAGTGTTTCGCTCAGTTATTCGTTCAATTTATTTCTGTTTCAATATAGTTGAAGTGAAAAGTAGCTACGAGATGAATGGGGAACAATTTTCCCGCCGTGAAATGACTGACATGATTTGGATACTTGGTGAATGCAACAAAAACTGTTTATTGGCATCAAGAGTATATCGTGAAAGGTATTCAGACCGGAGACAACCGAGTAAAGTTACTTTGAGAAAATTTTTGGATCGTTTTGAACGTACCGAATCGGTTAACTATCACAAGAGAGAAGCAGGAAAACATGCAATAACGGAAGACAACCAACTCAAAGTGTTGCTGAGCATTACAGAAGACCCGCATACCAGTATACGAAAGATTTCATCTCAAAAAGGCATTAGCGATGGTACGGTTCAACGAATCCTGTCATTACATAAAATGCATCCTTTCCATGTCCAACTATATCAGGAACTAATTGTAAACGATTGCCAAAGCAGAGTAGAATTTTGTCAATGGGCAAAATCGAAAATCGACGAAGAACCATTTTTCTTTGATTTTGTTTTGTTTGGGGATTTTCGAAAAATGGAGGAGTTAACCGACACAATTTTCACTATTACCAGACATCTAACCCACATTTGATACGAACACACAGCCAAACAAGATGGTCCTTGAATGTTTGGGGTGGAATTTTGGGAAATCGTATAATAGGGCCACACTTTTTTGAAGAAACGGTGAATGGTACTGTCTATTTACAGTTTCTTCAAAATAATTTACCAGTTCTTCTTAAAGAAGTGCCCCTCGACATTCGGCAACGCATGAGGCTGCTACATGATGGCGCACCGGTTCATAACACAGGTCCTATCGAGGACTATCTGAATAATTATTTCCAACAAAGACGGATAGGTAGAGGAGGACCTAAACATTGGCCAGCTCGGTTACCAGACCTAACTAAAGTGGATTTTTTCTTGTGGGGTTATGTAAAGAGTTGGTGTATAATGACCCACCAACGACAAAAAAAAACACGAAGGTCAGAATTACAGAAGCATTCAAGAGTGTTGATCTTACAATATTGCGAAATGAGAGTCGGGCATTCGAGAATCAACTTCAACATTGTATTGATGTTGGTGGAGGTCACTTCGAACACCTAATATGATTCATTTAATGTTATTATTTTCTTTTTATTATTTATTCTTTCGTTATTGTTCTATATTTACAGTTAATGTTATCAGTATCAAGTAAACAGGTTAGATAGTGCACTAGATTGATTTATCTGTATTGTTTCGACACATTTGCAGGACAAATCCTTCTCAAACAGCAGTAAATTTGTCAAATTTATCTGTCAAACGCAATGACGACCAGATAAACATCATAATCCTAGATTTTGTATCAAATTCATCAAATATCTGGAAATATCTCGATAACTACAAACTCACGTTAGATACAGGGAACCTCTGACAAAAATTAAAGAGGAGTACCAGAGGACTTTAGTGATACAAAATACAGGGTGTTCCATTGGAGTTAAGGAAGAAAATAACACATCCGAGTTTTGAGCCACCCTGTATACAAACCCCGAGTAGCTAAATGAATAATGATGGGTAACGATACTAGACAATATTCTCAAAGACAACTGGTCAACAGATAATTCATTTCTACAGAGTGTATTGTTCTACAGGGCATTGAAATGAGTACAATTTCAACGCAAAACAATCCATATCTTTCCAAATACCCCGTATAATGTATTCAATCCCGACATTAAAAAAATTGAAAAAATGTAGGCTTTCTGAATTTGAAATAATATACAGGGGTTCCCATTTAAAAACATAAGTTAGATTCATATCTGAATTTTGGAACATCCTGTATAGTTCACAATAATTTTAAATAATGCGCTGTTACTTCCTGTACCCTTTTTTTTGAGAACTTTTTTGATATCTTTGAAACCAAAGGAGTTATCAAACTTTGCATCTTGGTTGGTACACTATATATATATATATATATATATATATATATATATATATATATATATATATGGTTTTTGCTAACCATTTTGCAACGACATAATGAAACTTAATTAAATTTGCAACAGATTCTTACTCGTTTAAGCTGCTCCTTTTTGCAAAATATGGCCGCTTTTAGTTCATGGCCTCCTAGATTTTTACGAATATGACGTCATAGTATCATTCAGAACTTTTCCTATAGACACAATCATTAACAATTGAAAGCTGTCATTTAATAGAACGTTAAGTTTTCAAGAGAAAAGCCCCTTGGCAAATTTTCGCTGAGAATAATTATTTTAAAATTTGGTTGTTGAATAATACTTTCATGCGTGTAGCAATGTGGAAGAACGTATTTCATGTCAAACAAAAGATCTAGTGTTTATTGTATAAATGCTCGCCTTTGCAAAGAATGTATACGATCACGATTTTTTTAAAGCCAAAATCGAAGGTGGCTTTCCTCATGTGACATCTAATGTTTTGCCTAATCTGTCAGTTTAATCGTTTTGTTGCTACAAGAACACATACAGAACGTTTCACGTTTAAATTGTGTTTTCCTTGTTTTTTTTTGTTTCGACTACTCTAGTTACTATTCGTAAAAATGGAATATCCTTTTAACGAACTCACCGATATGCATTTAATATTAGAAGAGTGTAGAATGAATTATCGAGCAGCAGCACGAATGTACTAGAAAGATTTCCAAACAGACGTATTCCACATCATTCCACCTTTGCTACAGTAGATAGACGGGTAAGGGAATTTGGGACATTGAAGCAATCCACTGCAGATGTAGGTCGCCCTCGGCAAGTTCACATTGAAACGGAATAAGTAATCATAAACGCTGTTGTAGAAAATCCAAGAGAAAGCTTGAGAAGACTGGTAAGACTATTTGACACAACAAAGGATACTGTACACCGAACATGGAAACAACAACTTCAGCGGCTTTGTCATCTTCAACGTGTCCAAGAATTGCAAGATGGGGATCCTGCGTTACGTGTAGAATTTAGCGAGTGGATTATGAATGGTTTTATTGGCGATAATTGGTTTTTTGATAAAATTTTGTTTACAGATGAATCGTGATTTACATGAAATGGAATTTTTAACTTTCATAATCTTCACGAATGGAGTGATGAGAATCCTAGAATATTTCGACATAATTCCTCTCAACGTCAGTTTACTATTAATGTATGGGCTTGAACCGTTACAGATTTTTTAGTAGGCCCTGTTGTTCTGCCATAAAGATTAAATGGTCAGTCTTATTTAGAACTTATCCGAGACGAAGTGCCAGCATTACTTGAGAATGTACCGTTAGAGTTACGCCGCGATCTAACTTTAAGCATGATGAAGCACCGCTATATTTTTCCCTCCCTGTGCGAGAATACTTAAATGCTACATGGACCCCAATAGACTTTTACCTATGGGGAGCTTTAAAATAAAAATTTTTGTGTCAATCCTGTTCGAGACCGCGACGATTTATTGCAAAAAATGGGAATTCTGCCGAAATAACGAAGCATTGCTCTAATAGTCATTCCGATTTAACGATTTGCAGGGTTTCACAAAACAGTTTTTTTCTCAAAAATGACTAAATGTACCGAAAATTTGCAAGGGGGCTTTGAAAACTTAATGTTCTATTAAATGGCAGCTTTCAATTGTTATGATGGTGTCGATAGGAACGATATTATGACGTCATAGTCGTAAAAATCTAGGAGGCCATGAACTAAAATCGGCCATATTTTGCTAAAAGGAGCAGCTTAACCGAGTAAGAAGCTGTACCAAATTTTATTAAGTTTCATTACCTCTTTGCAAAATGGTTAGCAAAAAACCATTATTTCATGGTGACGTTGATCGCTTACATCTCTAAAAGCAAACTTTTTTTTCGCTAAATCGTCTTTATTTTATCCAATCTAGAGTGAAGCGTTGTCGGTGTAGTACACAGACACCCTTTAAATATATACAGGGTTTTCCACGGTAGACGTTCGTTAGAAGTTTATGTGGTTAGAAACAATTTAGAAATCTGAATTTTTGGACTTAAGGGTTATTTAAGATTCTCTTTCATTCTAAAATATTTTCAAGGTCATGTTACTTCCGGTTATACCGGAAGTCGCCACTAACTTCCTTATTTTAAATGGAACACCCTGTATATTATTTTATTTTTGTATTTTTGACAAAATTTTAGGATAAGTCTTATAAGGGTTTCCTATACCTTTTTTCAACTGTTTCTTAGGTATCTTGATTTTTGCAAAAATTTTGAAAGATGTAACCCTATTTTCAACACTGCTTGTCTTACTTATTTTTGGCTGATGGAATATGCTTCTGGAGTAGACAGAAGCATAAGAACTATACTTTTGAAATACTCATTGACAATTGATTTATTGCATACATGGTGTTCAACATTTGATGAACTATTAAACAATTTTCAAAGTTGAAAAACTTTGTTAATTCAAATGTGACACCCTGTATATTATTGGATGAATAGATGCAGCATTTAGTTATGCATCGTTTGGCTATAACATTACCTATACCTATTATCGACAATTTTCTTGTTAATTAATATTTTCTACTTTAATGTGATTTTTGACAGAAACTGAAATGTTTTTCAAAAATAAAATGAACTTAATTCAAACTACACAAATTCTATTTTATTAAAACAATGAAATAAAACAAGAAGATAACAAAATTGAGAGCATAATAACAAACGAAAAACATAAAACAATTATTTGAACATAAC
Source organism: Vesta saturnalis (assembly GCA_036346205.1). Taxonomy (NCBI): domain Eukaryota; kingdom Metazoa; phylum Arthropoda; class Insecta; order Coleoptera; family Lampyridae; genus Vesta; species Vesta saturnalis. The sequence continues at coordinate 1,565,516 of JARFJB010000896.1, forward strand.
TAGAAGAAAAGTGATAAAAACGATCAAATGAATCATTACAAATCTTCCACATGACCGCCAATTTGATTTAAGCATTTTATAACTCGTATAACTCCGTATTTTTTATAAAAGCCGATAAAATTCCAAAACTGCAATCTAGTGAGCCTTGATTTTGACACGCATTAAAACATTGTTGTTGGTTTAATGTCAAATCAGTACAATTTAAGTGATTTTGTAATTTTTTAAGTATTTTTCTTAAATACTGTTTATAATGGAATGTATTCAAGAATATTCTAACAATGATTTATTAAATTTGTTTTACACGCATGGTGAATGTGGACGAATTGTTAGGCGAACATGCAGGTTGTTTAACGAACGGTATCCACACCTACCATTAATGACACCTGGAAAATTTGCAAGAATTTAAGCTCGATTTATTGCAACTGGAAGTATAAGGGCAACTCGAACGCATTTAAAGCCAGTAATAGATAATGAAGTTAACGAGGTGAACGTGTTTAGCTTATTTTCACGCTTATCCACGAACTTCAATTACAGCAGTTGCACTGGATTTGGATATTTCACAAACATCAATCCACAGAATATTAAAGAAGTATAAAATGCACCCTTTTTCAGCTTAAAAAACGAGTAAGAATCTGTTGCAAATTTAATTAAGTTTCATTATGTCGTTGCAAAATGGTTAGCAAAAACCATTATATATATATATATATATATATATATATATATATATATATATATATATATATATATATATATATATAATTAGCCTATCGTGCTCAAGCACTCAGGAACACTTAGGAGGATCGATAGAGGGATATTGAATTGCCAATAGATGCCTATGAACAGCTACCTTAAATTTCCTCATATCATAACTGAGAGGAGAACAGGAACTAGGGAGATCATTCCAGAGTTTAGAAGCCGTGTAGAAAAATGTGGATTGCGCCCGTTTGGTACGACAAGTGGAGATTTGTACTGCATAGTGATGATGTGAATGAGCGAACCGAGTTTTTCTCGCAAAGATAGCCCGAGATGGTATCAAAGAATATAATTCAGCAGCATAATAGCCGTTGTAATAACGATAATACAAAGAAAGAACTGAAACCATCCTTTTATGCTCAAGGGACTGTATGTGAGAAGTTAAGGATGGGTCGTTTATAAGCCTAATCGCTCTCTTTTGAATACGATCAACGATATCGACAGCGTATTTGGAAGCACCAACCCAGAGGTGAGAATTATATTCCAGATGAGGCCGAATTTGGGCCTTATACAGCAGAAGGAGTTGTCGAGAGGTAAAGTACTGCTTAGATCTGTACAAAAAGCCTATTTTGTGAGCAGCTGTTTTGGTAGCTGACAGAATATGGTCAACCGATGAGAGATTTGAAGATACAGTCATACCCAACAGATTAATAGAGTCTGAAAACTTAAGAACTGAGCCATTCATACTTACAACAGGAAATGATCGATCTTTTTTGGCGGACATAAGGCAACTCTGAGTTTTGTTAGCATTAAATTTAACTAGATTATTGCTTCCCCATTCGAGAATACGTTGAATGTCTTTGTTGGTTGAATTTGCCATTTCAGCTTTAATTTCTTGATTTGACATAGCAGGTGGATTATCACTATGAGTAGATTGAGATGAACTACAGTGAAGAGTGATATCGTCAGCAAAGCAATGGATGGGGTTAGTTGTTGAAGAGATAAGGTCATTTATGTACAGTAGAAAAAGTGTAGGCGCTATAACGGATCCCTGTGGTACACCCGCGTTAATGCTAACTTCTTTTGAAAAAAAAGCCATCAACTACGGCACGTATTCGTCTTTTATCAAGGAAACTAGAAACCCAGTTGATGAGCGTATCATTTAACCCAAACGAGGTGAGTTTTGCAAGTACTTGGTCAAATGCCTTTGAGATATCTAAAGCGACTACAACTGTTTCACCGGACTGCTCTACAGTATTGTTCCAAACTTGGGTCACACATGAAACAAGATCGCCTGTTGAACGACTTTGCCTAAACCCACTAAGAAGTTTGTTAGTTTCAAGGAAGGTGAGCAGTTGCTGATTGATTGCTTTTTCCATGATTTTAGACAAAGTGGAGGTGATGGCAATTGTCGGTAATTAGAGGGATCGGTCTTATCGCCTTTTTTGGCAATAGATTGAACATTTGCTAACTTCCATGATGAAGGGAATTCCCCAGAAGACATAGAGATCGTATATAGCTTAGATAGGACTGGTACTAGTTCGGGGGAGCATTTCTTTAAGACAATAGCTGGGATACCGTCTGGGCCAGTCGCCTTATTGAGATCAAGTCTACTTATGATCGATTCCAAGAGCTTGTACCGAAAATGAATTGGTTTCATAGCCTATGAAGAAGAGTTGACTAGAGGCACATCTTTTCCAGAATCATTGAGACACGAGTTTGATGCAAACAAATCCACAAAAACGTTGGCTTTGTCTACAGAATCAACAACTACCGATCCGTCAATAGACGCCAGGGGGGGAAATGAAGATGTTCCAAAGTTTTTACTAATGGCTTTAGCTAAAGACCAAAATTTACGACTGCCTAAAGGAGATGTAGCTAGTTCATTGCATTTTCGATATTCGAACAACTTCTTAGTTTTAGTGATGACACTTTAGCAGATATTTCTAGCACCAACGTATTCTACATGACTGTCGACCGATTTATTAGATTTCCATTTAATGTAACATTTATTTTTTAAAGATATTGCATCAGCACAAGCCTTATTGAACCAGGGTTGGGAAAGTGAATGACCTATACGGTACTGTTTTTTGGGAATGTATAACTCCATTCCCATGAGGATGACTTCAGATACTGAAAGAGCGATGTCCGAAGAAGAGGACGACTTAAAACAATATTCACTCCATGGAAAGGGTGCAAAGAAATCCCGTAAATCACTCCATCGGGCTGACCTAAAACACCACAAGGTTCTATCGGTTTTGCGAACAACAGTGGAATTAGGTACAGTAGAAATGATTTCTATTAGACAATGGTCGGAAAGACCTACAGGCGAAAGAACGAAAGTTTTATAAACAAGAGGGTTTGATGTAAGAAAGAGATTTAGAAGATGTGGAGTATGGTTAGGGTTATCAGGGATTCTTGTGGGTTCAGAAACCATTTGTGTGAGATCACATGAAATAGCAAATGTTTCTGCACTATGACCAGCAGGATTTGTAGTAGATGAAAACTGAAGCCAATTAGAGTTATGAACATTGAAATCGCCTACAAATGAGATATCGCAAGATGGAAACTGAGACAGGAGATAGTCAACTTTCATACTAAGGTAATCGAAGAAGTCTTGAAAGTTGCTGTCATTAGGAGACCTATAAATGCAACAGTAGAATTTCACAAAATTAGGACCAGAATGTTTGAACCAAATCACGTCAAAATTTTTATTTTCTAAAGAAGAAACCCTCTTGCAAGCAATTCTGTCCTTGATGTAGGCACATACGCCTCCTTTATATCGAAAGTTAGAGTGAAGGTGGTATTGAGGAAATTGCAAGTCGGGCGACTAGGAGCTTTCAGAGGAGATTTGTGTTTCAGATAGAAACAAAATATTAGGTTGCAATTGTTCAAGATGTTGGTGAATAGCATTAAGATTAGACCTGACACCGCGGATGTTGCAGTAGTGAATCAGAAAGTTGATACTTTCGATGACCGAGGTCGCTTGGGCCCTGCCCTCCCGGACATCCGAATGGGGGAGGATTTTTCGTCCGGAATTTATAACCCTAGAAACCACAGCCATCCTATGTTTTAATTGGTACTTTTAATCCGATAGGAAGACAGTGAGGGCGAGAGGGAAGAATAAGGATGAGAATAGATTAAGGATGATGGAAAAGGTAACCGGCAGCCCTTACCGAGCTCAGAGAATCAGAGACCCAATATATAGGAGCCCATGGTAAGGGTGGTGGTACCTCCCCGGCTGGCATGAAGTATATATGCCTACCACCTCTAAATATATATATATATATATATATATATATATATATATATATATATATATATGAGTTGAGATTTTGGTATAGCCTGGTCACGTATGCGCTGTCGAAAATCGGCAGCATTGCATTGCAAGCCTTACTATTACTCAATGATTTTTGTAACAATCATGGCGCATGCAACCCCTAGTAAAAGGATTCGCTGAATGCTTGAAACGATACATACTGCTTATAAGCATTTCTTTTTTAAAATAACACATTTTAACTTCTGAAATATTGGATGCTATCCTTAAGCTGCCTGTATAAATTAAAATACGTTTATTTATTATTTACTGTTTTAATTATTGTCCTTTATCTTTGAGTTTTGTTTTCTACAAAATACAAATTGATTATACAGTTAAAGCTATTACAACGTCTTTATATATTTTGGTTTATCGCTGTTGAATACAGTTTTCAAACAAAACCAAGGAAAACTACCAAACGCATTGATGTAACGGTAAATAACGAAGTTTTATGGTATTATGGCGTTGTTCTTTATTTGAGGTCAAAGAGTCCAACAATTTTGCTTATACACCAATTTTATTGTGGAAAATGCCAAACGCATTTTTCCGATAAATTAGGACGATCTTTAACGGGTTGGTTATTATTTTGGGGCAAAATATCATAAAAAAACCTCACTTAGAAACCAATGTCGTTGGGAAAACGGTCAGGCGCATTTCAGAAATGAGCAACAATGAATGATACAGGTTTTACGATTATGGTAATTATTTTGGGATAAATATGCCCATACATGTTTTGACCATTTTATTAAGGAAAAAAAAAGTCCTTAATAAAATGGTCAAAACATTGACAAAGCTAATTGTTAGATTTGGGGTGAATAATACTTCAACTATATAAATCGATAAGTAGCAAATGTTATGGTCTTGCGGTTTTCACTAATTTTCTCGGAAACGGGACCAAACGCATCGCCTTGATGAGCCTTAACCTTAAAAGGCTGATATGCGTACGCATTGGTCGTGACCGATTAATCAGGTTCATTTTCTGCAAGAGCACTTTGAATCAAGTTAAGAACTATTTGAATCACCACCTTCAATAGATTTTCAAACAAAATCTAATAATTTATGTACATACATACATATCTATTCAATTAAGGGTAACAACGAGTAGCATAATGACCTATTTAAACGGAGATTTTCTTCTTGTCTATTAAAATTAATAGGGTGTTTATATATCTCAATAGCTTCACGTTGTAAACGAACATAATAATGAGTTTGTCTTGATAATATTTCCATATTATCAAATTGAATGTCATGATTAAGTTATTCAAGGCATGGTCAGCTACTACTGGCTTCTCTGATTGACCTAATCTACAATATCTTATATGTTCTTCACGTCTTCTATCAAAGCTACGTTTTGTTTTTCCAATGTATACTTTTCCACGTGAACAATATAACTTATACACTCCGGAAGATGATAATGTGTCAGAAACACCTTTAGGTGACCTTAAATGTCCTTTAATTTTTCTTATAGGTTTAAAAACAGTCCTAATGCCACAGTTAATTAAGGTTTTTTCAATTCTATCTGTAATATTAGTTATAAAAGGAAGAAAAGCAGTATTAACATTAAGAACTGGTTTTTTTAAGGTCATGTGTAGAAAGTGTAATAGCACTATTAATATCAGTAAGTGAATATCCACTATCCTTAAGGATTTTGTTAAATATTGATATTCATCTTTCAAAAATTCAGGATAACAAATTCGTTTTGCTCGATTTACTAAAGAATTAGTTACGCAAATTTTTTGACGTGGATGGTGGTTGGATAATTTGTGAAGGTATGTGTCGGCTTTCTGTAAACTTTAAAAGATAGTGGATTATTATTTCTAGATACTAATATATCAAAAAATGGTAAACTTCCATTAGTTTTTTTTTCCATGGTAAAGAGGGTGCTAGGATGTATACCATTTATAAAAACCCATGTCTCCAAATAACAAATATGTCACCTACATAGCTATACCAAACTGAAGGTTTTCGGTGTATTTTGTAACGCTTGTTTCAAATTTTTCCATGTAAAAATTAGATATAACAGGACTAAGAGGACCCATTGCTACACCATCAATCTATTCATAGAATTTACTATTCCACTGTAAATAAGGCGTAGTAACACAGTGCTGCAAAAGATTTGTTATACAATTTAACATAAGTAACATCTGCACTTATTGACAAAGCTATTTCTTTATTAGATTGAACTGGATTACTTTAATTGGTGTCGTGTTTATATTTGTGAATGTTTTTATCAATTTAAAATTGAAGTTTTTCATAACTTTACACTTACATAATAACTCGATCAAATCTTGTTAAATTTGTTTCTTGGTTATGACATTTTTCACCGTTAGATTTAGACTGCTAGAGAGTGTTCTGATTTGTCATATTCAAGGCAGTTTAACAATATCTAATTTTAAGGATCTTTACTAAAATTGTATTCCATATTTGGTTTTATACGTTATATTAATAGCAGGCTTATGTTCATTTTTACAATTTTCAATTTAATATCTTTAACAATTTTAATAGATAGTATTACTGCTGACGAAGATAACTTAAGTGTTAGTTTAGAATGTATAACTTTAATATACAAATACACCATTAAAAAAAAACAAAAAAATAAGTTTGTTTGGTGGGGAGAAATGTTTTATATATTTGAGATATATGAAGCTAGAGTGTAATAGGGTAAGATTGTAAAAGTAAGTAAACTTGTGTGAATATTGTCGAAGAACTCTTCTAACTCTTCTGGAAGGTCATTTAGTCGTTGTATTGGGACAGATGGAAGAAATTAAAATTTGGTTTTGGATTTTGTGGTAGTAGGGGTTTGTTAGAACATGGGGTTTGTAATACCTGTGCAGTTTACCCTGGCGTTTGTGTATTTGGATTGTAGTGATATTTTCCTGTCAGTTAATGGTTGAATGTTGGCGTGTTGTATGGTTAGTTGGTTAGGTAGTATGCGATGTAGTTTGTGTATTTTGCGTAGTATTGTCATTTCGCAGGAGACGAGGGGTTTGTATTGCTTGGTTTTTAGGGTTATGTATAATGGAGCGCGGTAGTTTGGTATAGGTATACAGGGTGATTGATTAGTGCGATAAAGTTCAGTATCTTCTATGTCCTTCGAAGTATCAAAGCAAACGTTTAGGAGAGATTATATCCATCATTAAGCTTCATATTTTAAAATTAGTTACAATGTTACAGGGTGTTCCATAACACCGTGCCACACCAAAGTTAAATTTTTTTAAACGAAACACCCTATATTTTAATTTAAATTTGAAATCCGCTTCACTTCCTCATTACAAAACTATATACTTGTAATATGTTATACAGGGTATTTAAAAAGTTATAACCACTTTTCCATGATGCAAAGTATTAATTATGTGTCTAAATGCTTGCCAATTATGAGTTGGCCATGATTTATTTGTCAAAAACTGACAGTTTACCATTATTATCTGTTAATTGATTGTTGTGGTAAATTTGTTTATAATTTAAAAAAATCTAAAATAGGGCAAAAATGAATTTTACTCGTAATGAAATGCTAGATATGATATGGATATTGGGAGTATGCAATAAAAATGCATTGCTTTCAAAAAGAGTTTATTTTGAACGTTTTCCTGAGCGGCGACAACCTACAAAATCAAGTTTAGAAAGATTGATGGATCGGTTTAACCGAACTGGTTCAGTTAACTATGAAAGGCATGAACGAACAAATACTACTGTGACAGAGGAAAACGAAATGAATGTGTTGTCAGAAGTTACAGAAAACCCACATACAAGTGTAAGGAGTATTTCTAAAGAACAACAACTTAGTTACTATTGTGTGCAAACAATTCTGTGTAAAAACAAAATGCACCCTTATCACATTCAATTGCATCAGGAATTAACAGATAATGATTTTGAGAAGAGATTAGCATTTTGTGAACGGGCCCTACAAAAGGTTAATCAACAGAGAGACCTTTTTGACTATGTATTGTTTGGAGATGAAGCTACATTTCATCGAAATGGTTGTGTTAACAGGCACAACTTTCACTATTATTCCACAAGTAATCCATACCACATAATTACACATAGTCAAACCAGATGGTCATTAAATGTTTGGGGAGGTATTGTTGGTAACTATGTCGTAGGGCCATATTTTTTTTAAGATCATTAGATGCTGAGATATATTTAGATTTTTTAGTAATTCACTTACCTGTATTACTGGAAGAGGTTCCACTTCGTATCCGCCAGCAAATGTGGTTTTTACATGACGGTTCTCCTGTACACCATAATCTTTTAATTCAAGGTGAACTTGATGATCAGTATCCGGGAAAATGGATCGGAAGAGGTGGACCAGTGTGATGGCCACCCAGGTCACCAGAATTCAATAAAATGGACTCATTTATTTGGGGTTACATTAAGAATGAAGTTTATAAAACACCTCCGACAACAAGAGATAACATGAAGGAAAGAATAACAAACGAATTTCAAAATATCAGTGTACAAATGCTTAGTAATGTTAGTAACTCTTTCAATTACCGTTTTCAGGCATGCACAGATGTCTTGGGAGGTCATTTTGAAGATCTTCTGTAATTAACTTTTATTGTAGTTTAGGAAATTAGTATTGGTTTTATTTGTTCGTAATTGTAATTTTATGTAAAATTTGTTTGTAGTATACTTGTTTTTATTCCTGTATTCGTTATTTGACCACTATATTCACAGACAATAATAGTAGACTGTCAGTTTTTGACAAATAAATCATGTGCAACTCATAATTGGCAAACATTTAGACACATAATTAATACTTTGCATATAAAAATGAAAATATCTCAAAAACTAATAATTTTGGGCATAGGGAATGCTTAACAAAAATATAAGTAAAACAATAGTACTTTTCGATAGTGATATAAAATACAGGTTGATCCATTTGAAAAAACTGAGAAAATAATGAATTGATGTTTTGACTCACCCTGTAATCAACTTAACGAATATTCACAAACTCAATAATATTTATAAAATTTGACAATTATTAAAAAGCTACGGCTGCAACTAATCATTGTTCTTTTAGCTCTTTGAAATTATACAGGGCGGTGAACTTGTTACGATTTTAATGGAAAAGTGGTTATAACTTTTTAAATACCCTGTATAACATATTACAAGTATATATTTTTGTAATGAGGAAGTGAAGCGGTTTTCAAATTTAAATTAAAATATAGGGTGTTTCGTTTAAAAAAATTTAACTTTGGTGCGGCACGGCGTTATGGAACACCCTGTAACATTGTAACCAATTTTAAAATATGAAGCTTAATGATGGATATAATGTCCCGTAACGTTTGCTTTGATACTTCGAAGGACATAGAAGATACTGAACTTTATCGCACTAATCAATCACCCTGTATGTAAGTTTTGTACGCGTGTTGTAGAATTTTAGAATAAGAACCTCTGATGTTCCCACGCAGTGCTTTCGATAATGATGCACGTTTGCGTGTCTTATTGACAGAATTGCTAGCGTTGGGTTGTCAGTGTAGAGTTCGGCAGAAAGTGATGCCTAGTTATGTGATTGCGTGTTGTAATTATAGCCTTTATCCACATAGTCGTAGGTCTGTCTACCGTAATAGGATAGTTCAGGGTGCCAAAAGAATGTTGTTTGCGTTTTGTTCGAGTGGTAGAAGTGGGAAAGTTATTATATTATTAGTTTGTTTGCCCCGTAACTGTTCCTACTGTTCCCACATAGAGCAGTGTTCGTAAATTTGGCAATAGATATGTTCGGGTTGGTACTTGGCCGAATGTCGTAGGCAAAAATGGTGCATAAAATTAATGCTAGTACGAAGCTTACGGTGTGGGTACGGATAGTCAAAATGCCAGTCAGGGAAGTAGAAGTACCTATTCGTACCTTCACACACCTACCTGTGAGGTATGAAAGAAGAAGTCGGACAAACGTGGTCGGAAAACCTAAATATCATAGTTTTTGTATTGGTGCTGCATGTCTGACTTTGTCGAATGCTTGTTTTATGTCTACTAAGACTGCAAGACAACGACCATGATGATTAAGTGCTGTATAAAGTTTTACAATAGGTTCTCGACCTTACACACATCGATTAATTATGTTCAATGCAACTTTTTGATACGATGCGTAATTTAGCGGCAAAAAAATTCCTAAGGTATGGTTTATAACAAATAAAAAAATTTCTTAGTATGTTGTTGTTATTGTTACAAAGGTAAATTGCACCACGGTCTAGCTCAGTGAGGTACAAACTTATAAAACTTACTGAAATTGAGAACTCGTTCATCAGGTGTGAGGAAAGCAGAGATTTTTTCATAGATGTAATCAGTAATAGCATTTGTTTTATTGGGCACCACTCAATTGCTAGGTTTAATAATTAAAATACAACAAAAATTGAGAAAGGTTGTATCTCAAAGCATAATAGGTAATTTGAACAAGCACTAAACAACTGTATTTATATGTATATTTAATAAAGCAAAATGTCTGATTAATGTCAGAATAAAATAACTAAAATGATACTTCTCATACGGCCTTACAATCTTAAAATTACTAAATTAAACACTGTAGATAATCTTACAATCTATGTTCACTTACAATTCAAAATGCAATCTATTCAACATGTATTCAATAATGAAACGTGTATTGACCTATATCAACCAATTACAGTTGTGATAGGTTATGAACTCAAACGTTTTTATTTCAGGAGCAGGACTCAGTTGTTCCTTTTTTTTACCATATCAAAATAACACCAACTGATTTGTTATTTACTTAACTGCACTAAAATGATAAGTACTTACTTGTACAAAATAAATATTTTAATCTCGTCTTAAACGAACTGTAGCGTGCGAACTTTCATTTCCAATTCTAAGACAAATATACGATAATGTAAAGATAATTTCCATTTGTAATTAACGTACAAATAAACGAAACAAAAACGTATAGGTAAGCACTATAAGTTTCATCTGTCTTCAACATAAAAATTAGACGAACGGTAGCAAATGGTAACATTAGATAATTGGTACAAAATGTTGACGAGCAGGTGTGTCATATTCAAAACAAAGGTATCTCCATTTATGTTCATAAAGATGACATTGCATTATCTCGCCATTTTAATAAAGTACCGTTCGTGACGTCATACAACGCTCCTCAACTACACGTAACATTACCAATATAACAGCTTTTTCTTAAGATAAGCGGTTTTCTTGTTCCTTCCTTATTCCCTATTAAATATAATATATAGAAAATGTAATTAGACGCCTTTACATACCTTATAAAAGGGAAGCAAAACTTAAAAAAGATAAGTCTGAACTGCACGGCATAATAAACGGAAATGCATAAGCGTGTTCCATTCACGTTGCGCATAGAACTAAAATTGGATGTCTAAAATATACACAGGGACGTTCGTAATTATGTAGACTGAAGAGAAAATATTGAGATATAAGAAATTTAATTATTGAACGAAAAAAGAAGTGCTTAAAAATACTAATGTAACATAAATGTACTTATCAATAATAATGCAAATTTCGAAACTTAAATTGAGGTAACGACAGACAAGAATTGGCACGTTACAAGTTTAAGTGTTAGTTAAAACTTTCTCAATATCTGAATAACGATTAATTTTATAAGAGAAATTGTAGACATATGGTTGAACTATGTTATTGATATCTTATAGAAGTTAATATGAATTTATATCTATAAATCTCTATCTGATATGACGTTTTAAACGTTATTCTAACATATAAAACATATAAAAAAGATATAAAAATAGGTTGCATAGTTTTAATTCATTAAATTAGCATCTAGGTGTCTATTAACCTCTGTTTAACATGAAGTTTTAAACGTCTGTTTGACATAGATTAATGTTTTTGTATTTATAATGTTGTATATTTTCGTAATTAACTTATTGTAAAAGAGGTTGCATAATTATTCTAAAAAAAATGTTATTAAAATTATTCCATTCCTTTTAATTTCAATTTTGTAGGTTGGAAAGTCGTGTGGTGTTCCAAACCAGATATTTTCCTGATTGCGCACAGTAAGTATAAGAACTAAGCGTTATTATTGTTATTTTTTTAGTGTTAAATTAGTGATCATATATCAAGCTTGTTTGTAATTTGATTAAATACTTGTGTTTGGCGTAAATTATAAAGCTGTATTTTAAAATGCAATCATACTTTAGTCTAGTTAACTTACAATCAAAATGCATAAATTTACAGTGCGCAATAAACATGTCTTCTGTATATATATATATATATATATATATATATATATATATATATATATATATATATATATATATATATATATATATATATATATACACACACACACATTATTTACGAGGACACGCGGTACTACATAATCTGTATTTAAAGCCGGTAATATATAATCAATAGCCATTATGAATAACGGCTTTCTGAACATATGTAATTGACATTCAATGTTACTTGCTTTAACTAATCCGAATTTCATATCTGCGAACAATATGGTAACATTACAAGGTATGAGAAACTTCATAATACTTGGCAACTTACACACCACAAATACATAAATTAATTAAATAACTAAAAGTATATATTCTTCTAAATTACAAAACGAAGTTCCCCAAATGAGCATTTTCACATTTCCTCAATAATAACGGTAAACATTATCTAAGTTAAAACATACTCTCGTACTAAACCTAAATTTCCTTGTAGATGCTACTGAATTACGGGTATAGTGCTAACATGTCTACGTTGTTTGCATCCATTATCCCTACCTAACTAAATGAATCTGTTGAAACTGAATAAAATTCAGTTAACATACCGTTCCTTGGCCTACAAAAGCATATTTAAGTAGCAATTTAGAAATCAAATTTTCTTATTCTCAACGAAATTTCCTCGTAACTCACCACAATCACATTTCAAATTTTTACTACAGTTATACTCATTTTGCATATAAAAATGTGAAACTATAAGCATGAATGTCAAAAATTGAAAGCTTATATCTATCTGTAAAGGAATCGAACGTATAAAGCAACAAGGCACGTAGTATATATATTGTCATACAACCACAGACTCGGTAAAAGTTAATGTGTAACATCCACAGAGAAGATATTTCCTTGTTCCTATCACACCCAATTTCCATAACAATAACAGTAGTAAGTATATAACAATAATTGTAAAAAACCTAACACATGAAATACAAAAGAAATCAATTGAATATGATAAATAACGTGATTACAAAAAGTAATTTTGGAAAAGAATATGGAATACTAGAAATTATAAGGTATCGTAAAATATTATACAGGGTGATTCATTAATCAGTGTAAATATTTTACACGGAAAATCCTGAGCCTGAAATATATAGATTTAAACCACGACACTTAAATAAAATATGGCTCTGTACTGAGATACAGGGTGTTTTATATCAAAATCTAAAAATTATTTTTGCCCGTTACTTCATACATCATATTCAGTAATGGATTTAATCATATGAAAATACATTAAAATTTATTAAGATGTAGTATCTGTCCCCAACCAAAGGAGTACGACAGGGGCAAGGGTTTTTTTTTTCTTTCCTACATTCTACGCCACTGGAGGAATCGTCATTTCAGTAGAATGTTTCGATTCTCCAATACTTTTTATGTAAATAACCTATTCTTTCTTCATACCGATTAAGGCTAGATTTTTCGAGATATTTATTGTTACACACTGTAAGATCGTGTGTATTCAAATCTGAAGGTATTTTTCATAGCAGGATTTTTTATTATGTTATAACAATTAATACAGGAATAAAACATTTTAGTATGCTATTTAATGTTTAATAATAATCAATACACTTTAAAACATAACAAACTTAACAATGTAATGTAACCTACGTTTTGTATAGTAATTGAGTATGGTCTGAAACAAACACTTTAAAACACAACAATTACAGGACATCCTAAGCGCAAAAGAAATTAAAAAAAATAACTTTGAAAAAATAATCCTTAAATATTAAAAAATCCAAAAATCTGTTTATAATAAGTGTTCAATGTGTCCCCCATCTGATTCGATTAGTTTGTTTATTCTTTTGCTAAACGATTTTCTAAATTTAAAAAATATGTGTAGCTGATTGACCATGAAATTTAATGAGCTATTTATTTGGATCTACAGGTTCTGGCGACTATTAATTTCTTGGGAGTGTACGAGAGACTTCATATGTCCCTAAAAAATCTAAAGGATTACAATCTGGACTTCGCGCCGGCCACGGAAATTCGCTACTTCTGCCAATCCAACGATGTGGAAATTGATCTTTTAAATAGTCACGTACCAGTACAGGATAATGAAGTGGTACCCCATCCTGCATGAACCACATATCTCGTTTTAGATTCTATCGCGTCAAATAGTGTTGTCTGTAAAAAGTCTAAATAAAAGTTACCATTCAAATCTGTGGATAATTCGTAAGACCCCAAGAAACTATTTCCAAAAATGCCACACCAGACATTAATTTTGAATTTATGTTGAAAATGAGACTCACGAGATAGATGAGGATTTGCACTGTCCCAACTATGACTACTTCTTCATTTTTCTTTTCTACAACCCACTTACAGGAAGATTTCTTGGTAATAAGTTCTGATCAGGTGTAAAACGATATGGTCGAAGATTGTTGTTATTCAATATTCGAAAAACTGAAGACTGCTGATAATCGACCAGTGCTAAGTTGAGCATTTTGAGTAATTCGTATTAAAATTTCATCCTCCTGATTAACCGAAATATGTTTTGGTCGTCCCACTTCTCGTTTAGGCATTAAATTTCCAGTCTCCCCAATCCTCTATAAATGTTGCGAAAGGTTTGGTGATTTGGTTGTATTCTATTGGGATACATAACTGCATATCTTCTACAAGTAGCAAGACGAATAGTTTTCTTGTGCGTATACACAAAGCATATCTCGCATTTCCGTATTTGAACAGTTATTATGGCCAGCCATTTTCACTTTACAAATCTTTCAACCAGCACAGTATTACATTTCAGTAACGATACTGACAGCATCATACTAGATAGGACAAATTATTGTTTTAGACCATATCCAACTACTATATACCAAAACCGTTTTTATTTTGTAAGCTCTTCAACACAGGTTACATTACATTGATTTCGCGATTACATTGTTAAAGTTGTTATGTTTTAAAGTGTATTTATTATTATTAAACATTAAATAGCCAGCTACAATGTTTTATTCATGTATTAATTACTATAAAATAATAAAAAATAATTCTACTATGAAAAATACCTTCAGATTTGAATACACACGATCTTACAACCTAATATTTAGCAGTAAATATCTCGCACAATCTTGCCTTAATCGGTACGAAGAAAGAATAGGTCCTTTACATAAGAAGTACTGGAGAATCGAGAAATTCTACTGAAATGACGATTCCGCCAGTGGCATAGAATACAGGAAAAAAAAGAACTTCCTTGCCCCTGTCGTACTCCTTTGGTAGTGGACCGATACTACATCTTAATACATTTTAATGTATTTTCATATGCTTAAACCCATTACCCAGTATGATCAAAAAAGTAACGGACAAAAATAATTTTTAGATTTTGATATAAAACACCCTGTATCTCAGTACAGAGCCATATTTTATTTAAGTGTTTTGGTTTAAATCTTCATATTTTAGGTTTAGGATTTTCTGTGTAAAATATTTACACTTGTTAATGAATCACCCAGTATAATGTTGTAACATTAAAAGCGGCTCCAAGTGTATAAACACTAAAACTGGGCCAACTTATAACATTAACACAAAAGCGATGATGTAATAAACAATTAGTAATTGATCGAATAATTTTAATTAATATAACAAATTACCAAATAACAATCGCTACTACCGTCGGCTCATCGGTAAATTGAGATAGGGAGAGTTCTAATTTAGAGTTTAATTAACATACCTGAAATACTGCCTGCTTCTCATAAGCTTAATTATTTTCACTTACACTTAATTCATAAAAAAATGTTATCTAAAAATTATGAAAAAATGATAAAATCTCGAGCGCCATGTTGTCTTTTATATATATATATATATATATATATATATATATATATATATAGGAACAACAAAACCTAGTTAAGGAATAATAATAAACAATTTATCAAAATGAAAATAAAATAACATGAAATACTTAAGTTTATTTAATATCTGATTGAAAAGGTTAAAAATCAGAAGTCTTATACTATTCTAAAATTATATAAAAACATTACCTTTGAACGTTCGGTACATAAACTGTAACTGGTAACTATGAAGCAGAATGGTGAACTTGGTGAGGTCAATGTCTTGCTTATTTCCCTATATATTGTGTCCATAACTTTATTGAATTTCTTTGAAGTTTAATTCGCCAAATTTATTTATAAAAGTATGTAGAATTTGCGTTGTAAAATGTAATTCAAGTAAAAATTGCCATTTAAATTAGAAAATAGAATAGTAAATTACTGACTTATACGTTCCATTAAAAATAATTATTATAAAAATGCCATATAAAAGTATGCATTAAAAAAATATGTGTAAAATAATTGCAAACTAAATGCAAAATAAGTAAAAAAATAAAAGTGGGTACTTAAAAGTGAGTACTTAAAAGGTGCCTAAAAAAACAAACAAATGCTTTAGTTTTAAATATAATGAATTAGAAAATAACTTACCACCAAGATCTGATGGCACCAAATATAAAAAATTAGGTAAAAATCATGCTTACTGCTGTAACATTCAGCATTAAGTGAATTAAAAAAAAACTTTCAGAATAACTCAAGTGCATTCCCCCTAAAAGTCTTCACGCGTTGCGTGGATACCATAATATAAATCCAACTTTTTAAGAAAGGGAACTATAACTATTTATGTAATATTACACCCAAAAGATTTGTTCTAGGAAATGCAAATTAAATTCCCATTCTCAATTCTACATATTAATAATTAAAAACCTTTCTAATATTACGCCAAATAAATGAACAATTCTTAAATTAATGTACTTTTTAATACAACCACAAAAAAAGGTTGTTACAATATATACCGTGAAATATTGTTAAAGGTGAAAATTTCAGTAAGATTTACGTAACAGATGTGGGCAATTGCCCATTGCTCAGTGGAAGAGGGTTGGGATGTTGATCTTCGTGTATGGTGAATATGGATGACATTAATTAATATCGGAAAAGTCATTAATCAAAAGGCGCCAGTTTGTTTGAATCAACAATATTCGTATAATTAGCACACAAATAAACGCTAGTACTGCACAGCAAAGTTTAAAAACAAACGAAAACTTGCTTTTCTTCCATATCATTCAACCAGATGGATCAGCAAAAGAGCTCCTGAACTGGTGCTATGTCAAAAGCTTCCAAACAATCGCATGTAAAAAATAAATTAACGTAGGCGTGCAGTTAGACCAATTGTAGAGGTCATCAAACTTAATTTACATAATATTGTTTTCTTGACGTTAAACCTATCAAAAAAAACCGTATATTCACCAATCTTATAACTATTAGTTTTCAATATCTAAACAAATAAATACGATCTCAATAATACCGTAAAGTATAACAAAATAATGCTTTGTTAACAAAAAAAACCGTCGTCACTGGAAGGGCTGTGCAGTAGGGTGAAACAGTTAAACATTTTTTTTCTTTCTTTCAAACGCCTGGGATCCTAAATTATTTATTTTGCTTTAAAACTTAAGTTCAAATAAATTTACAAAAAAAAATACCTTCATGCTGCGCACGTCGTATGACGTCACGTTAAGAAAACTCTATTGCGCAATGCGTAAACGTGCACATTTTGAGCTTGTAAATCTTCTTTATAGCTTTTAAAAAAGCCAATGAGAGCCAAGGCAGATCAAAAATTGAATATTTGAAAAACAATATTTTTGGAATTTTCTAGCCTTCTTCTCCCCAATCTCATACCTCACTGTCAAGCAAACGCGCGCCTAATAGATGATGGAATGGAGTAGTGGGGGAAGACGCTTGAGAAGTTCAGAACAAATTTATGTTCACCTTTATTCTATTTGAGTATTTGCATGTAGCAGTAGCTGTGTCCGTAATATCATTGTATAACGTTCAAATTTTACACCTTTCGTTTTCAAGCATTCAACTAGCTATTTACTTTTCCGCAGTTCTGCCATCAATTAGTAATTTCAAGTTTGTAAAAAGCTAATAACTATTTGGTTTCCGATCAGAATAATATTTACTCAGACAAGGTAAAATGTTTTCTGGAGTAAAGATGTCCTAAGAATTTATTCTGTAACTTTTCTAAAGATTCGAAACATACTTGCGTTTATTGTGATGATAACATTGAAGCGCAAAATCAAGTTTAGATCTGACTAATGTCGTGTTGAGGATAGTAAGGATATTTATATTATAAAAGAAATGTGCTTGTAAAAATAAAATCCAAAGACCTGATTCGCACTTTTAAAAGTATTTGTTAATATGCAGCTAATTGATTGGTGTTCAGTGGAATTATCTGAACCACCACTAACATTTAATATTCCAAATATAGCAGAAATAGTAAAAAATGGAACCTTTGAAAAGGTAAAATTTGACAATTTTCCTTGTCATACCCAAGCGGTAGAAAGGATGGTAAAGTTAGTGACTGAATCGTCTGAAGCAGTTTGTGGTGAAGATTCGCGCGATGGTTTTATCCGAGTCACCCTAAAGTCAAGAGAATCCATGTCATCTTTCGAAACCATCGAACTAAATAATATTTTATCTTGCCTTTTTCTTTTTTTTTTAGTTAGTAATCATTAAATGTTGTGTTTTGGTTGTTTTATTACACTTTAAATAAGATATGTAAAATTACTCGATTTTTTTTATCGTAAATTGAAATCTCAGGCGGTGCAAAATATTCAGTTGTATACAAAACATATCCAAAAAAAAATTATTACGATATGTCAATGTTTTCATCCTGAAATTTTGTATTAATGACGTTATCTGACTTACGCAACATGAAGGAATTTTTTTTCTTTAATTCTGGTTGTGGCAAATCACTTTTTTCTTTGGTTCGCACGTTTTGAAGCTCCAGGCAGTCCAAATAAATAACACTTAAAAATTCATATATGGAAATGTTCCACTGTGCAGTCTCAGAATTACAAACAAAACAAATGCGCCATAAGTAGGCACCAATTATGCGCCGAACTTCACAACCTTGAACTTTTGCCTAAATCATTTTTTTCTTAACTATCCGTCAATTATGCGCTGGTTTGCGTCACTAAACTGTAACTTTGCGCTCCCATAGGAAATAAGTTATAGCAAAAGCTACACCGAGAAGACTAACTTCATACCCTTACACGTAAATTAATTTTTTTGAGCTGCGATCTAATTAGGTACCCATTATGCACCGCTTTTCCAAGTTAAAGTTAAGCTTTGCGCCCCTATAAAAAACATGGTATTGTAAAAACCACATCACCACACCAACAACTTTACCGTGAATAATTCCTTCTGTTGCATCAGTATGTTTCCCAAAGGTATTAACCTTTGTTGACTATCGTACTTTAAAAGTTAACCATATTTTTTCTCAGTTTCCATCTTTCGATATCCCAATTCTCAGAGACTTGCTTATAAAACATCATTCATTCCCCAATAGGTCTATTTGACCACATCACCACACCAACAACTTTACAGCCGTGAATAATTCCTTCTGTTGCATCAGTATGTTTCCCAAAGGCATTAACCTTTGTTGACTATCGTACTTTGAAAGTTAACCATATTTTTTCGCAGTTTCCGTCTTTCGATATCCCAATTCTCAGAGACTTGCTTATAAAACATCAATTCATTCCCCAATAGGTCTATTTGACCATTGTCTAATAGAAATAGATTCACTGTTCCAAGATAAATGGAGTGGTCAACGTGATTTCATCGTAACCTTCCTATAGAGTGAATATTGTGTTAAGTCGTATTCGTTTTCGGACATTACTGTGTCATTATTAGAAGCCATCCTCATAGGATACACAGGTATTCATTCCCTAACAACAAAATCGTATAGATCATTTTAATTCCAACCCTGTTTCGATAGTGCTTAAGCTTTAGTATTACCTCATGCAAAGATAAACATTCAATAAAATGGTCAAGAATCACACAGAACACGGTGCTTGAAATATCTGCATACATGTTATCATTAAAGCTAGCAATTCGTTCGAACAAGGAAAATAGACCGAACTTGCTACATGTCCATTGGATAGTTGTAAGTTTTGGTATTAAGCTCAAGGCATCAGTAAACACTTTGGCACATCTCCATTTTTCCCCATGACATCTTTGACAGATGTGTAGTAACTTGTCTTGAAAATAAAGTCGATCATCTTGTGAATTTATTACCATGAAGCTTTTAGTGAATTCTACATTATGGGTAATCAAACCAACTCATATGCAATACAAGCTCCTAGAATTGATCATCAGTATGCTTGATTCCAATAGGGCGACTGACTCAAACGGTATCTCTGCTGTTGTCGTATAGAATTGTTCTCCGAGACTAATAGTACCAGTCCGATTTAAGTTCTAATCGATCTCTATGATTTATGGGTAATTCCCAAAAAAGACGACATGGAAAAAGTCGTTTAAAAGGCGATCTTCTTTCATAAGTCATCCAAGTTGGGAATATATATTAGAAGCACTCGGTGAAACAGTTGTAGTTGTTTTAGGTTTTTTTTTAAATAATTGTGGTACTGAATAGGTTACGTTTAGCCTAAGGTGTTAACACTCCGGAACGTGTAGGAAGATGTATATGAATATGTTTAAATGGTAAGAGGTGCCTATAGCCGATCATTTCAGAGTTAGAAGCCGTGTAAAAGAATGTACATTGCGCCCGTCTAGGATGACAGAAAGAAATTTGTACTGCACATTGATGATGTGAATGAGCGAAGCCAGTATCGCCAGCTAAGCTGGCTCGAGACGGCATCAAAGAATGCAACAGTGATTGTAATTCCAATAGCACAAAGAATGAATGGAAACGATTTCTCTGTGCTTAAGGGTGTCATTTATAACCATCAGCGCATTTCTTTGAATACGATCGAATATCGAGAACATCTGGGGAGCACCAACCCAAAGGTAAAAGATATTCTAGATGAGATCTGACTTAGGCCTTATAAATCAGAAGGAGGTATCGGGAGGCAATACTACTTAGATCTGTATATAGGGCCTATTTTATCAGCATATACTTGAGTAACTGACAGAAGATGGTCAATCCATGATAGATCTGCGTTCCTAACATAGTAACAACAGAGTCTGAAAGCTTATAATCTAAGTATTTCATCCTTACAATAGAGAACAATCGATTTTGTTTGGCGGAGACACAAGGTAAAGTTTTGTTAGCATTAAATTTTAATTAGATCATTACTTTCCCATTAAAGGGTAGGTTGTATGCCCATGTTGATTGGAATTGAAAATTTCAGCTTAATACCTTGATTTGGGATAGTAGGTGAAGTAGTGTTATGAGTAGACTGAGATGAACTACAATGAAGAGTGCTATCCTCTGCAAAGCAATGGGCCGGGTTAGATGTATAGAAATAAGAATTTATCATTGATCTCCGTGGCTCGCTCGCGTTAAAGCTAACTTATTTAATAAGAAACCATTAACTACGACACATACTCGTTCTTTATCAAGTAAATTGGAAATCCAATTGATGATAGTGCAAGTTAACCCAAACGGGGTGGGTTTGGTCAGTGAATATTTAGGTTACACTTGGTAAAATGCTTTTGAAATATGTAAAGTGAGTACATTGTTTCGCCGGATCGTTATGATGTATTGTTTCAAACTTGGGTTATCGATGGAAGAGAATCACCTAAAAATTATATTGTTGGCAACTAAGGGGTTTGATAGATTTAAGGTAAGATAGTATTTTCTGCTTGATGGCTTTCGGAAATGAGTTGATTTCATAGTGCATGAAGAAGAGTTGGCTACTGCCCAGAAACGGATTGGGTTTATTTACAGAGTCAGCTACTACGGAAGATTAAAAAATACATGGGGGACCAACGATGTACCAAAGTTTCTACTTATTTCTTTAACTAAAGGCCAAAATTTACGACTACCGAAAGGGTATGCATATTTTTGTTCGAGAACTTATTACCTTTGGTGATAACACTTTTGCAGGTATTTCTAGCACCAACGTAGCCTGTACGACTCTCGGCCGTTTTATTGGATTTCCATGATATATTTTTGGAAGGGATTGTATCAGTACAAGCTCTATTGAGCCAGGTTTCGAAACCAGAATGACCTATACCGTTTGGTTTTTTAGAAATGCATAACTCCATGCCTACGAGGATGACTTCAGATATAGAAACAGCAATGATTAAAGAGAAGGACGTCTTAAAACACTATTCACTCGATGGGAAGGTTGTACAAGAATCTCGTAAATCACTCTATTTGGCTGACTTAAAACACCAAAAGGTTCTATAAGTGTTGTGAATAACAGAGGAATCTTGGACAGTAGAAGTTATCTCTATTAGACATGGTCATACAGGCCTAGCAGGAAAAGAACGGATGTTTTATAGGCAAGTGGGTTTGATGTAAAGAAGGGGTCTAGAAGATGTCGAGCATGGATAGGGTTATCAAGGATTACAGTGGGTTTGGAAGTCACTTGTGTGAGATCACATCAACTAGCAAATGTTTCTGCACTATGACCAACAGGATTAGTAGTAGATGAATATTGAAACACGTTGGTCACGAAGTCTTCCAGAATTAAAATGTCGCATGATGGAGACGGGGACAGAAGATAGTCAACTTTCAAACTAATGTACGCGAAAAAGTCTTAAAAGTTACTATAATTGGAAACCTATACATGCAAAAGTAAAATTTGACAGAATAAAGGGCATAAATTGTATTCTCTGTTTTATTTACGTATGTTTGGGACTGTTGGAGCTCTATGGTGAATGCAATTGAACTGGTATGGACGCATGCGAAAGGATACTATGAAGAGCATATTGAAACAGATAGTGATAAAGATGAAATTGTAATTGCTGTATAGAACGATGGCTTATTACAATGTAAGGAATGTATTTAAATCATATAGAAGAAAATATAAAAAAGGGGTACTAACAAGAAGAAGTGTTAGATGTTACAGTGAAATGATTATTAATGGCAATTTGTGCCACGGAATAGCTCAGTGGTGTGGGCGGGGTTCTTAATGTTGTAAAAGGGCACTCGTCAGAACTCCAACAACGCCAAAATCGTGCAAAATTTGTCAAAAAGGTACCACCTGTAAAATACATTTATGGCGGGAAAAATGTCATGAACAGATTTTGTAATGGTCTAACAGGAAACCAAAACGGTCACTCAAAAATAAACTACTTTACTACTAAAAATTCTATCCAAAAATATTTACGCGAAATTCACCTAAATTCCAATTAAGTTCTAAGCTTTATATAAAAACCGCAAAATTGCGAAAATAAAAACCCAAACTGTAAAATATCGCCAAATCTCAACGCAAAAATCATTATCTCAAATAGCCAATAATGCATGAAAATACGACAATTAATTGTTCAACTTAAAACAAAGAAACACGTCACTACAACAAAACTAAACGCAATTGAAAATTTATAAAATCCTAAAATTTACGAAACGTTGATATCAGGATTGAAAATTCCTAAATTCGGGAAAAATGCACAGCTTCGACATAATCAAGATTGCTTACCTGTTCGGCAACATCAGTAATGTCTGCTATCGGTAGGTAGATACTTATAAAAGGTTACTTCAAAAGAGGGCGACTATTCGCAACACCCTCGGGGGCAAAAAAATACAAACAGCTGTTTGGTCAACGACCTACTTACTTCATAACTATGTTACGTTATTTAACTTAATAACTGTAATGTTCAATATAATTATTCTGAAAAAAGGAATCACTTTAATTCTGTTACAACCAGTCATAATTCTATCAAACTATACGCTATTAAATGTGTTCAAATTAAAAAAAAATATATTATTTAATACTCACTGATAAAGCTTTGAACGTAATTACTTGTTGCAAATAACCCTAAAACTATTGACGTTGATGTAACGATCCATTTAACCAAAAGATGCTGTATAAGAATAGGGGTTCACAGTTAAATTCACATTTAACAAAATATTGTATCAATTTAAATGTTACGTTCAAAGTTAATACTCACTGATAAAGCTTCGAACGTAATTACTTGTTTCAAATAAACCCAAAACTATTGATGTTAATGTAATAATCTATTTAACCAAAAGATGCATGTACATACGCGTATTATAAATAAACAAATACTGTAACATCCACAATTATTAAATCTGAATTGTCTGGAATACATAAAATTGCATTGAGACTAGCTAGTTTCAAAACATCTCTAACTTCTAGATTTTCTGTAAATTTTACTCTTAAATTGACCTAAAATGGTTTCGGTAGGCTATAATTCGCTATATAAATTCGTCTGTATAACATATATTAAAAATACACAAATAAATTTAGTTTGACATCAGGTTGAATAGGTTTGCATTGCAATTGACCCAATGAAATAATCAAACGTTAACCAAAAAAGCAACTGTTAGTTTAGGTAACAACATTCAATAAAATGCACACAACAATTTTATTAAAATCTGTAAACCACAGTAAGGAAATTAAAATGCACCAAAATAGTTTACCTTATCCTTAAAACAGTCCCCTTTTGTTACACATACACCTGCGGAATCTCGAGAATGGCCTAGGCGGCGGCAATACAATCAATATTGAAACTACATTCGATTCTTCCATTATAACTCAGATCGCAAATACTTCTATAAGTTGCGTTGCGTTTTGATTGATATTACAATTGGTTGTACGTAAACTAGTGCTTAAACTTCTTTAAACTCTGGTTACTTTAGTTTACTATTTACAAGTTCTGAATATCACTTATTAATTTTAAATGCCGCCAAAAGAACGAAAAACCTTTAATTTGCAGCGAATTATTTGTTATATGGTCGGCTGCACACCCGAAGTCACCAAAACTAAAACCTTAAATTATTGTGCTTTTGATCCCCACTCAAAATGCGTTGGAACTCCCAAGGAATTAACGACGCACTTATTCAACACTGCCCCAAACATCCATGGACGAGAACTGTCGCTATACGACAATGATACGATAACTAATGCGGGAGGCGAGAAGTCATAAAACAATCGTCCAATTAAGGGTAACGAAAAAAAACTTCAACGGTAACTTCACTTCACAAGGGCGTAAAATAATTCACTACCTCAAAACCAACACCTCTTCGTGTATTCGGCAAAGCGCACACGAGCCTTGACGTTAGGGCACTATTTTAAAGCTGACTGTAGAAACCACCAATTCCTCTTCATCATCCCGAGCGTCACACGCGGTTATCCAAAACCAAAAAATGCTAGCTATAAAGGTGGAAGCAGACTATTATCACGTCATGTGAGCACAAGTGCTATCACTATGACAAATCTGAACCGTGATGTCACGTTTAGGAACAAACGTGTCATGCCTTTTCTTTCATTTGCGATATAAGAGTATTTATAATCAGTTATCACTGTACATTGTATACGAAAACTTGTCGGTTGGTCTGTACTTTAATTATGGAAAGTGCAAGCTCTACTAGTTCAACTAGAAACTGTTGCTGCTTTTGTGGTTTGCGAGAAACAAAAGTCAACAAGAATATGGGTCCATGATATTAACACAAGAAGAGGAGAATTGGGTGAGTTTCGAAGGCTAGTTCAAGACCCACAAAACAAAATGTATATTTTTAGTGGTCAATGTTAAGTACATTCGAGTTAACACTTGAATTGAACTTATTGTTATAAATAATAATAAAATAGAAACTATGTAATACATTTCTTTAGTTTGAATTATTATTCGATTCAAGATATAAATATAATATAGTAATTTATTATGGTATAGTTACCTGTTATTTATAGCTCTCGTCCAATTTCTTCCCAGGCAGTTTGGCGAATATGTTGGTCGCGGTAATCATGGGAACCATTATTGTATAAAACATCATGTTCCCTTACTTTTCCGATAATAATACCATTTTTAAATTTTTAATAAGAAATAAACACGTGGGAACAGTAGAATACGATGGCTGTGAATGCTAGAATGAACAATGGCACGTGAGTCATAAGTGTGTAAACTTTCAGGAAATAAAACCGTGCTGTCACACGTGAGGTTAATAAAGTCACGTGATACGCATGACCTGACTTCGGTGTGGTTCTGACACATTTAAATATTGTGTATTATACACAATCTACACTTTTTCCGCGTGACGTGAGATACCGTGATAGCACATGAGCTCACATAACGTTATAATAGTTTGTTCCCACCTGTAGTTCCACACGGTGAAAACGTGCTACTTCCAAGAACTGATAGCTAATTAAAACGAAACCTAATTGAGCAACCAAACTTTACGAACACAACTAATCAAAACGATTCGTTAAAGTTTCAAAAAGAATTGCGATGCCGTCTACACGCGTAAAAGCAAATTTATATCCACATCTTATGCTTCTCAAATTACGATAACAGATTGAAGAAGAAAATAAAGTCACTAACGGTTCCTGATATACGTCTTATTTTAATTCAATAAGCTATATTTAATAATACTTAAAATAACCAGTAATCTAATTTAAAAACTTCAATTTATTAAAGCAATGAAACCGAAACCTATCTGACCTTCCCAAAATTAGCATACTAAATGTCCATTTGCAATAAAACCAGCTATCCTCAAATACGTAAATAAGTGAGTAAACGAAAGCTTCCAGAAACAAACTGTCTACCGAATGATCCTTCAAATTTACACACAGGGTGACAAATGTTGGACATGATTCTGAATTTCAGACGGAGATGTAGATTTGAATTGCTATTATTTGTTATTCTGATCATGTTAATGTAGAACTTATATGGTTCACTAAGGTATATCTATAAACTAGATTATTATTTATTAATTCATCATCAATTAGTCCAAAACGCTCAGCTACTTATTTTTTTTACATAACCGTACAAGAGAGTGTAGTTTTCTAAGAGAAATAAAACTAATTTTTAAATGGAACTACTTCTAGATTATCAGCTTACTGTAACTCTAATTTTCCATACGTCATTGTGGATCATTCTTGAGCATACTTTATTACCTACAATACAAATGATTACCTACTAAACTAAAACAAAAATTGTGTACGAACTAATGCTCTATTTGAAAATATGTTAAAGTTACATTACATGCATTATACATTTCACTTCAGAACTCTGCACACTATTTTTGCATTGTATCTCAACCATACTATATCACCCGTATAAACTGTTTTATTAACTTACCTTGCAACTTTTTTTTTACTTTTCATTCGTATAATTTGGAAAGTGCAAAGATTATCTGTTTCATAAAATATTTTAGTCAACTTAGCATTTCGTGTGTTATTCACCTGCAATTTGTATCTTTTGAATGTTACCTGTCAGCGAATAAAGTTTACAGTGAAAATGTTTTGATACAATTTGATTTTCTCAAGTGATGAAAGTAACGATGAAGATGTGCCTAGAAGAAAATTAAAAAACCGAATTAATTTTAATTAATTAACAAAATTATAATTCAAGGAAAGTTTTCGTCTTTCCACACCCACTGTAGAAGTGGTTCTGCAGGATGAAGGAGTCATTTTGCCCAAGGAACTAGAAGAAACCATGCATTAACGGTAAGCCAGCAGCTTCTCGTAGTATTGTTTCGGTAAAAGTGGCCAATAACAGGGCATAGTGGCGATGCATAGAATTTGGAAGGTTTCCGCCACAGTCAACAGACTCTTTCGACGAATTGTATGTTGTCATATGGACATTGCGAAAGTGTTTTTCGGAAAACGAGGCTTTCCGTCGGTATGTGGCTATGTAGATGGAACAATTGAAAACATAAATGCCCCAACAATAAACAAAGATCAATACATCGTTCAACATAGTAAACATTTATTAAACGTGATTACACAAATAAAACGTCTGGCAAGTGATGTTATCCATAAGATACACATTCCCACTTTATATTGTAAGTTAGAGAAAAGATTGTATTGGAGAAAATGCAAGTCGGGCGAATTGGAGTTTTCAGAGGAGGTTTGTGTTTCTGATAGATACATAATGTCAGGTTGTAATGATTCAAGGCATTTGTGAATTGTACTAAGTTTAGACCTAAATCCACGGATGTTACAATAATGGATTCAGAAGTGACTACTTGGGTCCTGACCATCCGAGTATCCTCATGGGACAAGGTTTTATGTGCGAAATATTTCATCCTAGGAACCGCACCCAACCTTTTGTTAATTCTTAACTCTCAATCCTATAGCAGGATTACAGTGAAGGCGATGGGAGGAATAGGATGAGGTGACTGACAACCCTTATCAAGCTCAGAATATCGGAGAATCAGTATTAAGTTGTCTATGGTAAGGGTGGTGGTACCTACTCGACTAAAATGGGTTAGATATGCCTTCCGCCTTTAATTTTATTGCAAAAGCACTTGACCATGTTTGTGTAATCGTTTGCTTACCAAACTCATCTCATTTAGGTTAACTGATACGCTCATCAATTGAGGTTCCAGTTATCTTGATAAAAGATGATTACGTAGTAGTTGACAGCTTCTAACATACATCGATTTGCAGAAAACAGCACTCTGCATTGCGGTTCATCTCAGTTTACTCTTAATACTAATCCATCTTCTATCTCAAAACGTGATTTGAAAGCTGAAGTGGTCATTTGAATACACAGAGATATTCAAAGTATCCTTAAATAGAAAATTAATCATCTATATAGTTAAATTTAGTGCAAGGTTCAGTGTTGTCTTGTGTCCTCCAAAAAAGGTCGAACATTTCTTGTTATAAGTATGCGTGTCGCTGATATTACACTTTCAAACTCTACTGTTATCTTAGGAATGACAGTATTACCAAATCTGTAAAATAAACTTTGTTTCACGTTTAAGCAGTAGTTTACCTTCCGAAAGCCCTTCAGCTATGTAAAGCCCATATTCAACCTGATATAGAATGTAAATCTCAGCTCTAGATTGGTGCTCCTCGATGCGCTGTTGTTATCGTTGACCGCATGCAAAGGAGAGAGATTAGATGTATAAGTGATTCGTCCTGGACTTCTGACATACAGTCCCTTGAGCAAAGAAGTATAGTTATTATTCTTCCTTTGTATTATCGATATTATAATGTTATTGTGCTGCTAAATTACGCTCTTTGATACTATCTCGTACCACTTTTGCTAGGGATACACTAGTGGCTCATTCGCATCATAAATATGCAGTATTAATTTTAACCTGTTGCGGAACCTGGGGGGTGGGGGGTTGTGCTCACCCCAGGTGGTACTTTTTGGGAGCGATAAAATTTCACATTAGAATAATAAATGCCTTGGCGAAACCGGGGCCAGCGTTTCCAGATCTAGGATTTGCTGAATGATATGAAGCAAAAATGATTTACGGCGGGACTTAATAACTTTACACAATTAAAGACTTTGCTCTTAGAAAATGTAGGCGAATAAAGTTTATTTGCATCCTCAGCTACCCTATACAATACATAATAACGCACGTATTCTTTAGAATTCCTGTAAATTCTGGATTGAAATACCTAAACAAGGGGGCGGCGAATTTCGTCTCTGCTCCCGACGGCAGAAACCCACGCTACGCGACTAATTTTAAGTTGTACTAAACTGGCGCAATCCACATTCTTCTACACCACTTGTAAGCTGTGGAATGTTCTTCCTAGTTCCTATTTTCCTCTCCTTTAGAATATGAAAAAAATTAAGGCATCTCTTGGTAGTCCAAAATCCCTATGTATCCTTTTAAATGTCTTAGTTAAACTTAGTTTAATCAAGACCATGTTTGTTAAAACCTACGCTGGATACAAAAACCGTAATCAATTTACACTAAATCTACTTTGCATAACCCATTCAAAATGAAAGTCTCCACTCTACGTACGCTACGAAGTGGACCAAGTTACTTGTGAAATGTATGTCATACGTACATAAAACGAGTCAACAAAATTGAGAAACAAGAAACGTTAGCTCAATTATAATTGGTTAAATATGTCAGAAAATTTACTGTGTAATTAAACTAATTACTCCTAATTCGATGCTGTATACAATAAAACAGATATAGTAATTAATATATTAGATTATAGTTTGTATCGAGACTAAGGTTTCTGTTGAAATCAAATTTCTCTCAACTTGTTAACATTGTGGTAGAACATTAAATCTTTGAATCACTCTCACTGAGTTTAAGCTGACGATTAATTTAACGACTGTATATTTCAGCAATTAAATTTCGAAGTTTACGATTTTGTTGTAATATGAAAAATAAGGATGGAAAGTATGGAGTAATTTATAATATTATAGTCGATTAAATAATTATTTCAATTAGATAGTAATCAGTTTCGAATAAATTCATTCATGTGTAACCCTGAGTGTTTTGTTATAATTATCAGGTTCTGTTGCGTTAATTAAATTGGTTTTATTACTTAATTACTTAAAGAGGAAATCTATGTAATAGACCAGAATGTGAATTTTTCGGAGATGTTATTTATCGAGCAATTTATTTTTAATTAAACACCTTCGCCTGTTATTCTCTATATTGAAATAATAATGTTTTATGAAGATTGAGCTTAAAAGCATTAAGTCGTTGAAAAGTGTATTATAGAATTTCCGGATAAAGTGTATAAAAGGCAACCTGAAAACCACAAGCCGCTTTCTTGTCGTTACGGGTACTACAGATAGCTGTAATATTTTAGACCCTAACTTTGAAGTTTACGAGTAATGGTCAAATACACTTTGTATCTTGGATTGCTGTAACCATAAACAAGGGGTTGGAATGTTAGTCGCGTACTCTGACATATTGTCGATTACTTTTTTATCAGTTAAATTTTCACCCGGTCTGTATTTCTACTTAATTACCGCCACGGGTATAAATCGCCAAATAATAGATTTTTTGGATATATCGACAACGCACGGTTAATTCATCCTTTAGCAGATTGTTGTGTGGGCAATATGCATTGTTCCACCATTGATGAACACTTTTATTGTTTTAATAATAAACCTGTAGGTGTGTACATCCCATATTTTTAAGTTAATTTGTATGCGCACGTCCATAGAAGATGTAAAATTTCGTTCTCTAAAAATTTTATATTATTCTGAAAAATGGACGCGTACACTTTTATGAGAGAAAGCTCGTACATTCATTTTTCATTTATCTTTAACTCTTTAATGTTGTCTACCACTACAAAGTTGCCGATAACACAAAAGTTACTGATCTGATTATGTTTTCCATTCAGGTTTGAAAGGTGCTAAAATGGAGTTAGGTTGTGGATAGTTTGGCTAGAAGGATTTTACTGTGCTGTCACCAAAGGTGTAATGTAAATAATTTATTCAGCAGATGATAATGTTAAATAGTTTAGATCACTTTATCCGAATAATCGGATTATTACCCGTAATTAAATTTGAGTTGTTTGGTTACTGCATGTTTATTAGCTATTTATAGACTCTATTTTTTCTTCAGTATTAAACAAATAGAGACTATATTTGAATTATACCAAAAAATCTGCATTCCTCGATTAAACGATTAATAAATATTGTTATTAAACACATTTAATACATTATAAAAGAAACACGTTTTTAACTACCAAAAATATTAGAGATTTCTGCCTTTACATATGAATGTGAGAGCGGCTTTATAAAGACACTGTGAACAAGAATTTAATTTAATATTTCTTTTAAATGTGAATAATTAACGGTCTTAAATGTACTATGTAAAGTAACAAAGATCCTTTCAGACATTTTAGATACTTATTGAATATATTACGTACCTTTAGAGTGCATTTAAAATAACATAGATATTTTTAATTTAGTTTCACCAATCGGCGAAGGTATAAAATACCTACACTAAAGCAGCCGACATATACAGGTATGGAAAAATATTATCACGGGTCTGACTTATAATAAGTAAAACAAAGACGGTACAATCAGTTCACGTGCTAAGTGAGATAGAATACACAACAAACTAAAAGCGCTGATGCCATACATGCGTCTTTTGAGTAGGCTAGTACCCATGACACATTTAATTGCTATTGTCAAACAGAATTGAAAATTAGTGTTTTTTGCAAGTCTGACACAATACTCATGTATTCCACGGAAGAAATAATACTGATTATTAAGAGGTATTATTCAGGAGGCACTTCACAAGAAATAATCAGCAGGTTTGCTATTTCCTTTGAAAACAGGCCAATTCCATCAGAAAGTACGATTATGCGTACTGTTTGTAAATTTGAAAGATGTGGATGTTTAAATAATTGTAGAAAATGCAGGAGCATTTATGGTAATGATAGTGAGCATCCTGGTCGTAACTTAAATGAAGAGCGCGAACTCGAAGAAATTGCAGTGAGTAGCTTAGCAGAAACTAATTTCCCGTGCTTTAGCACGATAGGCCAAATTTAGCCTGTTCAGGTCCACAATCATAAAAAAAAATAGTACAAAAATTGCTAAATAAATGAATATTGAACCAAGAACAGTTCACAATATCTTGAAAAGGAATAAATACCGTTGCTATAAGTTCCAAACTACATAAGGAATTTTTCCAGTAGATCAGCAAAAGCGTATGGAATTTTGTGAAGATATGATGAATCGGGTTAATGAAAACGAAAGATTTATTGAAAATATTTTGTTTACCGACGAGTGTTCTTTTAACTTACATGGCCATCACAATCCGTCTGTTGCTGTTCGTTACTCTCGGGAAAGCAAACACATTAGTATTCCTTACCGGATACAATACCCCCGAAAAGTTAATGTGTGGGCAGGAATTTTAGGCAATTCCATAATAAGGAGGTACCACCACCCTTGCCATGGGCTCCTTAATATTGGGTCTCTGATTTTATGAGCTCGGTAAGGGCTGTCGGTTACCTTTTCCATCATCCTTAATCTATTCTCATCCTTATTCTTCCTTCTCGCCCTCACTGCCTCCCTATCGGATTAAAAGTTCCAAATTAAAGATAAGATGGCTGTGGTTTCTAGGGTAATGAATTCCGGACGTAAAATCCTGCCCCATTCTGATATCCGGGAGGGCAGGGCCCAATCGACCTCGGTCATCGAAATTATCAACTTTCTGATTCACTACTGCAACATCCGCGGTATCAGGTCTAATCTTAATGCTATTTACCAACATCTTGAACAATTGCAACCTGATATTTTGTTTCTATCTGAAACACAAATCTCCTCTGAAAGCTCCTAGTCACCCGACTTGCAATTTCCTCAATACCACCTTCACTCTAACTTTCGATATAAAGGAGGCATATGTGCCTACATCAAGGACAGAATTGCTTGCAAGAGGGTTTCTTCCTTAGAAAATAAAGATTTTGAAGTGATTTGGTTTAAACGTTCTGGTCCTAATTTGTGAAATTCTACTGTTGCATTTATAGGTGTCCTAATGAGAGTAACTTTCAAGACTTCTTCGATTACCTTAGTATGAAAGTTAACTACCTCCTGTCTCAGTTTCCATCTTGCGATATCTCAATTGTAGGCGATTTCAATGTTCATAACTCTAATTGTTCATCTACTATAAATCCCGCTGGTCATAGTGCAGAAACATTCGCTATTTCATGTGATCTCACACAAATGATTTCTGAACCCACAAGAATCCCTGATAACCGTAACCATACTCCACATCTCCTAGATCACTTTCTTACATCAAACACTCTTGTTTATAAAACTTCCGTTCTTTTTCCTTTAGGTCTTTGCGACCATTGTCTAATAAAAATCATTTATACTGTACCTAATTCCACTGTTGTTCGCAAAACCGATAGAACCTTGTGTTGTTTTAAGTCAGCTCGCTAGAGTGATTTACGGGATTTCTTTGCAACCTTTCCATGACGTGAATATTGTCTTAAGTTGTCCTCTTCTTCGGACATCGCTCTTTCAGTATGTGAAGTCATCCTCATGGGAATGGAGTTATACATTCCCAAAAAACAGTACCGTATAGGTCATTCACGTTCCCAACCCTGGTTCAGTAAGGCTTATGCTGATGCAATATCTTTAAAAAATAAATATTACATTAAATAGAAATCTAATAAATCGGTCGATAGTCATGTAGAATACGTTGGTGCTACAAATATTTGCAAAAGCCAAATCACTAAAAATAAAAAGTTGTTCGAACAACGAAAACGCAATGAACTAGCTACTATCTCCTTTAGGCAGCCGTAAATTTTGGTCTTTAGCTAAAGTCATTAGTAAAAACTTTGGAACATCTTCATTTCCCCCCCTGGCGTCTATTGACGGATTGGTAGTTGCTGATTATGTAGACAAAGCCAATGTTTTTGAAGATCTGTTTGCATCAAATTCGTGTCTCAATGATTCTGGAAAAGGTGTGCCCCTAGTCAACTCTTCTTCATACGCTATGAAACCAATTCATTTTCGGTACAAGCTCTTGGAATCGATCATTAGTAGGCTTGATCTCCGATTTTCTGAGCTCGGTAAGGGCTGCCGGTTACCTTCTTCATCATCCTTAATCTATTCTCATACTTATTCTTCCTTCTCGCCCTCACTATCTTCCTATCGGATTCCCAGACGGTATCCCAGCTATTGTCCTAAAGAAATGTTTCCCCGAACTAGTACCTGTCCTATCTAAGCTCTATACGATCTTTATGCTTTCTGGGGAATTCCCTTCATCATGGAAGTTAGCAAATGTTCAACCTATTCCCAAAAAAAGGCGATAAGCCCGATCCCTTAAACTACCGACCAATTGCCATCACTTCCATTTTGTCTAAAATCATGGAAAAAGCAATCAATCAGCAACTGCTCACGTTCCTTGAAACTAACAAACTCCTAAGTGACCACCAATATGAGTTTAGGCAAAGTCGATCAACAAGCGATCTTCTTTCATATGCGACCCAAGTTTGGAACAATACAGTAGAGCAGTCTGGTGATATCTCAAAGGCATTCGACCAAGTTTGGCATAAGTGTTTACTTGCCAAACTCACCTCGTTTGGGTTAAATGATATGCTCATCAACTGGGTTTCTAGCTTCCTTGATAAAAAACGAATACGTGTTGTAGTTGATGGCTTTTTTTCAAAAGAAGTTAGCATTAACGCAGGCGTACCACAGGGATCCGTTATAGCGCCTACACTTTTTCTGCTGTACATAAATGACCTTATTTCTTCAACAACTAACCCCATCCATTGCTTTGCTGAGGATAGCACTCTTCACTGAAGTTCATCTCAGTCTACTCATAGTGATAATCCACCTTCTATGTCAAATCAAGAAATTAAAGCTCAAATGGCAAATTCAATCAACAAAGACATTCAACGTATTCTCGAATGGGGAAGCAATAATCTAGTTAAATTTAATGCTAACAAATCTCAGTATTGCCTTATGTCCGCCAAAAAAGATCGATCATTTCCTGTTGTAAGTATGAATGGCTCAGTTCTTAAATTTTCAGACTCTGTTACTCTGATTTCGTGACGGAGCCCTGGAGAAATAAACAGTGATCAACGACCGTTATAATTACTTTCGGATTTGCTCAGTTCTAGTTCGACGAGGTATAAATGGAGGTGTAAAGCTGCTTCGATATAAATTTAAATGTTAGTTACTATTTGTCGATGCAATTAACAAGGTTATGCACCTAAAACTTTATTTCTCACCTTGGGATCAGCAAAAATTAATAAATAGATTAGATTCTGCATTATTTAATTGTGTGTTAACTACTATTAAGAACACTAACTATATTGCAAACAGCTGTTACAACATACACATATAGTTCGGAAGTTTGTCGCTTACTTGTACTTGAATTTTGCTTTTTAAAATATACATGGTGATATATGTTAAAATTTTAATACTTGCTAATATGATTGAATTTTTGATTTGTGTTTTGTATTTCTTCCTTTATATGTATAAACGTAGGCTTTAATGTGCGTTATAACAACGAGAAAGTTATTAGATACTAATGTATTTGTAAATGGTTCGTCCTTCAGCTACAAAATTTATAATTGTTCTTTAATGATCTATGTGTCACTTTGGGAACTAGAGTGCTTATTATTCAATTCTAGGGGTTTTATTTTATGCATTTAATCATTATTAGTGGCAGTAGTATTGAGTTACCTTACTTTTTTTTCTGCTTGAAACTTATGCAATTTCTGCTTATTTCATGTTTGTGAACTATTTAATCTTAGTGGTAGACATCTGGGTAGTACACAATTTGGTTAATTACATTTCATTATTTCAGTTTTGTTTGAGTAAAAGAAACGCACTCAAGTTTTAAGGAGTGCTCTTCCTAGAACCGCGGTTCAAAAATTTATTTGCCTTGATGTCTTTTTTCTAGCCTCCCGGTTCAACAGTGGATGTTTGATAGTGCTGAAATATTTGGTTCTGTTTAATTTTTTTTTAATTCTATGATGATCTTGGGTTTAGCACTGCAAAAATTAAGTGGGTTAGTATTGTCACGATTTAAGCTTTTTTTTTGTATTCTTATGTGAGGTTTATGGCTACTAGAAGTTAGTTATCATATTTCACGGTATGTGTTGTTTTATAATTACGGTGAAATTTAAAGTTATAAGTACGGTTACCAATTTTGGGTTTAGAGATAATAAAAAGTGTTTTTTTTTATTTGGGGGTTGGGTGCGTTAAGCAATATGTAATTGTGTTTAGACCACTAGTATTTTTTTCTCGCCTCTTTCTGGTCAACGTTTGCTTTTATTTTAATTGTACCGCAGTCCTTAGTGTGTCCTAACCCCTTTCTTGGTTAGAGGGCGATACAAGTACAAACCAAGTGGTGCCCATCTTAAAAATTTTATAATTCTACGCCAACCACACGCCCACGCATTCGAGTTTTTCCGGTTATCTTATACGGAGTTACAGCACATCATCTAGCCTTGGCCATCAGTACCTTTATGCACGTAACAAGACATTGAAACAATTTTGCAAAATTTGAAGAATTGAAACGTAATCATAAACCTGATATTAATATAACAGTGATAAACGTATAAAGTCAACTATGGCATACAATTTTACTAATGAACGACTAGATCATTAATAAATTAAATACTGTTGAGCTGCCTTGAAGATGACACCTTTTAAATCTACGGAAATAATATTTGATATGTCACATAAACGCCAAAAATCAAAATCTGATAAACCACTCAAGCAGCAATATAATGGATCACCTCTTGATAATAAAAAAAAAAACAGTTATAAACCTTTCTGGTCACACTTTTTTAGATGATCCTATTGAAGCGTTTTCTAAGGGCGGAAATTTTGCGAGAACACCAATAGCAACACCTTTTGAAGATATAATATCCAACACTGAAAACTCTACTCAATCGTTAGCTTTGGATGTTGCAATTGAAGTTAAATTTAACACTTTTATCATATTCCGTAAAGCAAAACCACCAAAGAGCAACTTATTCTTTCGTCAACGCCGTGCTCTATTTGATCTTGAACGTAATGAAAGTATAATATTACAATCAGATAAAGGTAATGCAATTATGAACGACTATAGCTTTAAAATAGAACAACTGTTGAAACCGCAGAGCTATCGCGAACTACCAAGAGATTATAGAAACATTTTTTTTAAACCAAAGAACTTATTAAATTATCATCTATTCCTGAAGAAATAAGTAAGAAACTAACTCTGAAGCGCTTTCACCAACACTATATCGTTTACCAAAAATCCATTGCTCTAATGTACCTTTAAGGCCTATTGTTAGTGCAATTGGTTCTCTTACATATAATCTTGCAAAACATCTTACATTTCGATTACAACCTCAGATAGGTAAAGCACCTAAAAATGTTTCAAACCCATTATAATCTTCCAGAGTGTATAAATTATCCTGTTAATGTGGAAAAGTATGCATTGGAACCACAAAATGTAACTTTGATAGAAGATGTAAAGTCACAGGAGAAGCATTCAGAGGATTGAACATGGTCCTTCGAGCCACCAACATCGGCAACCAGTAAAATTAGTCATGGTCCTTCGAGCCACCAACATCGGCAACCAGTAAAAATGAACATGGTCCATCGAGTCACCAACATCGGCAACCAGTAAAATTAAACATCATCCACCACCAACGGCAGCAGCTATTCAACATCAGCCTATTGAAGACATCACCACCACCATCGCCAGAAGAAGTTACAACAGCAAGTCTACCTTTGTAAACTATAAGGATTTATGCCCCTTATAGGAAAGAAGAAACATAACGACAGTGGGTAAGAAAATCAATCTTTATAAATAAGAAACAACACAAGAGTCAAAGCGAAAAATGGAGAATATAAACAAATTGGCCAACAACCAAAATGAAATTGGCAAGGCTATGGAGAAGATGTTTACAAATATGAAGAAAGATGCGGCGGCACGGAAGAACAAGGTGTACATTAATGAACGTAGCAATGCATTGGAAACATGGTGGGAAGAAGCGAACAGGACACACAGTGAAATATCCAAACTGCTGATAGATGATCATGACTACCACACATCAGAATACTTTGAAAGATTGGGTAAACTATATAATCACATTAAGAACTATCTGACAGAACTGGAAAAGAAACTAACAACCACCTCGCAAGAAGACGATGGGATCGATAAAGAACAAGAACAGCGATTGAAACGACAAGAGATCAAGGTGCAACAACTAGGTGCTCTATTACAACAAGTAGAAGAAAGATTGAAGAAAGAAGAAAACACGGTCCAACTTAATTTATGGCAAGACAAGATTCAGCGCCAATGGACTGCAATTGAAGACCTGCACGAACACATCAAGGTATATGAAACAAAACATCAGGACAACTATTTTTCAAACAGCGAGTTCGAGAAAACCGAACAATGGTGTGACCAAATGAGCATCGAACTCGGAAACAAAATACAAATGGTTGGAGATAAGACATGCAGCATCAAGATGCCAGAAATAAAGCTACCAATGTTCAGCGGTGGCTCTGAAAATTGGATGACATTCCAAGACCTGTTTGAAAAAATAATACACTCCAACAAAACGGTGACAAGAATAGAAAAAATGCAGTACCTTAAAAGCAACGTCACAGGAGAAGCATCAAAACTAATCCAACACCTTCAAATTGCAGAATGCAATTACAAAACAGCATGGGAAATTCTCGAGAGCAGATACAACAACACACGGTTAATGGTAAAAATTTTAATAGATAAAATTCTAGACTTTCCCACAATCCAAGAACAAGACGCAGGTGCAATAAGGCGTCTGCATGACACCACTCATGAGTGTCTGGAAGCAATAAAGAACCTAGGAGTAGAAACAACCTCCTGGGGTCCTCTTGTTGTCCACATAGTAGCAAGAAAATGGGACGCAGAGACAAACAAACTATTCGAACAATCGCTGAAAGCACCAAATGAAATACCACTAATGGAGGAAGTAATGGAATTCCTCAAACTAAGATTCCAGTCAATGGAAGCGATGTCCCAGGCAAGAAAATCACACCATACTACCACACGAGGACAGCCCCCCAGTGGCAGAATAAACGGCAAGCATGCGTCTACTGCAACCAATATCACAAGTTGGGTGACTGCATCAAATTCAAAGGGTTGTCAACACAAGCCAGGATCACATTCGTGAGAGAAAAACATCTATGTTTCAATTGCATGGACCACAGTTCCAACATCAGATGCCACGCAATACGGCGGTGCACAACGTGTCAGTACCCGCACCACACATTACTACACCAGGAATACAAAAAACCTGCAACACACCAGCAAACAAAATCGGCAGCGCACGCATCAACCAAAGAAGTTAAGGAAGCATGCAGCCCCGAAAATAGAAAAAAAGAAGTTTTATTAGCTACAGCAATTATCAGAATAAAGGACATCTTCGGTGAATTTCACATGTTACGAGTATTAATCGACCCAGGATCACAGGCATCATTTATTACGGAAGATTCTGCACAACTGCTAAGACTACCAAGGCAAACAGTACACGCCGAGATCAGCAGTTTAGGAGGGTCTACACCAACCAAGGCAACCTCAAAAATAAACATCCAACTAAAACCTTTACATCCAAGTACCTTTTCACTCACCACAGAAGTTATAGTGCTAAAAAAGATCACGGAGAATCTCCCCATGAAACAATTCAAGTTCGACAACAACCAGTGGACAAACCAAATATTGGCAGATCCCACACTCGATAAACCAAGGCCAATAGACGTGCTCCTGGGAGCTAAAGATTACGCAAAACTAATACTAGACGGGGTAAAAAGAACAGGCGACGTATTAGGTCAGAACTCAGAATTAGGATGGATTTTGTCAGGGCAGATCAACACTCCTAAAAAAGAAGAAGTGACGATAGTCAGTATGGTGTCACGGGAAGAAGAAATGCACTTAGAAAAATTTTGGGAACTCGAGGAAATTCCAAGGGCAGTGGAAATGTCCCAACAAGATGAAGAGTGTGAAGAACATTACCAACGAACCACGGTGAGGAACCCGGATGGAAATTACACAGTAAAAATACCATTCAAAAAAGATCCAGACACGCTGGAAAACGCAAGACCATTGGCAGTCGCAAGATTACTACAGTTAGAGAAGAAACTTTTAAAAGACAAGTTGAAGACAGGTTACAAAAAATTCATGGACGAATACCTCCAACTAGGGCACATGAAACTAGCCACCAACCCAAAGGAAGACAGGGTGTACATACCACATCAGGCAGTTATGAAAGAAACCAATACAACGGCCAAACTGCGAGTAGTATTTGACGCATCATCTAAGGACTCCAACGGGAAGAGTTTAAACGAGATGATGCACGTAGGGCCAAGATTACAACAGGATCTATGGGACCTCTTAGTAAGATGGAGAAAACATCGCTACGTGCTCATGGCTGACGTAGAGAAGATGTACCGTCAAATCAAACTTGACAAAGAAGATTACAAATACCACACTATCCTGTGGAGAACCACACCAAGGGAACCAATCAAAGAGTACCAACTTACAACCGTTACATATGGAACAGCTTCCGCACCTTACCTAGCGGCAAGAACATTACAGCAACTAGCCCAAGATGAAGAAAACAATTACCCGCAAGCATCAGCAGTAACACTGAAAGATTATTACGTGGACGACCTGTTAACTGGAACCACCACAATAGAAGACGCAAAAATTTTACAGGAAGAATTAATCACATTATCAGCGAAAGTAGGGTTTACGTTAAGAAAATGGGCAGGAAACCACAAATAATTATGGAAAGAAGAAAAAGAAACGTCGGAACCACTGGATATCAACCAAAACGAATCAAGAAAATCCCTAGGAGTGAGATGGCTACCAGATCAAGACAGCTTTCAATTCAAGGTAGCACTCAACAACAAAACATTAACAAAAAGAAGCATACTATCAGAAACAGCAAAAATCTTCGACCCGCTAGGGTGGGTCAGTCCAATAACAATAACAGCCAAACTAATAGTACAAGAATTATGGATAAGCGCAATCAAATGGGATCAAAAAGTACCTGACAACATAGCAGTAAAATGGGTGAAGTTCCGGGATAAATTAAAAGCTATAGAAGAACTAAAGATACCAATATGGAAGAAAGATTCCAGATGGAACAACTTTACGCCATCCCAACCACCTCGTCGCGGCAGAATGTTCAATCTGCAATTGAACATGAACTTCGAGCCCGGCAGAATGTTTAATCTTGCACAGATTAAACAGGGTATTTTTAACAATTTTATAGTAATAAGTTGAGAAATATAATTAGAATTAAGACATAACAGTTAAAAAATATATAAAACGATTAGTAAGTAGAATAAATATAAAGCAGGTTAATTATTGCAACAATTGTGCTGATACAAAAGTGTGCAAGGTTGAAAATACACACACATACTATGTACATTATAACTAGTAAGCACAAAAAGGCGCTTAAATGAATAAACATGACCTAGTAACTGGGTCAAACAATAAAATACGCAATAGTAAGTTCTGTATATAAAGTATAAATAGTACGAAATAAATTAGTTTTTGAATGAATCTCATTTTGTTCAATTACTCAAACAGGGTTGTGAGGTCTAGTCTACAATTGATACGAGTGACGGCGTATCCCTCACATTAAACCCCAAACACTCAATTCTCTAATCAGAGGATTGAACAATATGAGATTCTCTAGATTAGGTCAACCAGAGAAATCTGCGATAGCTGCCCATGTAATAATATAGACCAGGGGTCGATCTAGCGACAATTTTTGGTCGATCTTATAAAGAAACCGATAACAACATTAATGGACGATCTTCGAGAGAATCTGCATTTTATAACTTTGAGAGGTGGCAATTGAGCGCAAATTGCAAGCAGGAAATGAATATTAGGTGGCAAATGTTGAATGTGACTCGCACGTGAGACCGTAGTAGGGAGTATGTGTAGTGGGGGAGTCGGTAGTGAAGCAGGAGTTTAACCTGCGTAGTGTAACATTAGTTC
The DNA here is from genome assembly GCA_036346205.1 of Vesta saturnalis. Classification (NCBI taxonomy): domain Eukaryota; kingdom Metazoa; phylum Arthropoda; class Insecta; order Coleoptera; family Lampyridae; genus Vesta; species Vesta saturnalis. The sequence continues at coordinate 1,607,810 of JARFJB010000896.1, forward strand.
CCCTGTGGTTAGTCGTAAGCGTGTTAATCGTTATTAGTGGTAACCAAAAGACGCTGTGTGTTTTGTACTTTATTGTTAGAAGTTACTTACATTGAGGATTCCTTCGTTTCAATTGAACAGTTTCAACAGAATTAAGCAGTTTTCGTGAAAATGAATAAAAAAGTTAAAAACTATCACTATAATCCTGAATAGGAATTAGAATTTTTCTTTGTTGACGTGAAAAGTAAATGTATCTGTCTTATATGTCGGGATAGTCTTTCAATTTTTAAGCCTGGTTTAGAACGACATTTCCGCACTAAACATGGGAATTTTAACGACAAATTTCCACTGAATTCAGTTATAAGAAAAGAAAAACTTCTAAGTATGAAAGCTGCGCTATCGTCAGAGTGCCATTGATTCAATTTAATTTTCAGCGCGCACAGTTACTCATCGAATTGAAATTATGGCATCAGATTTAAGCAGTCAATTGAAAACAGACATTGAATTATGTGCATTCTTCAGTTTACAGATGGATGAATCCAATGATGTGGTTGACACTGCGCAGCTAAGCATCTTTTTGAAAATGAGCTTCCATGATTTTTCAAATAAAGGATAATTTCGGAAAACTATACCCTTGACTGGAAGAACTACCGGAAAAGATATTTCTGTGCATTCAAGGACTTTGTAACTAAGCAAAGTGTACCTCCTCAAAAATTAGCTGGTATAACCACAGATGGTGCGCCAGCTTTGACCGGCCTTCATAATGGATTTCTTTCATTCTGTCAAAAAGACGAACTGTTCCCTCCGTTTCTTCGTTATCACTGCATAATACACGAACAAGCGTTTTGCGGAGAATTTTTAAATATTGACAACATTATGAAATTGGTAATAAACATAATTAATTTAGTATTAGAGCTCATGCTTTAAAACGGCGATTATTCAAGGAGCTTACGGATGAACTGGAATGTCGATATAGAGATTTACTTCTACATGTGGATATTCGTTGGCTTAGTAAAGGCAAAGTACTTCGGCGATTTAAGGAACTACTTCCACAAATTAAAAGTTTTTTGGAAGAAATGGATATTATCCACTTAGAACTGAATGATCCAAAATGGCTAACAGATTTTGTATTTCTTCTTAACGTTACAGAAAAACTTAACGAATTAAATTTAGAACTTCAAGAAAAAGACAAAAAGATTATTAATATGATCTCTGCAATTCAATCATTTTGTGGAAAGTTAGGATTCTGGAAGTCCAATATTGAAAAAGGCGAATTCAAGCATTTTCCGGATTTGCAAAAATCTATTAATAATTATGGAATGGAAAACTGTGATACCAAAAAATACATACAGATTATCGAACACTTGAAAGCCGATTTTACAAGAAGATTTGAGGAATTTAGGAAACTGGAACCAGTTGCTAGATTTCTTTCAAATCCGTTTTCTCCCTGTGACGTTGAAACTAAGGCTCAAGAAATATTGCTGTTTTCAGTCATCTGGATGCGACTCCACTAGAAATGGAAATTATTACCATACAAAACGACGCTGAATTGAAAACGTTTGCTACAGCCGATACCTTTTGGCGCTTAATCTGCGATGCAAAATATCCATTCCTTCGGGAAGCGGCCCTTCATACAAATTCCTTTTTTGGTTCCACTTATTTATGCGAGTTGTCATTTTCGAATATGAACTTTTACAAAAACAAATTTCGCTCGCGAATGACCACCGATCATTTGGATGCTACTTTAAGGACTGTCATTTCACAGTACACTTCAAACTACAAAAAAATAGATGAAGAAAAACAGTGCCAGGCTTCACATTACGTTTAGATTGCAATAATTGAATATTTTGATTTCTGTTCTAATAAAAATAAATATGTTTTTGAAATATATGTATTTTTTTAATTTTTTTGATTCGTAGACCGGAAATATTAACCATTAGCGGTTAACCTAATATAAATAAAGGTATGCCAACTAAGAAAGGGCGATCGCGCAATTTTCCAAACTTGCTAATTAGCTCGGAAGATCAAAAAGGTTGCCGACCCTTGATATAGATCATGACATTAAATTTGATAATATGGAAATATTATTATGTTCGTTCACAACGTGAAGCTGTTGAGATATACAAAAATCCTAATAATTTCAATAGAAAAGAAGAAAATCTTCATTTAAATAGGTTTTGGCATCTTATAAATACAAAAAATGGCATAAGGGTACGTCCTAATTTTAATTTTAGGTTTTGGTATTTTTAGGTTTTTTACTGAGTTTTTTCCTAGACCTTGAAGTAAATGCTTTACCAATTATATGATAAATTACCACAGCAATATAATTTAACATAAGTGGTTGAAATTAAAATTAAAATTAAAATTATATAAAGCGTACTATCTTGTGTTTTCTTTGTTAAATAACACTTGCATTTATTGAGAAAACTATTTCTTTGTTAGATTTAACTGGATTACTTTAATTGATGTCAAGTTTCTATTTACGAATGCTTTTATCAATTTCAAAATAAACTTTTTCACAACTTTACACTTACATCATAACTTAATTAAATTTTGTTAAATTTGTTCTTTGGGTATGGTATTTTTCATTGTTAGCCTTCACCCGTTAAAGGGTGTTCTGATTTCTCATCTTCAAGGCAGCTTAAAAACATTTAATTTATTAATGATCTGTACTTTACTAAAATTGTATGCCATAGTTGACTTTATACGCTTATCACTGTTATATTAGTAGCAGGCTTATGCTTGCGGTGTAAATTTGTCAGATTTCACAAAATTGTTTCAATATGTTTAACAATTCTGAAAATCGCAAATTGACAAGTATAACTGTGTTATCGAAACGTTTAATTTTTGATAAACACCACCCAAAAAGAAAAATATTTAAAATTATAACATTTGTTGTTGGGAGTTTTGTCCTTTTTCAACGAAAACTATTTAAGTTAAGAATAAAATTATCAGAAATAATCTAATTTCTGTTAACACAGATAAAGGTAACAATAATAGTTGTTTCAAAATACAGTTATATGCAGAAAGTTAATGATTTTATTTCTGCTTTACAGATTTCGAGAAACAACTATAAAATTCTATAAACCAAACACATCCATTAGCCCAATAGCTTCTTACATCCAATGATCTAATCATATTTTAGGAAATGAACTAAACCATATAATAACAAACAGTTTAAAGTACAAATCACAACATTCTATTAAGAATTCTTTAGAACTATAAAACATAAAATTACCACTACATAATATACTTTTAAGTTTTGTGTAGTTGAATATGACATGGAATTTTTTGGAAATTTTTATAGAAAGCACCACCCTAGAGGCACAATTTCGGATTTACCTAGGGAATACCACGAAAGATAAGCAAGTTTTTGTTTCTTTTGAACATTTCTGTGAAGTGCTAGCGTTCACTGGTGTACTTATTAATTCCCTATTTTTGAATTGAAACAAACTAGCACTCTTTGGTTTATGACTTTCCCTGGTTTTATTTGTACTATTCTATTCACCCTACACGCAGATTCTGCTGCCATTTCACCCGTAACAGGTAAAGTTTGTCGTCCAAAGTGTGGGGTTTGTTTTTAAGAATGTTGGGGCAGATTATTGTAGGATTTTCTCGTTTATTGATAATATTTATAATAGTTTTGTCATACTTCTATTTTACTTGTTAAGGACTTGCGTGTACTAGTTTTAAGATGGGTTATAAAACGAATGTAGATCGGCTAGTATTTAGTTAAGCGAAGAATGGAGTGGCTATCAGAGGTGGAGGGACATCGTTATCTATTATGGATTTATGCGCTTCGCCACGTGCCTTCCTTGGTGATGAAAGTTGTGTAAAAATTATGCAGCGCCCAGAGTACCCCTTTGATTTCGAAATTGGCAAAATTGCTATTGAGGGCACTAAAAGCGAATTAGGAAAACTTTTAGAAGATGTCAAAATTAACCTTTCTACGGTAAGGTTAGCGACTATCGAAACTGAGATAAAGTGTTTATTGAGTAGAATCATTCATTCTGACCCGAAAACTGACAATGACGTCAAAATTAAGAAAATTTTGTTTTATTTCTTGAGGTTGCATCATTACAGTCCAAATATGAAATTTTAGATAAGCGAGTTATTTTGAAAAATTCTCCATTAGAATCTTTAGGTCATAGTTCAACGAGTCACGATCAAAATTTGATTGTAGATATTTCGACACCAATTAGTAATTTCAATTTAAAAATTTTGTGTAATTGTTACAAAACTTCTACAGGAAGTACTTTTAAACAGTTATTACACCGTGCAGGTGATTATTTAACACAATTTCTACCATTATTGTTTGACTCGTAACTAAACATTGAGATCTCTTGGTTTTTTTCTGATCTTGATTGTTTTTCTTCTCTTCGATTCTTTTGGGGTATGCTGAAACGGATCGTTCACCTGTACGTTAGATACTCCTGGAAACCGGGAGTCACGAATAAGTGGTTGGCAGTTCTTAATCAACGTTGAACAAACGGTGGCCTACCTTAGCCCTAACTCGAAGATAACTTAAGGGGTTGCTCAACGATCGACTCGGATTCTCACTAAACACACTAAGTTTAGGTCAAGTAAGACGCTTGGGTATTCTTGAATACAAGCAACTTACCGGTGACTCTTTACTTTGTTTAATCCATGAAAGAGCCCTGGATATACAAACAATCGTTTGAGATCATCCTAATTACTGTAAGCGTAGGTCGCTTCTGGACGGTAACAGCTGGAAATGTAGAAATGTTTTCGTGGCTTGTAGGTGTTCAATAGATGTTACACATGATCTGTCGATACAGCTAACGAGGTTATGTACCTACAAACTTAACTAATTATTTGGTAATTAGTAAACATAGTACTAATTCGGATGCTGGATATTGACTGTTGCTAATTTGATTTCGGTTGTGCATTACTTAGTGTGTATTAACTGGTATTATTTAGAGCATTAATTGTATTATAAACAGCTGTTACATTTGACACTTATAGCCCCGAACTTGTTACTTATTTATATTTGACCTTTGTACTTTTGCAAACTGAAATTTTTTGTACAGGGTGATCCATGTTGCACTTTAATACTTGCTAAATACGAGTTAAATGTTTAGTGTTTCTTACTTTATATGTATAAACGTAAGCTTTATTGCATTTTATAACAGACGTTACCATAATAAGGAAGCAATTAGTTATTAATGAGTGTGAGTAATGCGGCCTTCAGCCGCAACGTAGTGACCTATTATGCAATTATATAGGTTCTAACGTATGGTTTTAATCTTTGCTCATGGCAGTAGTAGTAAACCATCGACTATTTTGTGTTGCTTGTTGTGTTACACGATTTAATCTTTCCTTTTTAATGTTTTTAAATGGCGGTGGTAGACATCTGGCTGATGTGTTTTGCGCAATTATATTGAATTATTCTATTTTCAGTTGAGTTAAAACCATAAGGCTCAAGTTTTAAGGAGAGCTCTTCGTAGCAACACGGTTCAATGAGTTATTTTACTTTTGCTATGTGTTTTGTATTTAGCTTTCTGGAGTCAATGCTAGCTGTCGGACAGTGCGAAAAGGTTTTTATTTGTTGCAATTTAAGATTAAATTTTTTTCAATTTTAGAGGTAGCACTGAAAAGGAGGGTAAGTGTGTACTGTTGGGATTTGTTAAATCATTGTGTTGGGGTAAAAGTTTTATGTTCTTTATCTGGGTTGTTTGATAGAAAGTACCTATCTATGCTTACGATACCGGTTGTTTTAATATTACCATCTAATAGAGCTTAATACAAATATATACCAGTTTGGGTTTATAGATACTTTTTGTACAAATCGGTTTTGTGTATTCGAGGGCTGGGTTATTTCTTTGTAAAAAAATAATTAAACCAAGTTGTGTTAAACTACCAGTATTTGTTTTTTTTTATTTATCACGAATTAGGAATTCCTTCCTAATCGGACATGTCCTCTTCCTGGCTTGCGTTTCTCGTACTCATTTTTATTGTACCGTTCCACTGGCTGCATCGTGGCCCATTTCTTGGTTTGATGGCGATTATAATTTTGTGTACTTCTACGCCAGCCACAGGCCCACGTAGCAAATCCTTCGACATATTTTATTAGTTGTTACGGCACACCTTTTGCTTTTAGGGGCGTCCATACCTTTGTGCAGGTAACACAACAAAATTCGTTCAACGTGACACCGCATAAAGACAATAATTAGGAAAAAGTAGCTGTTTTGCTTTATTGTGACTTTCATCGTAGCAAATATATTCAAATAGTTGTTAACTACAATACATAGATAAAGAAAATTAGTTAAGTAGCTGCTATTTTAGTTTTATTAAAGGTTTACCGACGATAACAATAAATTAACAACTTAAACCTAGTTAAAGTAGTGATAATAAGATATTTATGTAAAGGTAAAGTACAATTTATTTTTAGTTGCAGAAGCCATTTTCAGATTACATGATTCTTTAGAGAAGTAAACCATCTCCCTAAGGAAACTTTTATTTTCAGTATTTTCATTTCCACCTATATTTATAATTTAGTTCGATCTAGAAAGTAGTTGTTCAAACATCAATCATCAATAATTAATTTCTAATATTGTACACTGAGGTATAAAAATGTTAATTTATAACTTACTGGAAAATACTTTTCTCGTTTAGTCTTCGGTTCAGTTCAAACGAAGGAAAACAACAAAGTGCCCGTTGGCAACTTAACTTAGATTTTACGGCGATATAATATGACAATAAAGAGTTTTGTTTCAGACGAACTTCTATCTGTTATCTAACAGTTAATGGAAAAAAGTTTTCTTTAGAAACATTATTTTGCTAAGAGATCAAGTCACATATGGCTTGTTGAAATTATAGTTTTGTACTACAGTGCACTCTTTAATGAACGCGTTGCGCTGAGTTAATTTGGACTGGTTGCACTTATTTATAAAGTGTTACTTCAAACATGTGTGTGATTTCGTTCAACCAGCGCTTTGACAATTCAACGTGGCTAACGTCTAGCCAAACTAGTGGAGCCTTCGTTTTTGGGTGATTATTACGTCACAAGACCGCACTAGGTGGTGATAATAGAAACAAAAAAGGCGCGGGCTAACTCTATCAGCGTTGCATCACAGTTTTAAGAGATGGCGATGTGTGTTATGAATTTGCGAAGCTAATTAGCTGTGCTTAATTTCGATAGGATTTGAACTATTAAGCTTATTTCGTATTATATTGTAATTATGGGAGCCATACTGAGTATATACAGTGTTGTGTGTGGGTAGGACGCATTTTTGATATGGTATGAGCGTGAGTTTGCATGAGAATTTTGTTTATGTACACAATGTAAGCCGATGTAAATGTTATGCCACTGTAATTTTTGGTATGAATGAGTAGTAATGTTTTAGTAAACACATTTTGAGACGATAATGAGCGCCACTGTATGTAGCTACCGTGTTTTCAGGAACGCAGGGATAAAATTGTTGTAAATGTGTACAGGAAGAATGTGTATCTATATTTTTAAAACATTTATCTTTTTGAGTTTTTCCTGTGGTGTATTTGTATATTTATGTTATACAATATAACACTTATAGTTATCTTAGTCAGTAGTAATACTATCTTTGACAATTGTTTAAGATGCTGAAATAATTTTGTGAAAAGTGGAGTTATTTTCTTGTTTCTTGCGGCATCGGAGTTTCTTATCCGTCACCTGACCATTCGAGACCTGCTCGGAAGGAAATATTGTTGTGACCTCTATCGGGTCGAGGTTTTTTCCCAGCTCCCAATGATCCCTGACGATCTCCAGAGAATTACTTGGGATTTCGCAACCACACCTACCTACCTTCCACCCAGCCCTGAAGCCGTTCAGATGCGCACATAAGTTCGAAACTTTATACACACACTTACTGATACACTGGACAAAGGCGGTAAGGTCACATTTATTGACCAGCAGACGACCGTGAATACAGGGTAGAAACTCAGTGACACAGTCACCTAACACCCAGGCTAATGTGTATTACAGGGTAGACGCCATAGGCTAATACAAATTATATCAAAATCTACACGCCGCCGTAGGCATACAACATGTGCAGGGCGAGGCAGTATATGTAAACAAAACCGGTCCAGATCCCGCGTTTGTTTTCTGTCATAAAAAATCCAACCATTAGACAGGGATAATTATATACTGACGGTTATCGATGTATTTAGCAAGATGGCATGGACACGAGCTCTGAAGCTGAAAGATGCGAAAAGATGCCTCAAAGTATACAAACGGATAAGAACAGGGAATTTACTGCGAAAAGTGTCCAGTAATTCTTTAACAAACATCAAACCTAATATAGGCAAATTTAGCGATACGATGCTTTCATATAGGTAAGAATCGCACTAACGTATTACAGTTAATGCGAAAGTCAATAACCTTTACACATTATCCCTCAAGGCTTTATTTGCTGTAAAACCTACGATGCATCGTTTAGGTAACTGGCGCAGGAAGACATCATCCAATGATTTTCGCTGCATGTTCACAGGTATAGTGAGCACTTTTACTTCGGTCCTTGTAACAGAGTATTTTGCTGCAGTTGTTTCTAAGGCTTTACTGCGCGCAATTAGAATGGTGGAATTGATTCGTATACGTCTCACCAGTAAAATAGCGTCCATAATTCGCGTCTTGTAATTTGAATCGTGCGCCGCCATTAGACTAAAGGTATCTCTTGATCATACAAATTTAACCTTTAACTCAACACCACTTATAAGAAACTTTTTCTTGATTAAATAAATCATAGTGATCTCAATCTGTTTGCTAGTCGCTGCACGTACTTGACGTTTCGAGAAACCGTTATTTGCATGTCTCATATAGGTAAAACTTCGCGACGCGGGGCTTTCGGCGACGACTGTATCGGCGATACCCACACCAACTCTCCTTCCTAGTTGAAGTAATTACTTCAACTAGGAAGGGTTTATTAGCATGTAAAAGAGTTGTCGATGACTTTCTTAGGTTTCTACTAACGGTATCCAATCCGGTGCAACCTAGAATGTATTGCTTGCCTAAGATTCATAAACCAGGTAATGCTATGAGACCCATTGTTTCTGGTATTAATTCACCTACCATCTGCTGTCCAAATGGTTATCTAGTAAATTTCATAACCTCTCCTACCAACAGCCCAACTTCAGTGTGGCAAATTCGTATGAATTTATTGATAAAATTAAAAACATTGAACTTACAGAAAATGAAATTTTAGTCTTATTTGACGTTTGTTCAGTTTCCGAGCGTTCCAATAGATCAAACCTTAGTTTATTTAGAATATCTTTTAAAACAAAACCATTTGGACGATAGAGAAGTAGAAGATTTTCTTAAATTAACAGATTTGTGTATGAAACAAACCTTTTTCAAAATTAACGATCAATTTTTCCAGCAAGAACATGATACGACAATGGGCAATAGCTTATCTCCGTTTATAGCCAATCTATTCATGGGTAAATTTGAGACAGACTTAAAACGCGATTTGCCTTATTTTCCTAGAGTTTGGATTAGATATGTGGATGATGTGTTTGCCATACTAAAAGTTGTAGCGTTGAGAACTTTGTAGAAAGTTTAAATTCTAAATTTCCGACAATCAAATTTACCTATGAGATAGAGGCAAATGACAGTCTCCCGTTCCTTGATACTCTGGTAACAAGAAATGATAGTAAACTAGATATAGATATTTATCGTAAGGAGATTAGCACTAAAAGGTGCATAACCAATGACTCAAATCACTGTAGACATCATAAACTCGCGGCTTTTAACTTTTTGGTTCATAGATTGCTTAATTTTCCTCTTTCAGTTCAAAATTATAATAAGGAATTGCGCACTATTAAAGGAATTGCTGCATACATAGGATGAGGGTTAAGAACGTAACTACATTAGGTAACGCTAGAGAACGAATAGAAACAAAGTATGTAAAGTTACCAAACTATCCTACTTATACAAAAGGTCTACCTAAAATATTTTCCAAAATTAATTTGAAAACAGTCACTACTTCAGATAATAGTTTGCAAACTCTTTTAGGCAATCCAAAAGATAAAGTGGATAAGCAGGGTAGGTCGGGAATTTATAAGATTAATTGTAAAAATTGTGAACAAATATATGTGGGGCAAACTAAACGACCTATCAAAATTCGCTTTAAAGAACATTTAGCTCATATAAAATACAAACGTTGGGAGAAGTCTGCCGTAGCCCTACACATGTTTGATGAAAATCATGCAGTAGATGAGTTATCATTAATCAAACATGTTAGTAATAAGCACGAACTTGATTGTTATGAAAGTTTAGAGCTTCAAAAACAAACAAATTCTAATGAATAATGATGATCAAGGACCTTTAGGCTACTCTCAACTCATTAAACTTTCATAACTTTCACTTTCACTTTCACCAGATTAGCAAGGAAGCGTTACTCCCTGATGGTATATATGTTGGAAATTTTCTTTAATCCGCCCTAGTCGACCGCTAATGATGAGAGCGTAGCTATCGAAACGCGTTCGGTGTTTCTTAATTTTGTGTGGTACGTGGTATATTTTGTTTGTTACAGATCCTGCCACAATTCCAGTGTTCCAGAGTTTTCAAATCTATAATTAAGATATAACAATTTTTTATTTTACATAATTCCGTAACCGATAAAATCAATTAGAGTCTAACGATAACTCTGAACATTTTAATAGCTAGGCTTTATTAGTTATGTTAAAGTGCAATTAAGATTACCGTTAATAAATTGCTTAAAGTAAATTTTATTTTTTTTTTATTATATCTTTGTGAACAGAACTTTGACGTGGTAAAGAATTTTTATAGAAACGATAAGGACTTGAATACACGACCTATAACATAAAATTTCAAGGTTCCTTTAAATACAATTTTGAGATTCAAATATAAAATCATTTTAACTACATCCATGCATCTTCAAACCTCCTGTTATTTATTACTGTATGCCAATCATAAAGTGTAATATTTGGAATAAAACGGATTGTGCTAAAACTTTAAATACCTCTGATGAAATTATTTATTGCAGATGTAGAAATGGATTTCACACCACTTCTAAGCAGAGGAGGTATTCGGCAAATATTAGCTAAAGGATCCCGTTCTTTTACCTTTGCTTAGATTGCGACAATTATTTAAAAATTACCAATTCTTCTGATACCATAGGTACATCTCATACTGCTGTGAACGAGCTAAAATAATTTTTCCTGAAGGAACTTGATTTACTCCGAGGGTTAATTACTGGTCAAAGAAATAATAGCAACATTTATGATAAGGAGGAAATCATCTTTGAAATCTCTAAACGTAAACGCAATTTTTAACATCGATGAAGTATCCTCTAATGATGATGATGTAATTAAGGAGAAGGACAATCTTAAGGTCGTAGAAGTAAATTCAAGCTTGGCAAGCATTCCATGTAAGAATATCAAATCATTTAGACTAGATAAACCTAGAATTGATAATAAACCGAGACCAATAAAAGGCATTCTTACTTCTTCTAACAATGCTCTAGAAATTAAAAAAAAACAGGTATAAGCTTAAAGATATGAGAAGCAGAATTTCAATTCAAACTGATGAAGCTCCTGCTCAGAGGGAATATTTAAATAAATTGCGATCGGAGTTATCAAGCAGTTTATCCAGTGGTGAATAGAATTTGACTATTCGTTATATAAACAGTTGCAAAACCAAAAAACCAAATAATATAAGTAACCCTATCTTCCAATCTAGTTATTTTCAAAATGTTGGTGGGTTACGTTATAAATTAACAGATTAATATTCTGCATTTAATAGTGATTATGACATTATTGGTGCGGTCGAGACTGCTTTGCACCATCCTCTGACACCATTTATCGATGTGATCGCAGATTTGTGGTTGCAAGTCAAAAGTGGGGTGGGGAGGGGGTACGATGCTTGCTATTAAAAATAATATCAGTTCCTCATTAATTAGCACTACTGAGATATGCAACTTGCTACCGTACATTGATGTAGTAGTGGTAGGTGTTACGTTAATAATTTAAGTTTGATTGTGTTTGTCATTTATATACCACCGGATACAAGTTTAGATGTTTTTCAACTATTTTTTACCTTTGAGCTTCTTTGTTATAATAAATTATGATCATTTGCTCATTTTCGGTAGCTTCAATTTACCCAATTTCGTTTATAAAGAAGTTAGTGATACTAAATGCAATATAATGGACAATTTGTTGAATCTAATTGATTTAAAACAATATAATACATTGCGATGTCAGTCATAATGATTGCCCATTTCTAATTGAGGCAATCCTGCATTATCCATAACCCCGTACAAGCATGTATCCATGACCAGATTTTCAGTTAGCATTGATACTCAAAAGTCGTGTAGTTTTAGGAAATGTGTTCTTGGTTTATACTCTGTCCTTTCAGAGGTTGATTTGATCTTTTTGTACACTTATTCTGACGTTAACTTTGCATGTACCAACTTTTACGCTTTACTGTACAGCATATGTGATAGGTTTGTTCTTTTATATCGTAGCAGTAAACGACAACATCCATTATAACCTGATAATTAACTATCTTCGCTAAAAAGCTATGCATTTAAAAAATTTTAGGAAGTATCAACGTGCGAGAGTGATTTAGACGAATTCAAACTATTATAGAAATACACAGTTGGTACAAAAAGCCTAATGATTGAAGATCCTAAACAATTTTGGTCATTTATTAGATATATAAAAGGTGGCACACGGATACTCGGTTGAATGCAGGACGAGGGGCGCTCTATTGCAACTCCTAATGAAATAGTTAATGCATTTAAGACACATTTCTGTCAAGTGTATCGTCCGTACTGAGATATGATAGAGCACACGACCGAATTTAACAATTTACCATGTATTCATTTACAATCTGTCACTATTGACACGGTCAAAGAGGTCATATCAAGGTTAAAATATAAGCAAGCATCTGGTCATGATTCAGTTCCAGCGCTTCAAGTTAAAGGTTGTCCCAATTCCTTTGCTGAATCATTGCCTATCATTTTTAATCTGGCAGTGACGACCCACTGCTACCCAGATTTCTGGAAAATTGCCAGAATCTGTCCAGTTCTAAGATCAGGTGATCCATCCGATATATCGAACTATAGACGCATAAGCATTCTTTCATCTTTCTCTGAGGTGTTTAAAATAATTCTATTTGACTTCATTTACAAATCAGTTAAAAATTATATTTCTGACTATCAACATGGTTTCATGCAATGCAGGTCAACATTAACCAATTTGTCATTTTTTTCTGAATATACGTTACGTATGTTAGATAATCACGGTCAGGTCTATGTTCTATATTGACTTCTGCAAAGCGTTTGACATTATTGATCATAACCTACTGATTAATAAACTAAACGATTTCGGTTTTAGTGAATCTTCAACACGATTCTTTTCGTCTTATCTATGGAATAGCTCCCAGTATGTTTACTATAACAACTGTACATCGGACCACTTCATTGTGAGGTCTGGCGTACCTCAGGGGTCTAAACTAGGTTCTATTCGTTACATTTATCAATGATATTACTACTGCAATTTCATGTAAGTGCTTGTTATTTGCGGATGATTTGAAAATCTTTTCTCAAATCTCCTCTTTAGATGATTGTTTAAATCTAGAACAGCAATTAAACTGTATTGATAGTTGGCGCTCATTAAATAAATTAGACCTAAATATCAACAAATGCAAAGTTCTATCTTTTTCTCGAAAGCGAAATATAGTTTCTCACGACTATTTCATTAACTCTTTTCCTTTACATCGTGTTACAACCAAGAAAGATTTAGGTGTTGTGTTTGATCAGAACTTGAGTTTCCCGGATCAGATTCACTCCATATGTGCATCATCTTCTAAAGCACTAGGTTTTCTTATTCGTAATAGTAAATCGTTCAAAAATATTAACACAATGTCTTCATTATATTTCACCCTGGTGAGACCTAAGTCGGAATACTGTGATATTATTTGGTATGCAATTTATAACAATCATATAAATACTATTGAACGAATACAAAGGAAGCTTTTAAAATACGTATCGTTAAGCCTAGATGGAATATACCCAAACAGGGGATATCCAAATGAACAACTGCTGTTTCGGGTCGACTTACCGTCCCTTGAAGCAAGGCGCAGTTACACCAGTCTGAAGTTTTTGCATAAACGTTTAAATAATTGACTGCCCATCGATCCTATCTCTCTTGATTTTCATACCACTTCTCGGTTCTTCAAGATTTCCGGTAACTTTTGTCCTCTCTACTCCTAAAACTAATCTACTTCTAAAATCACCAGCGCTCATTATGTCTAACAATTTTAATACTTATTGTAATTCTCTGGACGTTAATGTATCCTCTTTGTTAGATTTATTACAAACTGTTTAATTATATTGTTCACTTTTGTTATTAGGAATGGCACTGATTTTTTTTCATTTTATTAGTTTGTCTTTTGTACTAATATTTAAGGATTGTTAATTTGTTAATTTTTTATATATCTACATAAATGATGATTTTAGTGATAGTACGTAATCATTTGTTAATATCGTTATTGTTTTTATATTTTTCTTTCTCACGCAACTTTTGTTTCTAGATATCGTAAAGTTATTCTGTAATTGGACTTTCAGTCTGTTGAATGAATAAGGACTATTATTATTATTATCATTATTAAAACGTATTTTAGCACTGTATGCAATACGTTGCGATAGTGTTACACGCTAATTTGAAGTTCGTATATTTCCAGCAATGTCGGAGCTTTTCTCATGTATTCTTGAGTTGTAATTGATTTTAGCAAACTGTCAGTTAAGCCGGAAAAGTATTTTTGAATTGTAAGCTGCTTTTTATAAGCTGTAAGTTATGATTTGATGAATTAGTTGAGATTGATTTGTCGATGATCGACTGTTTTCCCACACTGGTGCCCTTACGTTTAGGAAGAGTACCAGATCTGAGTGCAGGTTAGCCTTAGTTACAAAGTGAGCGATTGCTCGTAGGAGCTAGGTATATACAGTGGGAGAATCGTTACCTGACGGTTATGAAGAATGGTTAGCACAGCTTGTTGTTTGATTTGATCGAGATTGATTGATTTGGCTAATTGCTTTGGTCAATTGTTGTTGATCTGATTGTATAATTTAATCGAGGGTGATTTTTTTGGTCTATGGATTGATTCGATTAATTTCTGTCTTTTGACAAAAGGGCGAAAGCCCGAGAACAAGTTCTATACCTGTCTTATGAGATAGTATGGGGCGAAGACCTAACAAGGCGCGATCACCCTAGAACAAGCTCCGGAGTCCTACAACAATCTTACGAGTTAGTATGAGGTTCCCCTTACTAGATTATAATTTCAAATTTCCCACCAAAAACCAAAATGGTTTCCAAGATAACCGACAAAACAAGACAGTCTACAAAATTTAGTTATGACTCATAATTCAAAGCAAATCGACTAGGGAATTTTGGGGTGAAGGCCCTATACCTGTCTTATGAGATAGTATGATGGTCCCTTCTTAGAATACTATTTCAAATTTCCCGCCAAAACAAAATGACTGTCAAATTTAATTATGACTCAATTAAAAACGGATTAATAACGTTTTAGGACGTTCAGGCTTGCTTATAAATCTAAGACCCTTTCTAACAGAGGTGTTTCCGATAAACAGATCTTATATGTAAAATATTTTATTTTGCCATTTCCAATAACCCCCAGCCCCTATTACAGAAAACATTCATTAGATTTAAAAATACACCGGTTAATGGTGTCACAAGCAATAAGAGGGCCAGACAGGGGGGCGAAGACCCGAGAACAACTTCCGGAGGTCTATAGTTGTCTCATGAGGTAGTATGAGAGCTCCTTATTAGAAAACTATTACAAATATCCCACCGTAACGGGTACAGGTATCTGTAACAGGAGTTTATGACTCAATTAAAATGTAAACCGTAACAGGGGGCGAAGACCCGGGAGCAAGTTCCTGCGTCCTATACCTGTCTTATATGTTAAGCATGAGGGCTCCCCATACCATTCCAAATTTCCCGCCAAACACAAAATGGCCGAGGGCTTTGATTATGCCGTCATAATTAAAATCAAAATAGCGGAGGACTTTGATTATGTCTCATAATTAAAAAACAAAATGGCTGCCTCCAACCAGAGACCATCGGCCGTCCTATACCTGTCTTATGAGCCTCTTATTAGAATACGATTTTTAAATTTCCCGCCATGGCCCACAAAATGGCCGACAAGCCACGCCCCGCAACCAATTAGAAACCACTGAGCGGAGCCCATCGACCAATCAGAACTAGGGGCGCGACCTACCTCCAGACCCACCAATCAGAACACTGCATGCGCACACATTTGTCTACGCTTCAAGGGTTGAACTGACAAAAGGCCTTAATTAGGGGCGCAAAGTCACGTGACCATCCTCACACCCGCCCCCGTATACCCAAACCCAGAGCATACTGGCAAAAAGGCTCTTAATACTGCCAAAGAGGTGATAATACCACCAAGGGGATGGAAATTCCATCAAGGGTTGAAAATCGCCCCAAAAAGAAGCCGACTCCACCCTCACTCAGGGACTGAACTGACAAAAATGCTCTTAATTCAACCAGAAGGGCACTGATTAGGGGAAAAACACCATCAAGAAGTGAAAAATTCCACCAACGGTTGGAAAACGCCCCCAAAAAGAGACCCACCACACCCTCACCCCCACTCTGACCTCCAGCCTACCCCCCCCCCCCCCCACTCCGACCACCGCCACACTTATGAACGTCACATCTTGAAGTGTCCTCCTTCTACTCCTGTAGCTTAATTTTTATGAATAACGGATACTTTTCAGCCATGTACTATTTCCATTATAGATGCGTAAGGGTATAGGGAAATTTTAGTATATTGGCTACCATTATTTTGCTTTTAAAGAAATTATAGCAAATGTTCTATTCTTCTCCAACTTCTACAATTAATTGGTAAAAATAACATATCAATTTGCCTTCCTGAGAAGCCTCGAGTTGCAAACACGTATAAGGATTCCAAACTGTCAGAAAAGGAAGTGTTAGTTGGTACTATCTTTCTGGTGTAAACCATTGATCACAAGTTAGTATGTAGAATAATAACAACGAAACTAAAAATGTTGCTTCTGATCTCGATTTTCAATTCTTCAATGTTCCTAAACCCCGTACCTTGGTGTACGCCAACAACTTCAACCAAATGGAAATCCGATGTTTTCTGCTTACATAGAAAGTTCCTGAACTCCATTAAGAATCCTGGCGTTCTGAAAGAGAATGCTAAAACTACAGTTAAGACTTTCAAGTGATACTTTACCCAAAATCTGGCAAAGAACAGGTTATTTGTAAAACGATACGTTTTGCTGATAGAAACTATTTCATAGATTGCATGCTAGTTCTGCAGAAGTTTTAAGGTTTCTGCTTGCGTACAGAACTACTACAGATGGAATTATGGCGTTCACACGCCAATAGTATCAAATTCAATGCGCCATAACTGTCTTGAGTACCTAACGAGTTCTGTTTATCCCGCTGAGAACCAATATAATAATGACTCAGACGAAATGTATGAAATTCTTTCTATATTTCACATGTTATATTTTGCCATTAAACAAATTATTCCGGGCCCACTATTAGCATGGACAAAAGCATCAGGAAAGAAATGTAAAAAGTAGTGTACAAGGGGAGAAGCCATCTGTGGGTAGCCGCTAATCAGCGGTGGGTTATACACGGGTTTGCAAGTGGGGTACAACGTAACTAGTTATCATTATGGCACTGAAAAGTTCAATGTAAGTGTATAAATTTGGGTAAGTAATTTTTGTAAAGGAATGATACATTATCGTCGACTAGAAGCTTGTAGAGTCATTTTAAATAGATGTATAAGGGTATAGGGCAATTTTAAATATTGACTGTCTTTACTTCGATTTTAAAGAATTTATTGCAAAGATTCCCTTTTTCATGAACTTCTCGAGTTAGTTGCTAAAAAATAATATACCAATTTGCCTTCCTGAGGAGCCTCGAGTTGCAAATACGTATAAAGATTCCAAATTGTCAGAAGAGGAAGTGTTAGTTGGATCATAAGTTATTGTGTGGAATAATAAAAATATTGCTTCTGATCGGGATTTCGAATTCTTCAATGTTCCTACACCGCGTACCTTGGTAAACGACAACTTCAATCAAATTCAAATCCGACGTTTTCTGCTTACCTAGAAAGGTCCTGAACATCATCAATAATTCTGGCCTTTTGAAAGAGAATGCTAAAACTAGTTGAGACTTTCAAGTGATACTTTACCCAAAGTATGGTAAGGAACAGGTTGTGAGTTTCATTTATCTCTAATAACCCCATATTGGCTCAGACGAAATATACTATTTTTATTTGTTTCTTTGTTCGACATGCTGTATTTTGCCGTTAAACAAATTATTTCTTAAGAAAGAAATGTAAAAAACAGTATACAAGGGGTTTAACGATCTGTGGGTAGCATCCGCTCCTTCAGGAGATATCCATCGCGTTTAACCATCCTGAGGTTCTTTCACTAGCCCTTCTGGAAATGCTATAAAACAACTGAATGATGCTTTAGGTTCTGTTAACTATATGGGGTTAAAAAGAAGCACTACATTTTGATCATTGTTTTTACGACAGTTCGATTGTTTCAGGAACTGGGTTCCAAAGAAATAGGAGGTACTGAAACACTGCGTGAAGATCGCTGGTATGTCACAAGACATTCCCCGAACAAAAGTGTCGAAAAGGAACCCAAAAAGCCATATCCTAATTCTTGTGTCCAAAAAAAAGAAAACTTCAGTAGAGGTTGATATATTGGTGGTCCATTCGTGGCATCCTACCGTGGTCGAATTAGATCTAGAAAACGGTGGCGACCTTTCCTTTCATGGACTGTAGAGAACGTACTTACTACGTAGAAGTCAATATGCAATTTATCTTTTAAAGTCATTTGGATCTGCACCAAAAGGATACATTGTTAATGTTATACAAAAAGCGTAATTCTAAGTACCGCTGCTGCAAGGTCTGGTGAAATCTTACAGTTCATGTGTGCATTAAATGTGACATTCTTATGGACCTTGATGACTACTATGACCTTGATAATTATTATGCTGGATTAACAAATTTTACTATCTCTGATTATTTTGAACTTAAACCATTTAATTCCAGTGGTAACTAAAGTTGCCAGTTTTAAACTGAGCCAATTAGCTGTACGTAATGTCTTTCCATTAATTTTGCATTCAAGGTACCTGCGGGGCCAGGTTACACGAATATTGAGAAAAAAATTAACCAGAATTTGGTTTTTAGCGGCCTAAATAGTAAAATAACTGGTTAGATGTTGAAGTTATGAAATAGAATACACTAAATTATGAAAAAAAATCTAAATTACTTTTGTTATATTAAACGTCAAATTTGGGGAAATGGCGTCTTATCAATCTCCCTATCAGTCCAAATTTCCATGTCGATGTTAATTTTTGACATAGATGAATTATGACCAATTTTGTGGTAATCGATGTTTCATTTAACAAAACGTCATCTGACCTAAATCACATAGGGATAACATTTTTGATGAACAGATTAAAGATTAAAGGCTACAGGTATTGTGCGACATCCAAACGCTGTCAGTGAGGTTGTTTTGACATAAAGTTTTTGCATCTATTGGTAATTTTGTAAATGTATTTCTCCTAAGCATAGTAATGTTGAAAACCCTTTCTGGGCCCGGTTTTGAACTTTTGAGTTGTAAATTTTGTACACAAAATTTCCGGTTTGTTCGGTGAACATTTGGAAAGCTGTGGTAACGTAAAATTTTAATAGCCAACATATCTGTACGAGCATGGCGTGTTGAGAAATAAGCTTATCTATCTTGACATCGAACGTCTATATTAAAAGCTCTCTCGTCATTTTTCTTATCTAAGCAATGACTCTCGTATTCATTCATTCGTCGGGTAAAACCATGTTTGATACTGACAATTACCCCCAGCTTCCAAGACCCATTTTTTATACCAGTAGTCCTCCCCCCCCCCCCTATAAATTCAACAAAACCGACTTTTTAAAAGTTACAATCAGGGACACTGTTTAATTAGCTAAACTTATTATCTCAACGTGGCTTTACGTTACAAAGAGTTATTGGTGATGCTCTTATTAGCTTCATAAATACAGACTGTGTAATTTTATTGCTCCTCGGCACTTTATTTGACTTGAAATGTTTTAAAACGATTAAGTGTATTTAGACAGTCATAACTTGTACGACGTGCTATGATGCTAACTAAATCTTGATTGACTACAACTAATTTCAATTAGAAATGTGAAGAGTAACAATAGTGTACTAGCCTAGAGCCAACTTTATATTAAGAGGTATATAACGTATGTCTCAAAAGTGTTAGCACGAAGTCCAATCGATTTAAAATACGCGAGAATGATAAAATATTAGGTTGGCTTTAGAAAAAAAATTCTCTGAAGGTTTGTCTCCACTTTGACAGTTCAATTTTAGAAATTAGTTGCATTAAAATGGCTTACAGACTAAATCTTCGTAAAAGTAATTACAGTCTAGTTGGGCAAATGGCGACGCGTGAAATAGTTCGCATATTCGGAAATCAAGATAATTCCCGCAGAACTATCTATCGCACAATAGCGGATCGTGAACAAGGTATACCATGTATAAATCTCCCAAAAAGTGGAAGACCTAGATCTTTCACACGAGACAGATTAGTAAGAAGAGCAACAAATAGGGATGCAATGTCGGTCAGAAAATTAGCAAGGGAGTATAGAACTTCTAAGGATACAGTTTGGAGGGAATTGGTTAAGAATGGTAAAGAATACTGAAAAAGAAGAAATATCCAAAATATACGCCAAATCAGTTGGCACGGATACCACGATGTTGTTGAGTGTTAATGCGGATACATTTTGCCAACAACAAAGTCATTGTGATTGATGATAAAAAATATTTCGCTCTAAGTAACTCATAAATTAAGGATAATGATTGCTTCTATACTGATAACATAGAAAACGGCCCAGATAATGTTAAATATAAAGAAAAGGCAATATTTGCTGATAAAATTTTAGTCTGGTGCGCGATTTCTCTAAGAGGGATATCGAGGCCTTATGTGGGCCGTGTAAGAGGCGAATTACTGGATAGTCAGCGCTATATTCATAATTGTCTCATCAAACTGAATAATTTCATTAATGAACATCATGCTGAAAACGATACAATGTTTTGGACATACTTAGAACCATTCCATTACACCAGGGAAACTCAGAACTGGCTCAACGCTCATAACATATCATTCCTACCACGAATCGATAACCCCCATCTACCTCCGCCCAATAGAAGAATTTTGGGCACTTTTGAGTGTGGAAAGTGTGTGATCGAGGATGGCAAGCCGAAAATGAAGAACCGTTAAGAAGATTTACAAAAAAATTCGGAGATAGATATTACAGCCGCCCAAGAACTTGTCTGAGATATTGAAAATCATGGACCACTTCGTTTAATTTAAGTTTTCGCTTTTGTTAGTTATAGGTCTATTAATTATGTTTGGTATCTATAACTTTAAATACAACATATTTGTTTGAAAAACTGAATAGAATATTTTGTGCCAAAACTTTTGAGACTAACGTTAGTCAGTTAAATTGGTAAAGTTTAGGTGAAATTCGCCAACCAAATATTCATCGAATCTGTGATATACACGATAAAATGAAATATATGTTATCAAAGTCTCAAACCTGGTTTGATTGCTAAGTAAACTTTTTTCGCAGCCCTTTAGTTTGGCTAAATCGAATTTGCTTCCTTCTTAACGGTCACTTAAACATTTAATTTATTATCGATATTTACGCTGATGCTAATGTAAAACAAATTGATATATATATATATATATATATATATATATATATATATATATATATATATATTTAAGGAAAAACTTGATTTTCGAGAATTTTTAGGGTACTCAGGGCATACAATATAATAATTTGTTTTTAAAAAACTTGCTTCTTATGTGGGTTACTACAAAAAGTTATGAATGCATTATAATAACTATTATTATTATTAGTTAATAAAAACGTAATTTGCACATAGAGAATGTCGTCCTTAGGATTTTCACTTCCCACATTTATTATATTATATTTGCTTCTACACACAATTGTAGATATATTCCAAGTTATGTACAAGTTACAGAATGTATCACCTCTTCATCAGTAATGTCGCTAGTAGAAACATGCTAGTTTCGTGGCCACCGCTCGCTATCTATACTGGCCGCCATAAATACATGAACACCCAGTAAACACTGATGTATTTTAATGAAATTTTCAGAAAACTTATATTTTATTCCTATTAAAAAAACGATGAACATTTCAGCAAGATACAATACAGATTAATCAAGTAATTCATCGACAATCAACCAAAATTGTAAGCTTAATAAGTTAAGGTCGAAATAATGCCTCCTGTACGACATCATTCAAATTTCCATCAGTTAACGGAGTTTCAACGCGGCGGAATAATCGGTCTACGAGAATCCGGATTATCAATTGGTGATGTTGCCGCTATCGTAGGGCGCAGTGTCGCCACAATTTTCTTATGTTGGCGAAGATGGTCAGAAAATAATGAGAAACGACGACGTTTGCGTCCCGGACGTCCTAGACGCACCACTGATCGAGAAGATCGTGCTTTTCTCCGTGTAGCTCTTCGGGATCGTTTTTCATCAACAAGGGAAATTAGTGATAGATGGAGAGAATTAACTCATCATCAAATCTCCTTACGATTGACGTATCGAAGAATTCGATCTTTTGGGCTCAGATCATACCGACCATTGCTTCGTTTACTTCTAACACTTCGCCACTGTACTGCACGGCGGCAATGGTGTAACGAGAGGTTGCATTGGAATGTGCAATGGAATCAAGTCATCTTTAGTGACGGATCCCGATTTTGTTTATGGGCTCATGATGATCGCAGGTCGGTTAGAAGATGTCCTGGAGAAAGACGGAATTTGCAGTTTTCTGTACAATGACACTGCTCTCACTAAACGTGTGGTGGTGTGCGGAGGGCGGTTATTTTCCATGGAAGCAGATCTCTTTTAGTAGTTATTGAGGAAACATTAAACGCAAATCGGTACATTCACAACGTTTTTGAACCAGTATTACTACCATATCTGGAATAAATAGGATATCCAATTTTTCAGCAAGATAATGCTCGGGCGCATACCGCAAGGGTTGCTATGAGGTTTCTAAATACTGCTAATGTTGATTTGCTTCCATGGCCTTTTCGTTCGCCAGACTTGTCACTAATCGAACATTTGTGGGATATGATAGGATGGAGAATAAATGGTCTACAGCCACTCCCAAACAGTGTAGATGCCCTTCAATAACGGATTTTAAAAGCGTGGGATAGCATAGATTCACTCATTTCAACTATGCCTAATCGGCTAGCTGAATGTGTGAGAAACAGAGGAGTGTCGAGACAATATTATTGCTAAAAATATTTGTATCGTGCTAAAATTTTCATCGTTTATTGATAGGAATAAAATACACGTTTTCTGAAAATTTCCTTAAAATACGTCAGCGTTTACTATATGTTCATTTATGTATGGCGACCAGTATATATTAAAATTAAAAAGCGCTCCCTTTCTTTGTGTCTTTTTCGATTTCGATAAAGAAATTTTACACTCTGATGCCAGCGATTTAGCTGTTGATGCGGTATTTTTTCTGGATCATGATGTTTATAAACCAATTTCGTAAGTCGTACATTAACTGATAATGTGGAGAAGCATGCAGCTGCATAAGTAGAACTTTACGGACCTATTTCCGGTACTTAACATTTTAGTGGTTACGTTGAAGTTACAGAGTTTACCATTATTACAGATTGGGTGCCTTTACAACCTTCATGAGGCAAGTAGTCGATTAGCTAGGTTCCGGATGCCTTGTATCGTACAATACCTTCACGACATGTCAACTTGAGGTCTCGAATAAATGGTGTACATTTATGGTTGAGAAAGCACATTTCAGCTCAGATCAGTACCTAAACTTCCAAGTACATGATTATTATTTACATAAGTATATTTTCGTCTACGTTTCCGTTGGATCAAATATATCTAATTGGAAGTTAGCTATACCTGTGGATAATCGGGATATTAAGAAAATGTCATAATGATGCTACTGCTTTATATTTTGGTGTTTCGAAAACCCTGACTTGAATAACTAGGGAATATTATTGGCCCAAGTTACAATTATATGTTGGTAAATAAATTGTCTGAAAATTTAGCAAGAGCTGGATTAATGGGCAAAGAGAAAGGTGTTTTCTCTCCCTTCCAAATAGTTAATATGATATTATGGTCGCTTCCCTCGAAGCAGGGCCGAAAAACAAGTTTACTACGAAAACAACTATAAGTTTCCGCAAGAAACAGCTGTTCTTAACTTTAGGTGTCCCTCAAGCAGTTTTCTTTGATAATGGATCGCAATTTGTTTCCAAAAAATTGGGTACACCTTTGAAATCAATGAAAATTCGAAATTTGTAGTATAAGCCCAAGTGCCATCCCCAAGCTAACCCGACCGAAAGAGTTAATAGAGTTATCGACACTGTTATTTGATCAGACATTAAAGATAACCATCAAAATATTAAAATAGGCGTATTTTAGTTCCACCAAAAATAAAAGTTCTGCACCATAATAGCGTTCAAATATTACACGAATGTAAGAAATTTAACCACGAGATCTAAGCTTAACTCTAGTTAAAATTTGCCGACGCGATTAGCTTCTAGTTTTCAGACAATAAATGTTATGAAGGAGAATATGTATGTATATATATATATATATATATATATATATATATATATATATATATATATATATATATATATATATATATATATATATATATTTGAGTGAAACATTTTTATCAGAATAGAAGGTTAATCAGAAGTATCAAATAAATCAGAGGTGTGCATGCTAATATTAGTTATGCACTTACTTCTATTTGATAGAACAAATATAAATTATAACATTAATTATAAAAAGTGAAGGAAAGTAATTGAAATAAAGTTATGCACGCCATATGTTGTAGAAGCTAAGTTACTAAAATAAATACCACTATTTCTCCTACTTTTTATAGACGTGCTTTACCCTGCTCTACAAACTGACGAAAAAAGATCCCTCTATCAGTAACCATACGGTTAAGTTAATAGGAGGCAGGCTCAGTTACAGCAAAATTACATTTAGCAAAGTAAAGTAAATTTTGCTGTAATATTAAACAGTCTTGTGAAGGGTGAGCCATAATCATAACGAAATCATTCTTTAATAGTGAAAACAAGAATGAACCAACAAATTACACTAATACGACAGAATACGAGGTTGAGGTATGACTAATTAATCTATTTAAAAATGGCGATTAAAGGTTTGCATTACATTAGACCTTTACATTTAATCTTATAGTCTAACAAAACAATTTTTGTTTTTACCTTTAACCCGCATCTTTGCTTGATACCAAAATTAATAAACTTTGAGCTTCCAAAGGTATTAAAATGTTTCCTTTCTAGAGACTTTCATAATTATAATATTTTTAGTAATAACATAAAATAAAATACAGATTTGAGTAACACACTAGATATGTAACAAAAGATTTTGGTAGCATTTTTTAATTTCTGTGTAAAAAGTAAAATCTTAATTCACTTGTACATGAATGGGGGTGACCGTCACACAACTTTTGTGAGGGGCTAAATATTATTGCGCTACCTAGCAGCTTAAAAAAATAGTAGATCATTGCTATTGAACACTGTTAATGTACATGTGTATGTTACAAAATTGTTTTACAGGTTTAAAATTGAAATTTGCAAAACTCCACAGCCAATACAACATGATATTAAACTTTGTATTTTATCCCAGGCAATATCAAGGAATGAATGTTTTATGTAAAACTTTTCCATCAATTTGAAACAGTAATAAGGCTGTTAGGAAATTTGTATTCTAAACTTGGAGATAAAGATTTGTTGTTTTTCCATGCACATCTAGAGTAATGTTTTGTTATGAAATATGCTTGTGTTCTTACTTAAAAATAAATGTTATATATATTATTTAAAAAAAATATTTGGTCATGTTTCTAAAGCTATGTTAACCAAACTTTACTAATTTGTGTTTTAGTAATTATTTTTGAACATAGAAAGGTAACAGCAACACATACAAATGATAAGTTCTAGCTAGCAATCAGCGGTATTAGGATGCAAATCAAAAAATTATTTACCCAGATAATTATTATAATGGACTACGTAAACTTATAACACGAATAATTCTGAATACAATTCACAACCAAACTTACAAGCTGGGAGCAGGAAACATTATTGAATATTTGTTAACGTAACTTAAATTTACAGTTAACTACGTTTGTCACCCCCTGTAGTAAAATGTTCCTGTTGTACCTCTTAAGAAGCCAGTGTCTGAACAAATCCACTCAAGGGTGGTTGTTTGTATTTGTTACAAAATATAAACGCTTATTTTAAGCAAGTCTTTATTATTTGGTTAGCCTCAATAAGAAATTCGCCACTTCAACCTACCAGCACAAAGAGCGAATTAAACATTGGTCCTTCGAGCCTGATTTTGAAATCAATTTAGAAATAATACTGAAATACAGTGAAATTATTATGTTTAAAGTACCTAATAAGAAGAAAATGCATTTCAAGTTGCATTGTTCATCGACCGCAAGTAGAAGGAAAAGGTTCAAGTGCATTCAAGGACAACTGGGGTTTACCACTGCAAGACCTTCTAAGAAAACAAGTAAGCTCTGCTATTTATTTTAATCCTTTTACGTAACTGTAAATCTCAATCATGTCCGAAAGAAGAAACGGGAGTAATGGAAACGAACTTAAAGGCACTGCATTATAAACAGGGTAACATGAAATCACAATTAGTGTTGTTTAAAAAATTTCTAACGTCTTTTGTTGACAATGAAGTATCGGCAGTAGAGTTAATTAATCTTGAACAACGTGTAAGTAAGGTCGAACAACTCTATGATAAATGTGAAGAAATACAAATCCAAATTGAAGACTTACAACCTGAAAACAAAAAAACATTGATGAACGAGAATCATTTCAAAATTTATATTTTTCATTGTTAGCTTGGACGAATCAGTTAATGGCAAATAAGTCAAGTCATAATAAAATAAATTCCTCTCAAATATTTCCAAAGACAAATAATGTTAAATTGCCTAGAATTTCTCTACCTACATTTGATGGTAATTTTAGCAATTGACGATCTTCCGCGACACTTATTGTACCATTGTCCATAATAACTCAGAAATTACTAATGTACGAAAATTATGTTACTTAAGATCAGCGCTAAAGGATGAGCCTGCTAATTTAATTAGTTCATTAGAAACATCGGAATCAAACTATGATATCGCGTGGAACACCTATGTTAAAGGATCGCTGCAATGACAAAAGGCGTATTGTAAATAATCATGTCAGAGAAATATTAGATGTTAATAATGTTAGTAAAGCATCGCATAAGACATTACGCAAGTTAATAGATACAGTGCAAAAGCATCTAAATTGTTTGCACTCTCTGCAACAATCCATTGAAAGTTGGACTGTCATTTTAATACCTATTTTAATTTCGAAAGTAGATTTTAATACGATTCGGGAATAGGAAACTTATTTGAATAAAAACTATCCTCCCAAGGATGAAATTCCCTCAATGAAATGTTCCATTAAATTTTTGAATGACAGACAAAATGTTTTAGAGTCCATTAATCATAATTCGGTGAATTCTGTTAGGACCCTTGAAGGTAAATGTTACGCCAATAACGGAATAAAGACATTTGTAGCAACTGAACAGCGTTGCGTAATTTGTAATGAGAATCATTATTACTATCAATGCGAAACATTTTTAAAATTACCAGTAAATGCGCGAATAGAAAGGGTAAGAGAATTACGTTTGTGTGCAAACTGTTTAAAGAAGTGTCACATGGCAAAAGGCGAGTTCTTGTAAAAGGTGTTTTCACCGGGAGCACAATAGCTTATTGCATTTGTCTAATTTTAACTCAGCCTAAGGTGTAGTCAAACGAGATGTTGAACGAGCAGGTAAATGAAAACGTGGAACCGCACCCGGGGACATCGACTTCTATTGCTAATTGTGCATCGCTACCTAATAAAGCAAAATTTAATCAAATACTACTATCAACCCCATGTGTTAAGGTTGTTGATAATTTTAATAATAGTTTAGTAAAAAAGGCAATTCTCGATTCCGGATCTGAATAAAACTTTTATCACGCAAGATTTATGTACAAAATTAAGGCTTACGCAATATAAAACGAATACAGCAGTTGTAGGTATTAACCAAAATGCATCGCAAATTACTACACGTGTTGAATTGGAATATAAGTCTTGCTATAACAATTATTCTTGTAAATTATCATGTTTGGTCATTCCAAAAATAACATACGACATTCCACGAATAACATTTGATTCCATATTCTAGATATCCCACATAATTTAATTTTAGCAGATCCTGCGTACAACAAGGCACAGAAAATTGATTTATTAATTGGTTCAGACAATTTTTGGGAATTATTAAGCGTAGGAGTAGAACACTGGCACCACTTTCACTTTTTGTGACGTCATTTGACATTGGGGATTTCCGATGACGTGATTCGACCCTGGCAGCCACGTGGGGGACGTATTTTTGACACTCGCATACGTTAGGATATGCTCGGGTACGTTCGAATATGCTCGGATAAAGATCGGGTACGTTCGAATATGCTCGGTTAAAGATCTGGCACATTCGAATATGCTCGAATCGGATCGGATACGCTCGGATATGCTCGGATAAAGATTGGGCACATTCGGTTATGCTTGGATAAGATCAGGCAGGATCGTGTAAGACTGTAAGATCGGAACGAGGGGTGTATTTTAGGTCTTGAGATTGAACTAGGATTTTGGTGTTGGAGTTGGGCTTGGACTTAGAGCTGATCTTTGGGTTGGATCAGGGTGACTGCTATTTTTGGTAATTATAGACCATTTTGTTTTCTTGAGCCTATGCTCCGATTGGAGGACTAATTCTCTGCTTGGATAAGCTGACCCTGGTTATTTTTCAATGACTGCTGGTTTCATAAGAAGGACTACACCCTGTCATAAAGAATTGTATTCTAATATAGAAGAATTAATAGGTAAGGTGATGGCTAGTGTTTGTACATAACGTTAACGTGTATCAAGGTTATTGATATTTTTATAGAAGTGGTCGGCCTTGGAATTATTTAAGTTGACATGTATTTATTTATGTCTATTAATTAATTATGCTAAGAAAAAATGTTACTAAAATGATCACATTTCTTTTAACACCCATTTGTCAGTCGTGAACTTTATCTGTGTACAAATTTTATTTACAACAATAAACTTATTTTACTTCGAGAAAAGAGTCACCTCCAAATGGCCTTGCAGTTAGCTACAGACCAAACTTTGAAAGTTGACCATGACGTTAGCGAATTTTCAATAACTTAATTCGACCTTGGAAAGATACTATAAAAACGTACATTTGAGTTTAGTTAATTTAGTTCTGATTTGGAGAGCATTACGTTATCATCGCTATGGAATCTTTAACAGCTAGCGAGATTTTACGATTGTTTCACGGTGGGTTATTATTAATTATAAGATTATGTTTGAAAATGATACTATCGATTCGTTGGAAGAGTACGGTAATTTTGTGGAGGCTGTGCGAAGGGTTGGTAGAATGTAAGTATATGCTTTGTTTTTATTTTTAAATTTTTAAATTTTTAATTATTTTTTAAGGTTCTGCTCAGGTAAACATTGAGGACGTGTTTTATGACAATGATGAAGAGATACCTGAAACACCTGCAGTGGAGAATTTGATAACGGTATGTCTTTTTAATTTTCTATTTTCTAGTTTCGCTTACTGAATGAGTACATTACAGCACCAGCAAGGCCAATCGAGTTCAGGTCTATCACCACAGCAACAAGCCGGGCCATCCTCCTCCCAAACGGGGTTCAATCATATAAATATAATAGGGGAGTCAAACAGCAAATTCATAAAAAAATTCAACACAACATGTAAATCGCTGAGGTTTATCTTTAATGACGAAACGTGCAAGGATAATCCCTTAACATGGTTGCAGGTAAAATATACCATTTCATAAAAACGTTATTTATCTAACAAATATCTTTTGGCAGAGTGCATTCGAGGAGTTGTATGCATACACTGTAAAGGATGCGGCTCCGTCAGATCGTGTTGGGATCACATTAAGAAATCCAAATTTCCCTGACAAACCAATTGGCTTGTCATTTAGACGAGTGGACCAGTCGTCGGTGAAAGTGATAATGTCACTGCTGGAAAAGATAATGCAGAGCAACGCTAGTTTTTGTCTCGAGTGACTTGTTAGTTTTAAACGTTGATAGAGTGTCGGTACCTGTAAGCTATGGATGCAAAAACCTGACGGGGTTAAAATTTGAAGATTTTTGTAAGGCTAAAAAGCAGGGTATTGTTGTTGTACCAGCAACAATCAACGATAATAATTGTTTAGCTCGCGCACTAGTCTTAGCAATAGCTTTTAGAAATAACGATACGATGCGTCATGACATGGAATTGGGTTATCCCTTACTTCAAGAGCGAACTATACAACTCTGCCAAAACAGCGGTGTAGATCTTAGTCAGGGTGGTAGTTACAAACACATCCAAGCATTTCAAAATCATTTAGCTTCATATACCATTGTAGTTTATAATTCGCGTTTAGGTAATTCGGTTTATTTTGAGGTCCTAGGGAACCGGGTAGAATATTTTAAATTCAATATAGAAGACGAGCACTATAACGTAATTACCAACCTCATATCAGCATTTACTTGTAGTTATTACTGCGAATAGTGCAAAAACGTTATAATGACAAAAAGATCATTCGAAATGTATGTATCAGTGTCCTAGCTGTCATCAAAAGCCACCGTGTTCCTTTCGAAACCCGAAAATTGTTTGCAATGATTGCAAGAGAGATTTTTGCGGGCAAGAATCTTTCAGTGCCTCAAAACAATCGAAGTAAAGGGTAAACATAGGTGCAGATACAGTCGTTGTCCTGCATGCATGAGCTAAAAACCTATTGGACACCTTTGTTACATGCCTGTTAACAAAGTGCGACGTGGCGGTGGTAATGGTAAGCCATCTATGTTTATCTTTTACGATTTGGAGTGTATGCAAGAGAAGGTATGTGAGGGGACGAATGATCGATTTTTGCATGAGCCCAATCTACTTGTGGCCGCGAATGTTTGTTCCACTTGTATTCAGCACATCGACGATTTGGATGAGCGATGCTCGACGTGTAGTGAGAGAGTGCACATTTTCAGGGAAAATCCTGTTCAATCATTTCTAGAGTATGTTGCCGAGCGAGCGCGAAAATTTATAGTTACACGCATCGCGCACAACATGAAGGGGCACGATGGGTGTTTTGTGCTTAGATGTATGCTGGCTAATAATAATCAGTGGAGACCTAAAGTTATCACCAACGGTTTAAAACTAATCCCTATTCAGTGCGACGATATTAGGTTTATTGACTCCCTTAATTTCATCCCGTCACCGCTCTCGGCATTTCCAAAAACCTTCAATATCCCCGAGTCCAAGGGGTATTTTCCGTATCTCTTCAACTCATCAGAGAATCAGAACTACGAGGGGCCTTTGCCACCGCTTGAATATTACTGTGCAGATCAGATGTCGGTGAATGATCGGCAAAAGCTTTTAGATTGGCATGCGGCCCAGAGTAATTATGTTTTTAAGATGCGTGAGGAGATTGAGAAATATTGCCTGATGGATGTTAAGATCCTCGTTAAAGGCTGCATTAGTTTCTGGTCCACCTTCACGACCCAAAATAAAGTCGATCCGTTTGAGGAGGCTACCACTATTGGTAGCGTCGTAGACTCTTCCTCAAAGAAAACACAATCGGTCTCATTCCAAAAGGCGGTTATAGACGTGTCGACAATCAATCAAAGATTGCAATAAAGTGGTTACGTTGGGTTGAACATTCACAGCAAGTGAGCATACAGCACGGAGAAAAAGCTCGTGAATTTAGAACACCTGAAGGTGTTAAGGTCGACGGTTATTGCGCGGTGTCAAATACCGTTCACGAGTTTCAGGGGTGTTATTGGCATGGCTGCGAAAGTGTTTCCCCAAGCAGGCCAACATTGATCCTAAGCTTGGTGCAAATACATCCATGTTTGTCCGAAACGAGAACACAGCGGCACGATCCCAATTTCTACGCGAGCGCGGGTATAATCTAGTGGAGATGCGAGAATGCGATTTTAAAAGACTACTGCTTGCAAATGATGAGTTGAAAGTATTCATACAGAATTTAAGTGACCAAGATGACGAGCCTTTAAACCCTCGAGGCGCGTTTTACGGTGGCCGCACTAATGCTAGCAAACTGTCATGAATGTGACGGCATTAGCGAGAAAATAATGTATAATGACGTGTGCTCGTTATACCCCTATGTAAATAAATATTGTAAATATCCTGTAGGTCATCCGAGAATTCATGTAGGTTTAGATTGTAAGAGCATTTCATTGGACACGGTGGAGGGTTTAATGAAATGCCGTGTACTACCGCCCTCTAATCTCTATCACCCTGTTTTACCTCTAAAAATGCACGGCAAGCTGATATTTGTGTTGTGTAGAACTTGCGGCGCTGAGTTAAACCAAGGTGAATGTGGACATAGTGAAACCGAGCTCAGTTTCGTTGGAACATTTGTATCTGACGAGCTGCGTAAGGCTATCTCTAAAAACTATAAAGTCCTGGATGTTTTTGAAGTTTGGGAGTATGAGGTAACCACATATGACAAAACCACGAAACAGGGCGGACTGTTTAGTGGTTACATTGATAATTTCTTAAAACAGGAATGTTCAGGATGGTCTAGCCATTGCACGTCAGAAACAGCGAAATTGAGCTACATAGCGGAATATTACGAAAAAGAGGGTATTGAACTAGACGCTAATAATGTTAAGAAAAACCCGGGTTTAAGGTACTTGGCTAAACTTGTGCTGATTTCTTTTTGGGCTAAGTTTGGTCATTATGCAGCCACCTCCACGTGGTGAGTTCTGGGTTGTTTTCATATAGAAAACAAGCGAGGAGCTGGATAAGAAATTCGCAAATATTATTTTTTTTACAGATTTCTATGCCAAATGGGCAGCCAAAAATTTACTCATAGGAATCTCAAATTTTACGGAGATGTACTACATAATTTGTATTACTTTTTACGCGTATAGGCTAATAAATTAAAACCATTTCTTTTGGCAGGAGTTGGTTGAAAAATTGTCAAATAATAACATTTTTTTACAAATTTCATTACCAAATGGGCAGCCGAAGATAGCTTCCTAGAAAGCTCAAATTTTGCAGATATGATAACACTTACATTTAACAACTTTTCCATACATAGGCTATTAAATTGAAGAAAAAAATTTTTTTTCATGTCTTTTCACTCCACCCTATTGGTCAACGCTAAAATTTAACCTAGTGCAGTATTGTATCTGATCCAAAGGACGTTTTCAAATTGTTTACCGATCCATTGGTTCAGATACAATCCATCACCCCTATTAATGATAATGTAGTGATGGTAAATTGGGATAGACCTGAGGGTGAAGGTGAACCACAAAAAACTATTAATGTACCCATAGCCGCTTGCACGGCAGCTCATGCACGTTTAGAGCTATATAGTTACTTGGAAAAACTAGATCGCCGTGTTCTGTATTACGATACAGATAGTGCCACATCTGTGGCAAAACCCAATGACTGGAATCCAGCATGCGGAGATTTCCTTGGCCAGATGACCGACGAGTTGGAGACGTACGGTACCGGGAGTTATATAACTGAATTTGTTAGTGCAGGGCCTAAAAACTACAGTTATAATGTGTTTTTAACCAGTGATCAAACAAGTAAATCAGTGTGTAAAGTGAAGGTACCTTAAACAATAAAAACTCGCGTGTTATAAACTTTGAATCGATGAACATGTTGCTTAGTAATAGTAGAGATTCTCTTTTTGTGCATAATGATAGAAAAATAGTTAGACAGGTGCTACAATATGATAACTAGACCTCAATCTAAACAGTATAGAATAAGTTACTCTAAACGACGTAGAATAGAAAACTTTGATACTCTTTCATATGGACATAAGGAATAAATAATAAAAATCAGATAAACAGAAATAACTATTTTATTTATTTAATGTATGTTAACCTACTCAGAATGTTGTCCAAGTCATCCGCATCACCGTAATTAAATGTTTTATATGAAGTAGGAAAAGGATTGAGCGGTTCCCTGAGGAGTGACGCTAATATAGACATCCCGTCTTCATCCGTGCGTTGTGACGCACCCTTCATCGATCGATGCTATTGGTGGTGGATGTACTTCCGCTAGTACTTCAACCATGTTGACTGAAGATGACGACGACGACGAAGACGACACGTCTTTATAATATAGAGGTGGTGGTGGCGGAGCAGAGATTGAACCGGGTACAGACACTGCTATAAGTGCACCTCCTCCGATGGTGCTACACCTCGTTGTGGCTACCGGAACCCTGTTAGATGTCATTGCTGACGGTTTGATGCGCGACGTGTCTTCCATCGATCCCCTCGGTACTGCCGGTGGTGGTGGATGTACTTCCGCTAGTACTTCAACCATGTTGGCTGAAGATGACGACCACGACGACACGTCTTTATGATATAGAGGTGGTAGTGGCGGAGCAGAGATTAAGCCGAGTACAGACACTACTATAGATGCACCTCCTCCGATGGTGCTACGCCTCGTTGTGACTACCGGAACCCTGTTAGATGTAATTGCTGAAGGGATAATGCTCGGGCACGTCTTTTCTTCCTCTCCATCGCTTATCTCAATTACGGATCCATCGGAATCCTCGTCATCATGCCGCTGCCGGACTTTTACTTTTCTTTAAGGGTTCCGACACGCTTCTCTGTCTGAACTCCTCCTCCACATCTTTTTCCGCCCATAGGACGCTTAACCTGCCTCTCGTGCTGCTCCAAATCGACGTCTCCCTTAACGAACTTCTCTGCAACACTTTCAACCTAGTTCGTAACACCCCACGAAGCTTCTTCATAGCATCGATGCAACTTAGCTCGTATTCACAGTTAAATTTAGCCATTGTCGTGAAGTTCTCCATATTTTCAGATATGTGTAGCTGGTGGTGTAATTTAATACTATATATTTAATACTATAAGTGTGGTAATTTTTATAAAAACAAATCGTTTTTAGAAATTTCTTATACTGAAATAACTACTAGAAACTGATTCGATAATTACCCTTCAGCTAAAGGATTAGACTTTAAGGTAATCGCATGCAACTTAGAAATTTCTCCAATCTGTAAATAATAGGTAGAGGCTGAGAATCATTCTAACACTATCAATTAGTAAAGGTCACTGTTTTGGTATTCGATCAATCTGAAAATAATGACTAGAAATGCATTCCGCTTGTGAGGAGTTACCTCATCATTATTATTGTACAAGTGACGTGACATTCTTGTTTCCAATGCTTTATCAAATCTTTCAGCTACAGATGTTTTTTATACCAGGTTATCTGCCATATACAAAATGATGTTTTTGCTTCCTGAAGAAGAAGTTTATCAGTTTCCTTAAAAACAACTATGAATGTCTCCAATTCACCTATCCTCGTTTTTAGGAGCTCACATCCAGAGCAGTTTATGTGATAACGTTACGGATCATTATCGGTAAAAAATACGAAGATTAAAAGATTGTATTCTAATAAGAGGCCTGTATACTTAGCTTAACCTGATTATAAAGTCTTTTTGCGATGGAGGTATTTCTGATGAGTCAGATAAACGTTGTGTTTTTTTTAAAAACGCTCTCACGACACTTTTTTTCTGTTTTTTAAGTGGAGTCCTGACAGTTTTTTGTTCACTCGGTGTATTTACAGAGAATTTTTGTCATGCTACGCAATAAAATTTTTCGAAAAATAGCACATGAGCGTGTATAGCACCAGGACTTTAGATGCATACTTTAACAGTCACCCCTCAATAGTTGATGGCCCCATTAAAATAAAGTGTGAACAATTTTATATGAGTGTATATATTAATATACATGCGCAACAATTCAATAGTGTTATCAGCTATTGGAAGTCGATTGTTAAAGTATTCAGTGAAGGTTATCTTAATTGCTTGCCGTTATGGAATTCATGTATAGGTAGAAGGTCGCAACATACAACTGGAAATTAAAAGAAAGTGTAAAAACATTTTTAAGCTAATTATCAACTGCTTTTTATAATAATAAAATACTATTACGAAAAACCACATTGTAAAACAAATAGCTCTCAATCTATATCAGAATTACGTTTCGTGTCAGTTAAAAATTAATTAATTAATATGTGTTAATCTTGGGTATTGAAAATTTGAATAAATTCAACCTTGAACTGTATATAACATAATCGATATACCTAGATTTTTTCGAAACATAAATCAAAACAGGCTCTAATAATTTTTTATATATTTTAATGTCTTATTATGAAATCGCTTGTCATCGTCTATTAATTCTTATACCTTAACAGGTTAAATTAAATAAAATTCTTGTTATTATGTACAAACACTAGCCATCACCTTACCTATTAATTCTTCTATATTAGAATACAATTTTTTATGACAGGGTGTAGACCTACTTATAAAACCAGCAAATTAAGTCATTGAAAAATAACCAGGGTCAGTTTATCCAAGCAGAGAATTAGTCCTCCAATCAGAGCATAGGCTCAAGAAAACAGAATGGTCTATAATTACCAAAAATAGCAGTCACCCTGATCCAACCCAAAGATCAGCTTCAAGTCCAAGCCCAACTCCAACACCAAAATCCTAGTTCAATCTCAAGACCTAAAATACACCCCTCATTCCGATCTTACAGTCTTACACGATTCTGCCTGATCTTATCCAAGCATAACCGAATGTGCTCGATCTTTATCCGAGCATATCCGATCCGATTCGAGCACATCCGAATGTGCCCGATCTTTAACCGAGCATAACCGAACTTACCCGATCTTTATCCGAGCATATCCGAACGTACCCGATCTTTACCCGAGCATATCCGAGCGCATCCGAGTGTCAAAAATACGTCCCCCACGTGGCTGCCAGGGTCGAATCACGTCATCGGAAATCCACAAGGTCAAATGACGTAACAAAAAGTGAAACTGGTTCCCGTGTTCTACTCGTAGGGCATAACAGGCCCATACTACATAAAACATAATTAGGATGGATAATTGTGGGAAATATTTGAAACCACAAGGAAACCCAAAAAACATTCGCCAATTTATCTCTAAATAAGTTACATGATGAGGTTTCAAAATTTTGGCAAATAAATAAAATTATTGGCGACACCACTCATCTCTCAAAGGAACATCAGTATTATGAGACATTTTTTAGGGAAACGACAAAAAGAGATGAATCAGGTAAATTTATTGTACGAATCCTCTGGAAGACAGTTATGAAGTGTTAGGTAACTCGAGCGCATAGTGGTAAAGCGATTATATAAATTAGAGTCAAAATTACAAATGAATAAATCTTTAAAACACAATATTATGAATTTATGCACGAATATCAAACGTTAAACCATATGACAAAGGTTGACGATTCAGTAAATGTAGTTATTTTCTCCCACATCATGGGGTGTTGAAAGATTCAACAACAACAAAACTTGGTTTAGTTTTTGATGGAAGAAGCAAAACAGACAACGGAGTTCTTTAAATGGTATTCAATTGCAAGGTGCAATTTTACCAAGCGATTTGTTGTCAATATTATTAAGATTTAGGTTGCACTTGTAAGTTTTAACAGCAGATATATCTAAAATTTATCGGCAAGTTTTAATAAATAAACAAGACAGGAACATAGAAAATATTGTTTGGCGTCAAAGTAATACAGAGGGATTACAAACATATCAATTAAACACCGTATCATACGGACCTTATTTAGCGACGTGTTGCTTGCACCAATTAGCTTCAGACTTCCAAGATACGCACCGATAGAGTTTGCAATTATAAAAATGATTTCTACATTGATGATCTTATTAGAGGGTAGAAGTAGAACGAGGGCAACTCACCTTTCACTTTTGTGGCGTCATTTGACCTTGGGAATTTCCCAGGACCTGCTGCGTGGTTGACCACTGTTTGACCTTGAGTGAGTTGTTTACCTTGAGAAAGTTGTTTACCTTAAGAAATTTGTTTACCTTGAGAAACAGGCTTACCTTGAGAAGGAGGACTAGGACTAGCGCAAGAAATTTGAAATTATTTTAATGGAGGTTCTTGTACGACAAGTGTAGGAGGTGGCTCATGGCCCTGGTCTTGCGCTGAGAAATTGCTTTAATGAGGTTCTTGTCAGACAAGAGCTATCTCATGGGCCTGGTGGAGCGCTGGGAAATTGTTTTAATGGGGTTCTTGTGAGACGAGAGCTGTTACCTGGACTAGGTCTTGCGTCGGGAGTTGTTTTAATAATAAAGAGTTTCTTGTAAGACCAGAGCTATTATTTGGACCTGGCCTTGCGCTGGGAGTTATTTTAATGGAGGTTCTCGTCAGATAGATTAATTACGTAACAGTTATTACAATATTGTTTTCTAAACAAATATTAAAACTAATTGTTCTACCAGCATTGATTGCATTGAAATATGTTTAATATCCATTCGCTCGTTAAATTGTTGTATATTGTACACCTTAATATTTTTAAAGAAACTTGTTACGTATAACTTAGATGTGTTTTATAACTGTAATTAAAAATCTGTACAAGAAAATAAAATAAATAAAGGGTTAACAGCACACTTACCAGCTCTGTATTGAAAGAACATTTTGAGGACTGATTCACGAGTGATAGTCACTGCTTTGTGTTACTCATTTAATCAAACTAAAGCACTTTCTGTTTTACGTTTATGAATAGTTGATGTAAAACTAGCTATAGATTTCCCCATAATTAATTTTTAGAGTGTAAATATACAAACAACCTCATTATCTTTATCACACCTACTGCAACTCGTATTTACCTTTCCTTAAAATAATTAATAACAAAGCGGTTTGAACAAAATATTATATGTTATCCATACATACATACACACGCAAATCGTTTTTGTAAAACCACATTAAAAGTTTGGAATGTAATAATTACATGTTTTAAATTCCACAACAATATGTAGTTAGAAACCACTGTTCATGTTTACTTTTAGCTAATTACTGTTTAATTATATAAACCTGTTAATTTTAATAATCTACCAACTGAGTAACACACTTTCCTTAAAACGCTAAAGTCATAAGTTTCATTACACGATTTTTAAAAACACACATGCTGAATTAAAAAGAAAGAAAACAATAGGCTCATCTGATATTACGCAACTATTAATTAAAAAATAAGGAACTAAAAATCTCTTTATTTATCAGAATAGAATGGTTGGGCAACAGGCGTTAAACAATAATTTAATTATCTCGTCATTTACAATTAAACATGTACTAAACAAGTTTTTACAAAACCAATCATTGATAAACTATTTAATGTACAATATAGAAACGTTGACGTACAAAGTACACACACACATCCGAATGGTAATCCTGCAGTATTGTTTTATTGTAACGGAACCATCTAGAATTATTCTCTAGGAAACGGAAATGATACCCTTGCGGTGCTCTTCCACAGGAATAAAATATCTCCGTTACCATTATCATCAATGTAGATAGCGGTCCAATGCTGACCTGGTTTGTCTGCAGGATCCGTGTTACGATAATTGCCACGGTCTAGGTGCGTGCCTCGGTTGTTGATTAGAAGCACATACAAGCCGAAACACATTCTTCTTGTAGCTGAGGATCCATTTCAAGCATATCAACACTTGAACCGCATACATCTTTGGAATTGGTATACACCTGGGATTTATTATAAACAGGTTGCATAATTATCCTCTGTCAAAAAAATTGTATTCTAATGAATGACAAAGACATGTAAGTATTGTTAGTTTTAAACACCGTTAGAAAACAAGTTTATAACAAAATTGAAGGTACTAGCGTTTGAAAATATATTATTATAAACAACAATCATCATTTATTTAATCACATCCTTTATCGGTCTTTTCTTCTTGAACCGTGATTCGTCGTTCATCATCATGGTTTTGAGATTCATCCTTCTACCTCATCGTCTTCTTCCTCTTCTGTAATCATCACATACCTTGGATGTAGATCATTCAGCTCATCCACGTCATCTTCATCATCTTGAACGGTTATGTTGTAATAGTTTATTAACAAGTCAGTGAAACCTCTAATGTCCGCTGATGTTGGCTCATAAACAGGAGAACATTATAATAATGCTCACTGATGACACACTTAAAGAGCGAAACGCACGAGGAACGAGAATTGCTGGCCTTGAGTCTTGTGCGCAAGTAGCCGTCTTAGGGAAAATACCTCAGCCATAAAAGGGAGTTTAGATTTATAAACATGCCCCTAGGGAAGATGTTAGAGTGTAGTTAGGTCAATACTTCAAACTTCCCCCGAAGATAACCGATTCTACCCGAACATTGATGAGCGCGCCAGCGCACAAGACCCAAGGCTAGGATCATGCTCGTTTCTCGTGCGTTTTGCTCTTTAAAGTGTAACCGTCATCGAGTGAGCATTATTATAATGTATTCTCCTGTTTATGAGCCAACATCAGCGCACATTAGAGATTTTACTGACTTGTTAATCAACTGTTACAACATACCCATTCAAGATGATGGTGGAAAGATGACGTGGATGAGCTGATTGTTCTCACATCCAAGGTAATGGTGATGATTCACAGAAGAGGAAGAAGAGCGATGAGGTAGAGGAGATGGACGAATCTCAAAACCATGATGATGATGATAGCGATCGATAAAGGATGTGATTAAATAAAATGATGTATTGTTGTTTTAATAATAATAATAATA
Organism: Vesta saturnalis; assembly: GCA_036346205.1. Taxonomy (NCBI): domain Eukaryota; kingdom Metazoa; phylum Arthropoda; class Insecta; order Coleoptera; family Lampyridae; genus Vesta; species Vesta saturnalis. The sequence continues at coordinate 1,648,612 of JARFJB010000896.1, forward strand.
TATTTTCAAACGCTAGCTTTCCTTCAATTTTGTTAATAAACTTGTTTTTCCTAACGGTGTTTGAACCACACTAACAATACTGCAGTTAATGCGAAAGTGCGGTTAGATGGGTAGCTACAATAAGTGTGAGATTGATTTCTTTTGCACTCTGTGCGTTCAATCATACTGCTATTTTTTGATTGTGAGCTGATTTTGTCTGATTAAGTTAAATCAGTTTGGTATTTAATTTAATTGATTTGAGAAATTTGATTTGAGTAAATGATTTGTATGTTTGAGAAAGAGACGAGGGAGAGACGAACACGATCAACCTCTACTACAGAAAACATTCATTAGTCTTTACACCACTATATAGCAGCACAAACAATCCTAATTGGTCCTAGAAATATACCGCTAGGTGGCGCCGCCTCTATTACAGAAAACATTCGCTAGTTTAAAAATATACCACTAGATGGTGCCACAAACAAAACCCTGATTAGTCCTAGAAATATAACGCTAGATGGTGCCACCTTTATTACAGAAAATATTCATTAGGCCATACACAACTAGATGACGATACAAATTCAAATTTCCCAACAAGCGCCATGACAGGAGGGCGCAAGCCCTAACACAGGCTCCTATGTTTTGTCTTATAAGCTAGCAATAGGTCCCTTATTAGAATACAAGTTCAAATTTTCGAAATAAGTAATCAGAATGTAAACACTTAAATACAAATCCAAATTCAAATATCCTGCCAAGGGCCAGGGCTAAGACCCGAAAGTAAGTAAGTTACGAAGCCCTACGTCCGTCTTATAAGTTAGCATTGGGACTCATTATTATAATACAAGTTCAGATTTTCCCTCATAGATGGCATCACAAACAAATTCAAACTTTTGGTCGAGGGTCGAGGGCCTGAAAGTAAGTTGCTAAGCCCTACATCTGTCTTACAAGTTAGCATTATACCCTTATTATAATACAGATTCATATTTCCAGCCATAACCTGCAGAGACTTAAATACAAATACAAATTCAAATTTTCCGCCATTGGGGCCACGATAAGGAACAAAGCCCGAGAGAAAGTTGCGCAGCCCTACACCTGTCTGACAAGTTAGCATTAGGCTCCTTATTATTATAATACAAGTTCAGATCACGACAAGGAGCAAGGACCGAGAACAACGTGCGACACCCTACACCTGTTCTTACAATCTCGATTATGCTCGGGGAGGGTTGGAGTGGGATCACCGAAACAGCCTTCGCCGAAATCCTCGCGCCGCGAAATTTTACGTATATGATACATGTTAACTTAAAGAAAAAATCCAAGGCCGACCGCTTCTATAAAATAAAAATAATCTTGACGCATGTTAACAGATTAAATAATTAAATAAAAATCTTTTATTATAAAACACCTCTCATTATCTTTACATGTCTTTGTCTTTCATTAGAATATATTTTTATGACAGAGGATAATTATGCCATCCTTGGTGCATACCAATTCCAAAGATGTATGCGGTACAAGTGTTGAAATGTTTGAAATCGATCCCCAGCCACAAGAAGAATGTATTTCGACTTGTATGTGCTTCTAATCAACTACTGAGGCACGCACGTAGACCGTGTGCAATTATTGTAAACAATACCGCAGGATTACCATTCGGATGTGTGTGGTCTTTATACGTTACCGTTTCTATATTGTAGACTAAATAGTTTATCACTGATTGATTTTGTAAAAAACTTTTTTAGTACACGTTTAATTGTAAATGACCAGATAATTAAATTATTGTTTAACGCCTGTTACCCAACCATTCTATTCTGATAAATAAAGAGATTTTTTAGTACCTTACTTTTTTTAATTAAGAGTTGCGTAATATCCTATTGTGTTGCTTCCTTTTAATTCAGCATGTGTTTTTAAAAATCCTGTTATTTTAATTTATGGCTTTGGCGTTTTAAGGAAGATGTATTACTCGGTTGGTAGATTATTAAAATTAACAGGTTTATATAATTACACAGTAATTAGCTAAAAGTAAACATGAACAGTGGTTTCTAACTACAAATTGTTGTTGTCGAATTTAAAACATGTAATAATTACATTCCAAACTTTTAATGCGGTTTTTATAAAAAAACAATTTGCGTGTGTATGTATGTATGGACAACATATAATATTTTGTTCAAACCGCTTTGTTATTAATTACTTTAAGGGATAAGATAATTAGTAAGTGTGCTGTTAACCTTTTATTTATTTTATCTACTTGTACAGATTTTTAACTACAGTTAAAAAACACATCTAAGTTACACGTAACAACAAGTTTCTTTAAGAATATTAAGGTGTACAATATACAACAATTTAACGAGCGGATGGATATTAAACATATTTCAATGCAATCAATACTGGTAAAACAATCTGTTTTAATATTCGTTTAGAAAACAATATTGTAATAACTGTTACGTAATTAATTAACTTAATAAAAAATTTTTGTTTCATTGGAGAATAATCTGAATGTCACTAATTTTTTTTTTGTAACTCAATGCGGCTTTTTTAGTTATATTTACAATAAAAATAAGTGTTCTATAATTAAATTTTAGTGTCATTCAAATTCCCCCACGCAAGATCAAACCCTAACACAAGTTCATACACCTGTCTTACAAGATAGCAATAGGGCCTCCTTATTAGAATACAAATTCAAATTTTACTTCAAGGGTCACGGGGCTAAGTCCCAGCAGTAAGTTGCGAAGCCCTATATCAGCCTTACAAGATAGCATTAGGCCTCCTTATTAAAATACAACCCCAATGTATAAATAAAATTTCGTAAGGTTACAATGTGTAGAGAGGAATTAAAATAATACGTACAATTGCCTAACCTCCAGGGGGTCCCAAACAAAAGGGCTCTTAATAAAAACAAAAATAATCAGGGTTGAGATTCCCATCAAGGGCTGAAGATGACCACCGAAAAGAAACCATAAAGTAAGGGTGAAAGAAACGCCCCCTCAAGTCAGCGGTAAAAACAAAAAAGGCCTTAATTAGGGATGAAAATTCCATCAAGGGGTTGAAAAAGGCCTCCGAAAAGAAATCATAGGGGTGAGATCAAGGGGTTGAAAAAGGCCTCCGAAAAGAAACCATAGGGGTGGAAAATACGGGCTCCCACGTGGGGCATCCTTGTGACGTCAAACTCCAAGATGGCGCATTCTACCGTTATGAATTAAATTAATTGGTTCAGATGTTACTTTTTATGACACATTGTGGAAAAACACTTATCCAATAATGTTATCCAAACTGGTCATATGAATGCCATTGTTACCTTAATAATGTATTAAACATTTTCTTAAACAAATTCCAGGTGTTAGAATTAATACACGGACTTTCCTATATTAAAAATTTAAATGGGTAGATCGCCTAAAATATGTAATTAAGCTTCTGTGGAAGTATCCCAATATTAACCGTAGAAGTTACCAATGTTTTCATATTAACCGCTCAATTTGGAATTGGAAACTACCAATTTTACGATGCTATTGCACGCGTAATATGAGATAAGCCTACCGTTGTGCACTGTCATAATTCATTGTGATTGATAATAATAGATTTGAATTTAATTACATACGATTATACTAGAATCGTATTCAAACCGACCGTTAGTGCAGTATCGTTCTGAATGCGATATCTTTTTTTCGTTTATGTACTTACTGTATTTAATACCGTTAATAAACAATAAAATAGGGAAATAATCATCTCATTTCCTAATGCTTCTTCCGTACGAATTAATTTGCTCTACTGCAGCCGTCCAGGTTGTGCGTCCGAATCGTGGTAGTTGATATTAACTACAAGGCACTCTTCGACGTTATGACTTACTGTATCCATTGTGGTGGTATCCGAGGCATAGAGATCAGTCCTCAGAGGGAGACTGACACACAGTATACCCACAAAGATCTATCAAACTGAATAAAATATCTTAATATTTTAATAATCTTAAACCATAATAAAATTAAGTTTTACAGTTTCGTATTTTAACTTGTCTATAAGTCATGGCTTGTTACACGCTTAACGTGCTACCCAACCGGATCGCTATAATATAAAAAGGAGCACCTCAAATATGCTTAACGAAACTTCTTTTTATTCAATTAATTTGACCCATAAGCTTTAATACATACGTACATTCCTCACACTACCAAAATCTAGCCCAAATATTGTCACGTGTCAAACTAATCTTAAGATTTGTGACAGGAATGTCGGCTATAACCGAGATATACTCAACGGGATTGGCGTGGGCCATAGTATGGCTATTTGTGGCCCTTACAAAATTTGCCTTCACAGGGGTTGTTAAATTCAGATTAAATACATATAGACGTCACCCTATCTTAAATTACGTATATAATACGAAAATATGAGGTTTGAATACTAATTGGACAGAGTGAAATAAGTGAACCTACTTGCTCTCTCTTATAATGCAGTCTAAAAATACAAACGCTGAAATTTATTTTGCAACTTTTCTTTGACCCTGTCCGTTACCAACCGAAAACAAAATGTTATAAAATTTGAATTTTAACTCGCAACCAATCTGTAGTTTGTAGTAAAATGTGCATTTAAAAAAAGACGTTATCCTAAATGTCACACAACTAACGCACTTCAAAACAACAACATGAGGTCACTGTCGACACTAGATATATACAGCCACTCAAAAGTTCATTCGTTACTTCACAGGTGTGACTCTCCTAGGTGACTACTATCTCCACAGAGAATTTATCAACCCCTTTGTCTTTGTAACGTACTTTGAGAATACATTACTCGCACTTAAATGTTTTAAATTGTTGGCACGTTCCCTTCAGATAAGGGATGTTTATCTCGCAACGCTCACACTCAACGGGGAGTGATAATCGAAAGCCATGGATGGAATCTCTCCTCGCCGTGATTTGAGAATATTCGCCATTAAATACCTAAAGAGTCATAATCAATAAAAAATACCACCGCTTCATCCGAGCTAAAACGTTTCAAAAGGAAGCTAAAGACAACTTACCATCACATATCAGCGTGAAATCCGATACACATTATTTTATGTGCGCTAACAACAATATCTTAAAATATTCCTATCTAGTTGGAGCATAATTCTTACTTCATTTCCCATACAAACTGTGAAGAAATTTTACGTCGCCACTAAAAACCAAATAGCCGTATTCAATATACCTCAAAGTGTAATAATTTCATTTAACTTAAAACTGTATCCACAATTAGCACCACTCTCAGCGTTATAACCCCAAAACTATCAAACGTTTTAAAAACCAACAAAAACTTCCGGAATTTAGTTCTACGACATACGCTCAGTAAACTCACTTGTACAATTCCATCAATCAGTGTAGCTTAACTTTATGCTTCAATGGTAGATAGATACTCTTATCTCTAAAAATAAATACTTAACAGGTCTTTATAAAAGTAACAAACGCAAGTAATGTTGATTTATACAAAGCTATCTTTTTTTTTATAATTGTGGAACTGAACAGGCTAAATTTGACCTATCGTGTTAAAGCACTCAGGAACACTTAAGAGGATGGATAGAAGGATAATGAATTACCAATAGATGCCTATGAACAGCTACCTTAAATTTTCTCATATCATACGTGAGAGGAAAACAGGAACTAGGGAGATCATTCCAGAGTTTAGAAGCCGTGTAGAAAATGTGGATTACGCCCGTTAGGTACGACAAGTATTTGTACTGAGTACTGATGTTGTGAATGAGCGAACTGAGTGTTTATCGCAAAGATAGCCGAGATGGTATCAAATAATATAGTTCAGCAGCACAATAGCCGTTGTAATAACGATAATACAAAGAAAGAACTGAAACCATCCTTCTATGCTCAAGGGACTGTATGTGAGAAGTTAAGAACGGGTCATTTATAAGCCTAATCGCTCTTTGAATACGATCAACGATATTAAGAGCGTATTGAGGAGCACTAACCCAGAGGTGAGAATTATATTCCAGATGAGGCCGAATTTGGGCCTTATACAGCAGAAGGAGTTGTCGAGAGTTAAAGTACTACTTAGATCTGTACAAAAAGCCTATTTTACGAGCAGCTGTTTTGGTAGCTGACAGAAGATGATCAACCCATGAGAGATTTGGAGATACAGTCATACCGACAGAGTAATAGAGTCTGAAAACTTAAGAACTGAGCCATTTATACTTACAACAGGAAATGATCGATCTTTTTTGGCGGACATAAGGCAACACTGGGTTTTGTTAGCATTAAATTTAACTATATTATTGCTTCCCATTCGAGAATACGTTGAATGTCTTTGTTGATTGAATTTTCCATTTCAGCTTTAATTTATTGATTTGACATAGAAGGTGGATTATCACTACGAGTAGACTGAGATGAACGACAGTGAAGACTGCTATCGTCAGCAAAGCAATGGTTGGTGTTAGTTGTTGCAGAAATAAGGTCATTTATGTACAGCAGAAAAAGTGTAGGCGCAATAACGGATCCCTGTGGTACGCCCGCGTTAATGCTAACTTCATTTGAAAAAAATCCATCAACTACGACACGTATTCGTCTTTTATCAAGGAAACTAGGATATTATTTATATTCTTTCAGTAAACCAGTGAATCTGAAACTTTTATATTTAGTAATGTCTAAAAGATTTCAAACGTAAACCTGTGGATTCATTTGCGAATCCAGACTTCCCTTCCTAGAAGGTATAAAAAACCTAGGTTATTCAAAACCTGCACCCATCCAAAAAATATCTTGTTCGTATACCTATGTAGCTAAAATGTCTAGCACTGAGTGAAAACGTGTTTTTTATATCCTTACAACTATTGTATGCGTATTTATATTTTGAAGTTAACGTAATTAAGGCTTCCATATTTTATTGTATTCCTTGTTTAATTTCTTTTATATACAACGCTTTACGTTACCCATTAACGCAGATTTTTAAAACTAAATTTACTGATATTAGATGTTTACGTCATTTTTATATATTTACATTTTGACATGAATAGTTTGAAAAATACTTCAAACACTTAGTGCTTATATGTTTGGAGGTTGCCTTGCTAGTTTGCGTTAAACTTGAGAATACTTTAAAATGTTATATTTCATGTTATGTTATGTGCATACTTTTATAATGTACAAACTTTAACACTACTGGTTAAGAAATAAATTATCTACTTACTTATTTAGTCAAATGCTTAAGTAATAAAATATAAATCTTATGATCGCTAGGGGTTTAATCACAAATTAAACAGTTTTAGGTTTTCCTCAAAATTGTCACAAGTGCAATACATTCAATTGTTATAAACAGATTTAACTTAATTTTAACTTAATAAATCAATTTAATTTCAATTTACTCCTTTGAAATTCATTTAAAATTTTGCAATAAAACGATTTTCAATATCTCATGTTGTCAATTTTTATTTATAATTATGCAATATAATCCAAATATTACACATTTACTTTATGTAAGATAGACAGGTCCTGTTACTTCATTTTAAGTACCTATGACCATTTTAATTAACTACACAAAGAATATTTGCACATATTTTATAACATTCCACCGTGGTATTGATTTCTGAATCAGCCACTAATGTAAACAAAATAAATTACCAAATAATGCAATCGTCATAATTACAATGTGTTTTTCACTTAGTACTTGTTTCCGAACTTTTCAAATTGACAGTTGAGGTTAGCTGTCCACAAGTATTGATTCTACAACTACAACTTACCAGTCTATAAATGAATTTACGGCTCTTATACACGAGAAAACCACAACTAGTATATGTGTTTATAACCCGGATACAAACAAATGCACCAAGTTATAGCAACTATCAACTTACACAAACTAAACATACAACCGAAGGGAAGCTACCAAGTGTTCCGAAAACTTAACATACAAAAGGGGAGCAAACCGCTGCTTCACCAACTTAACAAAAACTCTCGGTGTTCCACCAACTTACAGATAAACTAACTGATACAAACAAGCTAAATTTATATACAAGAAAAGCTTATTAAGGTTTAATTACTATGGTTTCAAACTACCAGCATCATCTAGGAATAAATGATAGCCAACTAAAAATTAGAAGCTCACAACTATAAGAACTGGCATTAGCAGTAATCTTCGAACGTTTACCAACAAAGAAAGGAAACTGAATATGGTCCATAAGAAGAAGCAGAAGAAAGAGCATATCAGGACGGCACAGGACTGATCGAATTACAATCATTGAAGGCAGTGAAGTTTGTGCAAATCAGGACGACACAGAACTGTTCGAGCTATAATCATTGAGGGAAGAGAAGCTAGAAATGTTGCATACAACATTTATTAACTTTTTAATTTGTTTGAGAGCTCACAATATGTTTAACCTTCCATTATTCATTTCAACTTATATTTCAATAATTTCATCTCAATTTACTTATTTGTATTCACTTTACGTTTATGTTATTTAAAACAGTCTTCAACTTCGCATTTTGTTTATTGTTAGCCTCAATTAGGCAATATAATCATAACATTACACATTTGATTTAGGTAATTTATTGAACTTAGTAGTATATTCATTAATACTCGTTATTCTGACTTTGTGTTTTTTAAAAGAACTTGTGATCTGTACTCAACTTTAATATTTTGATAAAGATCAAACAATACTTGCAAATTTGTTCTAACGTACGACCTGCAGTATTGATTTAAACTAAGTGAACTATTACCAAATAATGCTATAATTACAATTAAAAACTCACCTTGTAAATACAATATTCAGACAAGCTTAATTTTTATTTTAATGTAACAGATTCAAATGTCTTTTCCTTGTAGTACTTGCTTCCAAGCCCATTATATCGATAGTTGAGGCCGACAGTCGACAAGTACTTAACTCACTAAGATCTTAAATCCTTACATCACAAATACGAGAGGCGTACACATTTTGTACACAATTGAATACCGTTTCACCTTCCTTCAATGTTTATTCAGTTTGACATACACCAAATAACTGTGCACTGACTCATCACTAGCATTGTACCAATTATAACAATACATAGTCAAGCTTACGCGTATCTCAGAAACTCGGCAAATAAGTTAGAATAGAAAAAATTCTGAATTCTGACATATAACTCTGAATTCTGAACTGTATTTTATAAAATTAGTTTTGTTGTGTTATGCCCTTTCTATATCTTCGTTACCAGTAATAGTTATTAAAGATTTTGGCGCACAATGAACACACAATCCAAGCCAGTACCAGTACAACCAGTACATTTAATTAGTAACAGGGCTCCTTCTCTGAGTTGCGATTGGATTTACTTAAGAGAATCCTTCGAAAGCTCTTAATTGATATAAAAAAGTTAATTTATCTAACAATAAATACTTATCGTTTGAGTTTAGTTCACAGAGTGTACGTTGAACAATAGTTTAAAGTATATCCGTAATTTTGAAATTGTATGATTAGTATGTGCATTAGCACGTATAAACCTTACTCTATCGTACTCTTGTTATACAATGAAAAAAAAACAATATAAAATTTTCTTCACTGTTTAACGTGCAGCATTCATAACTAACGTTTATTAACCTACGTTTTAGTTTTAACGACATTCGTTAATGTTTCTCATAAGTAGATGGGACCTTGTAAACAACTGAAAATTGAGATGCAGGAAACAACAGAGATATAAAGATTGCGAATGCTGGCAAAAGTCCAAACCAAGAACGCGGTCTTACCCGGAAGTCAAATTCTAATTTATTTTCATGGATACAGGGAAAGAAATTAACCCCGATAGCAGTAGAAGCTGGCTGCTATATGGCAAGAAAATATTTAATATAATTAATATTTTGTGCCCCCACTTAGTGAAAGTTAAAACGACAAGAAAACTTTTCATAAAGTTTTTGAACTCAAAAATAACATTTTGCTAAACGATATTAGACCTTTTTACATTGAAGTTAGTTATTAATGCCTGTAATGTTATTTTTATCTGTATCTTCAAGTAATTAACTAATTACTTGCGCTTTTGTTATAAACTTTCAACAATTGGAAAGGGGTTTCCGTTTCGTTAATATTTTATAAACTAAATATAGGAATACAAATGTATAAATTTTAATCCATATTTAAACGAAATTACTCACTTTTTCAAAGTTGATTAATTATTCTAACTGAACAAAAAGTTTTTTTTTATTTATCATAACAAAAACAGAACTTTCATGCATTGTCTAAGATAAGTCTTGTTACAAAATGGAATATTTAAGCGCAATGGGCTTAATGTATCTAGGTCAGGATATATGCGAAATTTACAGTGCCTTATGTTTACAGAAATAAGGTGTACTGGGGTTACACAAAATTTCTAGCCGGTCATTATTTATGTGTCATTAGCATAATCGTGAATAATACATTTGAAAACACGAATTGCTGTAGAATGAATTGTGCAGGGATCTCCATCTACTAATTGCCTATCATACTAATTAATTTTGTCTTATGTTTGTAATAGAACTAAACATATTAACAGCTAATTATGATTTATAACGTGTCTTGTAGTTTAATACCTAATGAACTGTTTGCTCCTTTTTCCGACGGGTTTCCGTGATTGATACGTGTTTCGTTAGTTTTTTGATATTTGATCTATGCGATGAGGCTGATTACATCTTTACGACGCTTAATAAAAGTCTAATTTGTCATTACTGAAATTGGAGTAAAAAGTTGTCATCTCACCATAAAAACTTGTTTTACAAAATATTTGTGGGCAGGATTTTGATAAAACATTTACCACTTGACATTCGATAAATTGCTGTTATAATGTGTAAAATTCAAATGTTTGTAGAATTTTGACGATATTGTATTTTCATTAGAAAGGGGTAGTATAAAGCGTACGGGTCCCCTAATGCAGCACTGGCTTAAGTGCAAAAACATAATTGTTCAGTGACCATTTTTTAAATATATAGAGTGAATTAATCACATTTCTTATTTCATACTTTGAAAATGTGTTTTTTCTTCTCGTTTGTCAAAAGTATTTGGTTTTAAAAGTCAAAAGATTTAAAATGTTTTGTTAACAAGGGTTAATGTATTGATTATTGAAATTGGTTAAAAGTTTTTCCTAAGGTTAAGCTATTTGGAATATGGTAGTTACGAAAAAATTCAAAGAATAAACTTTCATGTCGATTAAAGTAAACGTAATTTGAGAAATATGATATGGATATAAAATTGTTTTTTTTTTGGGTGCTATTTGAGGATGTTAGATTCTTTATTACAAGTTTTAATTACGTTTCATTCACAGGTGATACTTGCGTTACAATCATAGTAGTCACAGAATAGTTGTGTACAAATAATAGTTATTCTCGTTATTTTGAGTTTTAGAAATTTTCGTTAGTGGAAGAGGGAAGTTACGTCTTTTAAAATTAAATTGACGTATCTTTTGATATTAATGTTACGAAGCTTTATATTGTATCGCGGATTAGAATTTGTCGTATTGAATTTAAAATGAATTTCTCTGTTTAACCGAAATCGTAAATATCATATAAATTTTTACACGGATTTAAAATTAAGAACACAATTTGTTATAGAGTGTAATTACAATGGTCTGGAGAAAAACAAGATATAAAATTCTAAGTCGTTTTTCGTATTAAGTTTCTGTTAACATTTATTGCGGCACAAAGGAAAAATGGTGCCAGGAGTCTTTCGATGTAAAGCATACCGATTCGTGTTTAGTTACGAATTATCATTATAAGCAAGTGAAGCACATGTGTGAAATAAGGCCGTGAGTTACTTCGAACGCTGTCTATGCAGTTTCTATGTGAAAGCGTTGGGTTAAAGAAAAATATTCTGTAATTTTTCCGTTTCTTCGACCGAGGTGTCATCGTTTTTAGCGCGGTTGATAATTGAGTGTAATGAGCAATATGATTGGTTGTCGATATTAACATTCAAGATTGCAAAACTGAGGGATTTTTGAGTATGTGTCTTCAGTCTTGGTTTTGTTTTGGCTGAACGCAGCTGTTGTAGAAGATAGTGGCACAAAATTTGCCGGCGACGTACCCGGACGTTACGAATGCATTGGGTGCATCGCTTCCCTTTCGCCTTTGTGCGGGTTTTGTTGCCGGTTCATCAGGCCGGGGAATTTTATGTGGTTTTATCGTGGTCAATAAGACCGTATCGTTTCCGAAATTAGAATAGTGTTTTCGTCAAGTGCTGCCTGATTTGCGGAGTTTTAGATTGCTTTTGCGGATTTAATATGTTTTTATGGTGAAGTGCTTTAATAGATTTCTTTTAATAAGAAGGTTAAGCCTAAATAACTATGCCGAATCATAGTGTTACGTATAAATAGTATACTAGATAAATTGCTAGTGAACTACCTAGAAATATAACATCTTTGAGTTTATCATTTGGAATTGGCGTTATTGTTGCCGATAAAGAGAGTTTCCACCAAGGAGGCTGTCACATCCAGGACAATTTTCGCTGTTCATGGGAGAATGCAATTCAGAGGACATTTCCAAAAGGTAACATACCGTTGTATATGTATTGTGCTTGTTTCTGTTTTATAATTGACATTATTTTAGCGAATTATGCAGGGTTAAGCGAATGAACTGAAACCATCCTTCTATGCTCAAGGGACTGTATGTGAGAAGTTAAAGACGGGCCATTTATAAGCCTAATCGCTCTCTTTGAATACGATCAACGATATCGAGAGCGTATTGGAGAGCACTACTCAGAGGTGAGAATTATATTCCAGATGAGGCCGAATTTGGGCCTTATACAGCAGAAGGAGTTGTCGCGAGGTAAAGTACTGCTTAGATCTGTACAAAAAGCCTATTTTACGGGCAGCTGTTTTGGTAGCTGACAGAAGATGGTCAACCTATGAGAGATTTGAAGTCATACCCAACAGAGTAATAGAGTCTGAAAACTTAAGAACTGAGCCATTCATACTTTCAACAGGAAATGATCGATCTTTTTTGGCGGACATAAGGCAACACTGAGCTTTGTTAGCATTAAATTTAACTAGATTATTGCTTCCCCATTCGAGAATACGTTGGATGTCTTTGTTGATTGAAGGTGAATTATTCATCGGTAGTTTTTAAAATCCTTTTCCCCCTTTCCCTATGGCGTAGATTTAATAATTCACACAATCTTCAAATTTGCACCCCCATACTTTAGCATTTCACCGTTTTTCGACCTTTAGTCTACCCTTCAGTCTTATTTTCCTCACTACTGTACAGCTTTCTGAAATATTCTTGTCAGCATTTCCTCACTTCACAATCGTCTCATACTTTTCACTGCTCGTATTCATCACTCGTGCAACATTTAGTTTTGGGTCATGGTTTGTATTTTGACCCATTTCTAGAAGTTTATTATTTCCCTTAAAATTGTTCCTCATTTTTGCTCTCATAGGAGTACAAAAGGAAAAGTTTCAGTCTGAAAACGTAATCTTTCGCCATTATTACACATATGAAAATACTTATCCCTTTTGGGTTTTTAAATGGTGCATTTTTATATTTAAGTCATACAATCTAAACGTTTCGATAACACAGTTATCTTTGTCAGTTGTAATACTGCCTTTAACAATTTTGAAAGACAGTATTACTACTGACGAAGATAATTGTAATAGGTTACGGAACGTTTAGATTTAGATTAAACACAAAAAATGCACCATAAAAAAACCCAAAAGCGATAAGTATTTTAATCTGAAAAGTTTTAGTGATTACATTTCAGAAAACTATTTATTGAAGCAAACATTAAGTAGCGCAATTAATATCTTCAAACTTTTACGTCATTTAGGCCAAGACCTCTTGAATTCTATCCTACAGCAAGTGTGAATTTTGAAGCAATACTCCAAGTGTTTTGCATTTTACTCACGCGTCCTGGCATAGTGGTATAAGTTTCTAGTTTGCTGTACTAAAATTTTTCTGTAAAATAAATATTACATTCGCATAGGTGTCTTAAATTTTTCATATTCTGGTTTCGGCATAATTCTCTGCTATGGTTGTCTAAAGAATTCTTTTGTGCTTTTAATGAAATGAGCAATAGCTAAATTTTACAGAAAATTGAATGGCTTCTCATGCTATTGAGTTAAAAATGCCATATATTTTTTTTCTACTTATGGTATTCCCGAACAGGCTATGATTTTCCTAATGTGCTAAAGCACCCAGGAACATTGGGAGGGTTTAGGGATATTATTTGGCTGCCGAGAAAAGTTTATGAATGGCTAGCTAAATTGACTTAAGTCAAAGTTTGGAGGAACTGGTAGTGCATTCCACAATTTGGTCGCCCTGTGGAAGAATATAGATTGAGCCCGTTTAGTGTGAGACGATGGAATTTTGAGTGCGTAATTATGGTGTGAATGAGCAAACCGAGTGTTGCTAGCGAAGATGGCCTGAGAAGGTATTAAGGAGTGTATTTCGGAGACACACTTGCCATGGTAATAGCGATAGAACAAGGAAAGAACCGAAACTATTCTTCTATGCTCAAGAGGCTGTAGGTCAGAAGTCAGAGGCGGGTCATTTATAAGCCTGATAGCTTTTTTTGGATGCGGTTTACCATATCATGGGCGTATTGGGGAGCACTGACCCAGAGGTGGGAATTGTATTCCAGATGAGGTCGAATTTGAGCCTTATACAGTAAAAGGAGTTGTTGCGATGTGAAGTACTGTTTAGATCTGTATAGAAAGCCCAGTTTACGGGCAGATGTTTTCCTGGCTGACAAAATGTGGTAAACCCATGAAAAGTTCGATGATATGGACATCCCTAACACAGAAATAAAGTTTGAAAACTTGAGTTGTAAGCCATTCATATTTACAGCAGGACACAAAGCAACACTGCGGTTTGTCGGCGTTGAACGTAAGTGGATTATACCTTCCCCATTCAAGGACACGTTTTAAGTAACTGTTGATTGAGGCTGCCATTTTCACCTTTACGTCCTGTCTAGACTTATTGTTGTGGGAAAACTGAGAAGAACTACAATTTAGAGCGCTGTCATCCGAAAAGCAATGGATCGGGTTAGTTTTTGAGGAAATGAGGTCATTTATGTATAGCAGGAAAAGTGTGGGAGCTATCACTGATCCTTGGGGTACCCCCGCGTTAATAGTAGTTTCTTTCGAAAAGGAGCCATCGACAACGCATATACGTCTTTTATCAATAAAGCTGGATATCCAATTGATGAGCGAATCTGATAAGCCGAACGAAGTGAGCTTGGCAAGTAGGCACTTGTGCCAAACCTGGTCAAAAGCTTTTCAAAAGCTACTACTACTGCTTCACCGGACATCTCTAATGTGTTATTCCAAAGTTGGGTGACATGAAAGAAGATCAACCGTTGAACGTCTCTGTCTGAACCCATACTGGTGGTCGTTTAAGAGTTTATTGGACTCGAGGAACAAAGGTAGTTGGTAGTTGATGGCTTTCTCCGTGATTTTTAGGAATAGGCTGGACATTTGCTAACTTCCACGATGAGGGAAACTCTCCAGATGACATGGAGTTCGAACAGGGTTTGGACAATACAGGTACTAGCCCGGGGCAGCATTTTTCAAGGACGATAGCTGGAATACCGTTAGGGCCAGTCGCCTTGTTTGTGTCAAGTTTATTGATAACTGATTCCAGGAGCTTGTAACGAAAGTGGATTGGTTTAATAGCGTATGGGATAGATTTGGGCGACGGCACAGTTTTACCAGAATTATTGAGACGTGAATTTGATGCAAAGTAATCGACAAAGAGGTTGGCTTTTTCAGTAGGATCAGCTACTATAGATCCGTCGGGAGACGTCATGGGAGGAAAGGAAGATGTGCTAAAGTTTTTACTGATGGCTTTAGCTAATGACCAAAATTTACGACCACCCAAGGGACATGAGACTAATTCTTTTCATTTACGTTCTTCAAACATCTTTTTGGCCTTGGTGATGATACTTTGCAACTATTTCTTGCGGCAATATAATTGGCGTGATTTTCGGTAGATTTATTTGATTTCCATTTGATTAGAGTGTACATGCTTTTGCGATAATGCATCAGTGCAAGCCCCATTATACCAGGATTGGGAACGGGCACGACTTACACGATTATGTATTTTGGGAATGTATAACTCCATACCCATCAGGATAACTTCAATTGTCGAAAGAGCAAATTTTGAAGAGGAGGACAATTTAAAGCAATACTCACGCCAGGGAAGGTTGTAAAAATCTCGCAGTTCGCTCCAAGTGGGGAAAGGACTCTTCTTTTATACACAGGTGGGTTAGTTGTAAGGAATAGGCTCAGGAGATGTGGAGTATGGTTAAGGATGTCAGGGATTCTGGTTGGTTCGGAAATGATTTGTGTGAGATCACAGGATACAGCAAATGCTTCTGCACTATGACCTGCGGGATTAGTAGTAGATGAAAAATGAAGCCAATTGGAATTGTGGGCATTAAAATCTCCCAAATTGAAATATCGCAAGATGGAACTGGATAAGAGGTAGTCTATTTTCAGACTAAGCAATCAAAAGATCTTGGAAGTCGTTATCATTGGGAGACCTATACAAACAACAGTAGAATTTCACAAATTGGGGTCCAGAATGTTTGAACCAAATCGCGTCAAATTTTCAAAATTGCAGATCCGACAAATCAGTGCTTCCATGGAAGACTTGTGTTTCGGATAGAAACAGAATGTCCGGTTGCACTTGTTCAAGGTGTTGATGAACAGCATTAAGATTTGACCTGATACCACGTATGTTGGTACTCTAGATGACCGCTTGAGTCCTGCCCTCCCGGGCATCCGAATGGGGCAGAATTTTATTCCTGGCAGATCTTGTTCTTCTTAGTCTCGATTTTTGTATTGACGAATTTTTGCCCCCAGAATCCTTGGGACGGATCGACGAATCGATGTGAGTGTGGCGTCTCGCCCTACTCACCTGGGGTATAACATCTGTTTTAGAACTCGTCATCTTATTTGGGACGGATCGACGAATCGATGTGAGGGTGTGGGCGTCTCGCCCTACTTACCTGAGGTATAGCATCTGTTTTAGAACTCGTCATCTTAAGGGTTTAGCCGTTAAAACGCCACGCTTGGCAAGTGCGTGTTGGCGAGTACATAAGGAATAAAGGAGAAAGTGACCGGCAGCCCTTACCGAGCTCAGAAAATTGGAACACCAATATTAAGGTGCCCATGGTAATGGTGTTGGCATTGTACCGGGTAGCATGGGGTATACATGCCTTCCACCTATATGATGCGATTAAGCTCTTACAGTGTCAAATCTTAGAAAAGTTATGATTTCAGACCTGGTTTTTCACTTGGAGAAACCCTGAGTATGATATTTGAAAACGACGATATCTCAAATTATGCCGAAGAAATTTATATTGAACATTCAGATACACGTCTTGACTCGGACGAAGATTTTCGTGATGAAAGGAAGAATCCCTGGTAGACAGCAGAGAGCTTGAGCTGAGATAGAATTGGCAAAGATGAAACAATGGACGATGAATAAAGAATGAAGTTCAAACCACTGTATTATATATTGTTGTGAGTCCAAAAATTACAGTAGCTCTTATTAAAAGTCGCCCATGCGATTTTATTTCTGCAAAAGCATTTTTACCTTCTCGAATCATCAAAGGATGAAATAGATAAAATCAGCTGGTTTAGAGAGAACAAAGGAAGATTTTTCAAAAATAAATGTTTGAAAATTATGAAAATTGATCATGAGCCGAAATTTTTGTCCTTGCCAAAATTCAAGCTATAATGAAGGAATCACTGAGTACTGAGTACTATGGAAAACATGAGAGCAAACAGTTCATTCGAACCTATACTATTCGGATACAAGATGTGATGAATGAATGCATAAAATGGACATTTGACATGTATCAGGGAACGAACCCCAGAGTAAATCTCCTTTATAAAATTCTTCTGGCAAAGCAGCCGAACCAATAATTGATACGATAAATAACCTGCCAAAAACAGCATCACGTTTAAAGATATAATCTTTATATAATCTTTATATAATCTATATAATCTTAATATAATCTTCATATAATCTTTATATAATCTTCATATAATCTTTATATAATCTTTATATAATCTTTATATAAGCTTTATATAATCTTTATAAGTTACAGTTGTATCCACAAGTGTGGTAGTCGAATCCATCGAAGCAGTGATAACGTTTTCGCTATAGGAAAAAGAAACACATGTATCACAACAACGTGGCTCTTACAAAGAAACACTGCAATATGGGTGAGACTGGCATAATGGATCAACAAGTTTATTGCTATGAAATAGGAATCCGAGGGAAAAAAGTAGTGGTGGTCAATCTTCAAATAGTTCTCTCAGTAAAGGAATGAGTCAAAAATGTGATGTTGGTATTCCTGTATCTTGTTTCTTATGCTTTCATGCCAAAAAATGAAAGAATCGTATTTTAACTCTGTTATGATCCACTGCTTTCTTTTATTTAAATTGTTTACATATTTCATGAAAAATAGTTTCGCTGTAAGTAGATACACAGGGTGGCCAGTTAATGCGTGGATGGAAGATAACAGCTTTATTTGAGTACATAGGAAAAAAATGAAGCTCTAAAGTTGTGGGATAGTATCCGATGCATATTTTAAAAGCATTTTAACTTATACATGGTGGCTCACAAAAGCGTGGGAACACAAACTTACAATTTTTAAACGCCGAACTCTGTTTTGGAGTATACCATTAATTTTATAGTGATTTTCTCTAACATTCCTTATACCTATCTTTAGTGGTTTTCGAAATAGTGGTAGTCGAATATCCAAACAGGGTCAAGTTCAAGGCACCAGTTCCATCTAAGTATTAGTGTTTTATGATGTTTCTTTACAAGGGTATAATTTTACAGACCTAAGTATGTGTTTTACGATTCATCTTTGCACGGGTATAATTTTACAGACCTGAGACTTTATCCCACCCCAATACTTGTCATGTTTCTTTATACTACCAGAATTCGTCCTCGCATTTGGCAGATTTTTATTAACCCACAAGACGCGTTACGGGGGGAGTCCTTCTAGTCGAGTCCATTCTTGATTTCCCCGGTCTACCTTGACCGGCTGTCGCTTAAGTTCGCCTTTGCCTACAAGTAAGTTTTATTACAACACCTACACAAACACCTGTGTAGAACGGTATGGCTGGCGATTAATTCCTGGTGTCGTTGTCTACACACATTGGGAAATAAAGGCTGTCTACCGGTCCCACGGTGTCCACTAGAAAACGCAATGGAATTGTCTGTCCCGGCCTGCTAGTCGACAGTAATTAGATATTTACACACAAACTTACATTTCCATGCAGCCCCTGGCAACTTACTAAAGTGCAGTGTCGCCGGAAGGAGAGCGATCAACCAGATTAGCATCAGATAAAAGTTCCAGTCCGTAGAAATTACGTAAATAAATGCAATTATTAAATTTTCTCTCAACGTAATTGCCCGTTTTTAAAATCTTTCATTTTTGAAGTCCCGAATCCGAGCACTTCCTGTATCGCAATTCGCGATGTAGTACTGTATCAAATATTCTTTAATATAAGACTACACAAACGTTCAGTTTATTCCAGTATAAAAATGTAAACATTTTAGTAAACTAACCGTTTCTGAAGTTTAAGTACCCTGTACAGTCGTACCGGGAATCACTCCGTGACATTTCGTTCATCTGACTACCATTAAGGCAGCCACGAACTATGCTTATTCCTTGTAAAAGAATAGATCGTTCCCGCATAAAAATATTTAATACGAGAACATCATTTCGGAAGTAAATTTATTTGCTTGTGATTTGAAAATAACTGTACAGATACGTTATTTGTTTATTTTTTTCATTACCGTAATATATAGATAGTGTTAATGAGCTTGAGCGTATTATTTCGTTCTTGTAGGTATGGACATAATGATTCATATCCTTCCTCACAGTGTTTTATTAACAAGATCTATCGTAAACTAAAATTAGAGTCAATAAGGTTGATGACCGATCAGCTGGTCTATTAACACGCCATTTTATTTTGGTTACGTGTAAATATTTTGAAGCTTTACAGAAAACGCCGGATCAAGTCCTTTAATTTACAAGTTTACCTGGTTTGTGCGACGTAAGGTAAGCAAGCTTTTTGTTTGCTTTGAACTTAGCAGTGGAACACCTGCATATAGGTATTTAGACTCCTATATTGTCGATTATAAACAAACTGGGCCCACCTAATTTATGACTTCCCCCTATTGTGTTTTTTGTATTCCGGGCTATACCAATCGCAAAATGAATAACACGCTCACGCCCTTTATTCCACTGATATTCCGGACCCTTTCTTACCTGTTACTTCCGATTTTTCTGCCACTTTCGCCCGTAACATACCACAGAAAAGAATATTATAAACCTACTGTAAACTATAAATGTAACGCCCTTTCTCTTTCAAAGAAATTGTATTTACTTTAATTTGCCTCGGAATTAACTCAATCGGTTACTGCTTCTATTTTGCGTATATTTTAAAGCGGACTAACTAATTATTTACAAGAGATTCCTAATTACAGTGGTGGATCTATTCTAGTTATTCTAATTATTTAAATGATTTACAACGGACTAATCTTATTATTTACACGACATTATTAACTACGGTGGTGGAACTATTCTAATTGTTGATCGGTCTTTTAATGAGATAAAATTAGTCGGGTTACTGAACGTTTATCCTCATTGGACGGAAGTAGGCGGTATCTTATCTACTGGATCTCTCACGATGGGTGAGCGGTTAGGACAGCGGTTATTTACGTATACTAATTTAAAACGTACTACTTACGTGTTTACATGACTTCGGGATTCCTTTAAGAAACTAGGTGACCGAATCTGATCTACCAACAGGCATCTGACTGCGATCAATTTGATG
Organism: Vesta saturnalis; assembly: GCA_036346205.1. NCBI lineage: Eukaryota > Metazoa > Arthropoda > Insecta > Coleoptera > Lampyridae > Vesta > Vesta saturnalis. The sequence continues at coordinate 1,669,329 of JARFJB010000896.1, forward strand.
CTTCCTGCACTTTAATTGTTTTTCCTAGTGCAGGCGTATTTGTGTGAGTCTGTGTACTGTGCGCAGGTGGAATATCATTTACAAGAATCTGGGCAAATACCAATTGCGCTGTTTAAATGATCTCCCTGGGGTTGACAGAATTTGAGTGAGTACCTTTCTATTCAACGGAGTAAATGAATGATTATGTCGGGGTGTCTAACCCGGCGTGGCATTCGGTCATCAGCGTTTGTGTAATATTGTGTGTTTTGACTTACGTGCATCCAGCCTCAAATTTCAGCAGCTATAAGTTCCGTTATATGTAGATGATGTTCGGGTAACGGTGTCGCGTTAATGAGCAACGGCGGTGCAAGATGATAACCAAGACAAACGGATCGGCGTACAAGTAGTCTGAGGAATGGATCGACGCTAACGTAGATGTCGGCGAAACGAAGCACCGTACAAGTACAACTGGAAGTAGTACAAGTATTTCAAGTGGTACAAGCACAAGTAGCACAAGTAGAAGTCCGGTAGCGCGTCTTGCGGTTTTATAGAGGATCCGCGAAAGGTGGAGACGGATTCTGTGTAGCAGGCTTCAGGTCGGAATTGGCGGAAAGACCGGGGACTCTGAGGTAGAAAAACTTACGATGTTTTTGAAATTGACGTCGGAGGGGATATAAATTCATTATTTGATAAAATCTGTGAACATTAATAATTAATTACCGCAGAACAATTGACAAACAATTAATAATACAAGGAAAATGTGATAATCGATGCTGGTTCTTTACAACTTGTTATTTTTTATTTAATTGTATTCCTGTCACATCACTTTGATTAAAGTCTCTTTGCGAAAGTCAATCAATAATTGAAAAAAAAGATTATGTAACGTAAGATGGGAGGAACGCACTTATAAATTGCGAAGGTGCTGCGTAAAAGATATGATTAATCAGTTTTTGCATCTTTGGGATTTTCTATCTTGATACTGCCATTTATTTACCCAAAGTGAATAAGTTTGTGGATCACCTATTCCGTCGTTCATAAAACCGACTTGATAAATTTAACATTCTTCAAAGGATAAACAAAAATACAATTTTTATTAAAGTAATAAAAACACAAGTGGAATGAAAGGTTCAGAAATTGTATAACTTTATTTGAACAAAGAGATGTACTTTTAATTTCCACACACGTTTATTTACATTGATAAAAATAGCCTTGTCGGTAAGGAACCTAGAACACAATCTAGAAAACAAATCGTAATTCATGAAAATTTAATACAACCGTCTTCAATCGATACCAAAACGAGTATAAATTTCCAAATCCATAGTTTGAAAGTAAATCTGTCACTTCTGTGAAAAAATGCTAATCACTTCCTTCCTTTTACATAAAATATAAATCTTACACTGAACGTTTAAGCTATACATATTTCAAAGATGCTCTTATGATCACAAAAATTGCAACGGTTTGTAAAACAAAAATCAGTCCCAAGGCAAATGACTTTGACTTATCACTTCTTCATACTTTTATTAAGCTTAGTTAGCATTAAAGTAAATAGGTAAATCTTTGTTAAATTATTCTCATAGTCCACGTAGCTGTCGGCTAACTCCCAGTTGCATCTCTTACATTAAAGGGCAAAGTGCATTTGCTAGTGTTAAGAGCACAACTTACACAATTACTTTATTACCGTGTACAATAATTAGACAACATTCACTTAATGCAAATGTGGCTATAAGGTCCTCATCCAGCATACTTAATCTTGCTTAATAGTGTAAAAGCTGCAAGTTAATAAAATTAAATACGCTGTATAGAAGCAATAACCGTTTAAAGTAATAATAGAGGAGAATAGGGAATGACCGTCACTTAAGCAAAATTTCGTATTCAAGAAGGTCTATTGATTATTATTAACTGTTCAATGTAGAAAGCTAATTAATCTGTTTACTATACATTGTAGCAACACTAGAATAAATACATTTTTACTACTTCAATATTGTCATCTTTTGAGTCACTGCTCTCTAACAAATTTATATTGAATCCACTTTTCCGTCTTATCGTCATATTTAGCGTTTTCGGGCTGAACACTTGCTGCTCCTTTAGAGTAGTTGTTAATGGTTAAGAATGCTATTTAGCTCGATTAATTGAACGCTATATAGTGTTGAAGCTTCTGTAACCTCAATGACTTCCACAACGTGAAGAGTGTTTGCAGCCAATAAAATCTTCATCCGTAAATATATTGGGATTTATTGTTCTAGTATTTTCAAAACCCGAAATACCAATAGCCATGGTTGCTGTTTTAAAATATACGTTACTGAAAAGTCGCGTAAGGTCGTAAGAAATAACGTTTTGCATTGAATTTGATTTCATACACAACGAAATCATATTCTTTGCGAAAAGCGGCCTTTAGTGGTAAGCATAAAGTAACATCTAAAGGCATGCACCATTCCCTCCGCCCAAATGTTCCATTTGCAAAGTTACATGGTTGCTATAATTACTTAATATAATGAAAGGAGGATTTTCCTTAGTGCACCTCGAGAATTTTATGAAATACTCAATCCACTTGTAAAACAACTGTTCAATTGACCAGCCATCGCTTGAACATTTCTATACATGACAAGGTGGCACTTCCTATAATAGAAGAGGAGACAATCTCTTTCGTGGGAAAATAATAAAATGGGGTAATATCCCCCTTCGTGCAACAGATGACGGTTTTTCCTTTAGTCGCAACGATAGTTCCAGGATCGTGTACCGTGGATATCCCAGTTTCGTCAATATTGTATATTTGATTTGGAGAAAACTGATGTTTAACCATTACTGTTTCTAATTGAGAGGATAATTTCCCGACATCTTCTCGGTTGAAAGGTGTCATCAGGCTTAAGCTTGTCGCTTCTGGTTTTTCAATACGTATTGTAAGATTCCTGTTAAGAAATCCTTAAAACCAATTCTTACTGTCCATTTTAGAATTCGTAAAGGATTGTTTTGTGTTCTTAAGCGTTACGTGATTGTATGCAATTAGGCGAACCTTATGGGTGCTGATACCATAAAATAGATCTGCGAATCAATCCAACGAAACATTGTGAGATTATTCTGACTAAGAGTTAGTATTGTGTTCGCCATATGACGTATTCACGATATTGTATAAACGGGCGTTTATACGAGAGAACCCTTTTTGAGCATCATGTAAGTTTATGATGATTAACGATATGTTGGTATTATATTAAAGAACAGAAAGAATATGCATGTATTTTAATAAGTAATATGAGTTAGGACTTTGCAATGGAAAATTTTATGTAGGATTGAAGGGAAGTAGTATTGAAATTTATTATATTTGCGGAAAGAATCTTCGCACATAATTATATGAGACTAATAAAATTTTGAGAGTAGTTCTGAATGTCGTATTAAATGAAGATGAACATCGGATGTGGACAATTCAGAAAGTGCTTACGTTTTTCTTAAAAAATTCGAAGTAGACTATACGCACGGATTCTCAGTTACGTTGGTTCCGTTTTTGGTATTTTGCTCAGCAAAGGCACGTAACATTTGGACTCTTTAAGAGTGGCTGGTATTAACTTAGCGCATACATTTCTGATGGCGCTGGCAGGATCAACGTGAGAATCGATAAAAGGGGAAGAGTGGGGACGGAATAATAAAACGTTTACAGTTTGAAACAGTTTTGAGGCTTTTTCAAAAATTTAAGTATTTAAACAGAATTGAGATATACTAAAACTGTTGTGTAAAGAGAAACCATTGTGTTTAAACTGATCCTTTATAACTACGTCAATGTTTGTAAACGTTATTAAAGAATTTTCAAATGCCAGATTATTCAGTTTATTATTTTAGTATAAGACTTCATTAAAGTGCAATGTCAATCTAGGAGAAAAAACAGTATTGCATTATTAGATTCCTTTGTTTCATAAAGGATTGCACAGTTTAAGAATAATAAAGCTTTCAATATTTTGGATATGTTCATAACGATTGGTGCGATAAATGCCTATTTTGGGATATGCCGACTGTAGAATTTAATTACTTAACTTAACTTAACCTTCACGCCATTCCCTTGCGGGGTAGGCAAAACAATCCCTGCCTCTTATTTATTTTTCATTCACAATCTTTCGCCATGCTTTACTATCTCTACATACCTCCCTAGCTTCCGCAAGATTCATACATAGTCTCCGACATGCCCTTTTGTCTTTAGAACTCCTTATCTTTCATTCGTTTATCAAAGATTCTACTACATTACGCGGCCTACCAGGCCCGGCCTTTCCCTAACGTCACCCACATATATTTGTTTCGTTAATCTTATGTTATTCATTCTCTCAATGTGACCAAACCAACGTAATGTACAACTTTTATATCTATCCATCATCGTCTTTTCCCCACCACACTCCCTCATTATGCATTCATTTTTATCTTGTCCCTTCTCGTTTTACCACATGCGCTTCTCAGAAATCTCATACCCACGCATTTATTTTTCTTTCGTGCTTTTTGACATACCCATGTCTCACTTCCATACAGTACTGATGGGACGAATACGCCAATATAGATTGCTCGTTTCGCAGCTAGGCTCATGCTTTCATTTCTCATTATCGTCCACATACTTCCAATCACTTTCCTTCCAGCATTAACCCTTCGTCCAATCTCGCTCTCAATTGTACCATCTGCAGTAAACATTCTACCCAGATATACCAGCTCGTTCACTTGTTCCATGATTTCATCTTGCAGAGTAAATACTGTACTATCCTTTCCACCTTCTCGATTGAACACCACAATCTTAGTTTTGTTCACGTTTACCTTTAGGTCCATGCTCTCACAGACTGTATCAAACTTCCTCAGAGCGGTTTGCAGCTCATCCGCACTGTCACTTAATAAGACTGTGTCATCTGCATACACCAGGAGTCGTACATTTACGTCACCAACCATTACACCATTTGTATCGTTACATGCTTGTCTAAGACATTTATCCATGTATACATTGAACAACCACGGTGACATCACACAGCCTTGTCGCACTCCTTGCTCAATATTAAAGTATTCACTCACACCTCCTCTCACCCTAACACATGCCCGACTACCGTTGTATACTGCCCTTATTCCATTTATTAGACCTTTATTTACCCCATATTCATTTAATATTTCCCACAGCTTCTCTATTCACTCTGTCATAAGCTTTCTCCAGATCTACAAACGCACAGTACAACTTCCTTTTACCTTTAAACACTTTTCGATCACCTGCTGGAGAGCAACCATCTGATCGACACATCCTCTCCCTGGCATGAAGCCACCTTGCCCATCCCACATCTTAGATTGTGTAGTTTCTCGTACTCTATCAATCAGTATTCTTCCAAATACTTTACCAGGCACGCTGAGCAAGCTTATTCCTCTGTAGTTCTTACAATCACTCTTGTTCCCCTTACCTTTATACAATGGTACAATGATCGCGCTTTTCCAATCACTCGGCACTTTTCCACACGTAAGGCATACATTGAATAATTCACGCAATCTTCGTATAAGCTTTGTACCACCATACTTGAGCATTTCACCAGTGATTTCATCTATGCCTGCTCACTTGCCGTTTTTCAACCTTCCTACCGTTTTCTACCTCAATTATTCCAATATCCTTCTCAGTTTCATTCATCCTTTCTTCTATATTCTCCTTATTTAACCCTTCAGTCTTACGTTCCTCACTACTGTATAGCTTTCCGAAATACTCTTGCCAGCATTTTCTCACTTCACAATGTTTTCCCATTCTTAGGACACAAAGTTCTGAACTCAACTATGTAAATTACAATAATAAGTACAACAGTTACATGCAGGTAGGGTGTTCCAAGAAATATTCATGAAAGCTGTATACCTAAAAGGTATAATCCTCCAGTTATTAACAATAGGACAATAGCATACTTAATACTCAGAGGATGAATAATCTGTAAATACTTCCAACTGTAAAAATAAATCCTCTTGGTAATTCCCATGTTAAAAATAAACACAAAATAAATTTTAAAAGAAGAATTTTTTAAATAGTCAAAAACGTACAAAATATGCACTAACATTAAAATATTACGAAATATGCATGCATTTAGAAAAATCATTAAAATATGCATTTATATGCACTTTCAAATTCACATATGTGGTGCACATACTCATAAAACATCTTTATACTTCACTTTGCATATGATTACTGTAAGCAAAAATAACATGCAAATGCATAGAAATCCTAGCCCTAGTTATAAGTAAATATTAAATATAAACATATTTAGACGTTTACTTTAAAAACAATGTCTTTAGTACATTATTCGGTGCATTAATTGTCAAACAAATTCAAAATTGAATTTGATATTTATGATTTAAAAGGCCAGACTTCAATTTACTAAAACTAATAAATCAAATAAGTAAATTTTTATATGGGACAAATAGATTTGAAGCTGAATTATACAGGTGAACCTAAAAAATAATTTATCATGCCAATTTTAACATACATTTTTTCAACTAGAAATGTACTGAACGTTCAATAGCAAAGTCTTAAGTATTAATGACTTTTTATAAGCCTAAGGTGGTTTTTCGTAAATTTAAATTGAGAAAGGTGGTATCACAATTTAAACAAGAAAACTACCTAATGTGGACAAAGTTTATATTTTATTAAAATGTACACATTGTTATATCAATACTTCATAGTGTAAGTATTGAGTGCACTAAAAATAACAATAAGATTTACATATTTTTCTTTTTGTTTGACAAATTAAAGGAAATATTTGTGACAGTGGATAATAATTACATTCCAAATCAGGACTGCCAGGGTAGTGCTCGAGGCGATCAGTATTTTAAATTATTACTTCAATACATCGCAGAAAATGACGTCCACTGTGGTGGCGAGTGACTGGTTAAAGTAGCAACATTACATAGCGTAAGCTAATCTGTCAACTTAGATATCCAGTATTACCTGAAAGTTGATCATAACCTTAAAAACAGCCGCTCTACAATGTTTTTTTAACACCGTGGTGGTGAGTTAAAGCAATAACATTACATAGCGTAAGCAAATCTGTTAAATTGTATAGGTGGTTTTATCTGAAAGTTGATCATAACCTTAGAAACAGCCGCTCTACAATGTTTTTTGCACGAATATTGGACTAGAGCTTGTTTAATGCAGGGATACCATTTCGCTGCTGTTGAGGTGACCAGAATCGTGTATAAAAATAGACTTCGGGGATTTTACAAGTCATGCTTATTCCTAATGTCGCATTCTATAATGGTACTTTGATCTTGACTACGGCTATTTTAGTAACGTTTAACTTGTAATATGAGCTTCAGACTCTTCTTGACTTTATCACGTCTTATCTGTCCATGGTCACCATCGATAATATAATTTATAACGTATTAGTTACTTGTGTGTTTGGCGATTAAGAGGAGTTTGAGCATCGAATCAAAACACGCGAGTGACAGAGTTTTAGGTTTAAATGTTTTAAAATAATGAACTTCATCCTTATGCCAAGAAAAAGTATCACAGAAGTTGTTAGAATTAAGTTTACGACACATAATTGTATATTTCAGACAGTGGCGTAACTAAGGTGGACTAAGCCCCTTGGCAAACATAGGCTGTACGCCCTCCCCCCTCCTTCCAAACGAATAATTGTATGGAAAGAGTTTCTTTTACTAGACATTTTTAAAGAAATGGTTGACTGTAAGTGTATATATTTGCTCCAGGATAAAACAAATAAAAATAAAACAATATTTTGATCAATCAGTTACATTTAATAATATTTTCAATAATCAGTTACATTTAATAATACTAGTCTACTATTTACGAGAATATAAATATAGGCTACTCATTAGCCAATAAGTTGTTTTAAAATCAAAACCTAATTTTTACTCCAGTCTCTTCGGCTTTTTACTTCCACAAACTTACTTATTAATTTATTTAAATCTAAAGAACGAGCCCTTTCTTGCTCTATACTTAAAATTGCTGATCCACTAAGTCTACTACTACTCATGGAGCTTCTTAAGTAATTCTTTATCAGCTTCAGATTAGAAAAAGAACGTTCATTACTTGCTACTGTTACTGGCAATGTTAAAAACGTTAAAAAAGCCGTACATAGATTTTTCATTTAAGATTTTCATTACTCTTACTTTTTGTTATTGTCTTTTGCTGCGCCCCCTCCTGCTCTGCGCGCCTTTGCGCTACCAAGGTCGCCATGGCGTTATTTACGCCCCTGATTTCAGGTCTAGCGACCTTGTAATCTGGAGTTACTAGCGGCTAGTAAACGTGAATAACTGCCGCAAAGTGATAACGATAATGGAAATCATAACAACACAGTTTTGGTTAAATTGGTCCAGTTCCAGACATTTCAAGGTTTTTCTCTGTTAAAACTGCAACCAAAAGTTAACCCACATACATTCTTGTAATATTAACTACTTCTCCTTTGTAGTATTAAACAAATTCTCCAAATTAATTGCGTTTAGTCGAAATAAATACAGCGTAAATTTAAGCCTAGTTAGCGAGTAATCAGTACAAGTTTTATATATTTCGCCGTACAAACATTAAAATTCACTATAAACTGTAATTAGGGTACCTAAATAAAGGGTGGTAAGTTAGAGAAGAATTTGAACCAGGCTAGTGTTATAGACTAGAATCTAAACCGGGTATAGTTACAGAGAGATAGATAGAGAAGTAATAAAATACTTATCTTTTTTGGGTTTTTTTAATGGTGTATTTTAAATTATACAATCTAAATGTTTCGATAACACTTACAGTATCTTCGTCAGTTGTAATATTTACTAAAAATTGTTAAAGTTGAAAAATTAAAATATAAACATTAGCCTGCTATTAATATAATAGTTTGAGAAACGTATAAAGCCAACTATAAAATTAAATTTTAGTAAAGGTCATTAAAAATTAAATATTGTTAAACTGCCTTAAAGATGACAAATCAGAACACTCTCTACGGCGAAATCTAACAATAAAATTTGTCAGCGAAAAAACACATTTAACAAAATTTAATCAAGTTATGATGTAAGTGTAAAGTTGTAAAAAATTTCAATTTTAAAATGATAGAAGCATTCACAAATTTAGACATCACATTAGCGTTACAAAATACACCTAAAAAATCTTCAGTTTGGTATAGATATGTAGATGACACATTTGTTATTTGGAGGCATGGAGAAAAAGCATTGCATGAGTTTTTGGTTTTTATAAATGGTATACATCCTAGTATTCAGTTTACCATGGAAAAAGAAACTAATGGAGGTTTACCATTTCTTGACATATTAATATCTAAAAATAATAATTTCCTATCATTTAAGGTTTACAGAAAGCCGACATACACTGGTAGATACCTTCATAAATTATCCAACCACCATTCACGTCAAAAAATTGGTGTAATTAAATCTTTAGTGGATTGAGCAAAACGAATTTGTGACCCTGAATGTTTGAAGGAGGATTATAAATATTTAACAAAATCCTTACAAGATAATGGACATTCACTTACAGATATTAATAATGTTATTACACCTTCTAGGCGTAACCTTATAGAAAAACCAGTTCTTAATGTTGGTACTGCTTGTCTTCCTTTTATAGCTAATGTTACAAATAGAATAGAAAAAATCCTAATTAAATATGGCATTAGGACTACTTTTAAACCTACAAGAAAAATTAAAGAATATTTAAGATCACCTAAAAATGTGTCAAACCCTTTATCATCTTCCAGAGTGTATAAGTTATCTTGTTCATGTGGAAAAGTATACATCGGAACCACAAAACGTAGCTTTGATACAAGACGTAAAGAACAGACTAGGTGAATCAGAGGGGTCTGCTGTGGCTGACCATGCCCTGAATAATCTAAATCATGACATTCAATTTGACAATATGGAAATATTGTCAAGACAAACTTATTATTATGTTCGTTTACAACGTGACGCTATTGAAATATATAAACACCCTAATAATTTTAATAGACAAGAAGAAAATCTCCGTTTAAATAGGTTTTGGCATCTTATAATTAAAAAAAAAATCATAGTGATACGTCTTAATTTTGATTTTAATTTTAACTTTTGGTATGTCTGGGATTTTTGCTGTGTTTTTCCTAGACCTTGAAGCAAATGCTTTACCAATTATATGTTAAATTACCACAGCACTATAATTTAACATAAGTAGTTGAAATTAAATTAAAATTAAAAATTACAAAAAAGTTTTGCATTATGCTTTTCATTGTTAATAACACTTGCACTTAATGATAAAGATATATCTTTGTTAGATTTAACTGGATTATTTTATTTGATGTGATGTTTAAATTTGTGAATGCTTCTATCATTTTAAAATTGAAGTTTTTTTACAACTTTACACTTACATCATAACTTGATTAAATTTTGTTAAATGTGTTTTTTGGCTGACAAATTTCATTGTTAGCTTTCGCCGTAGAGAGTGTTCTGACTCGTCATCTTTAAGGCAGTTTAACAATATTTAATTTTTAATGACCTAGTTATTCTTTACTAAAATTTAATCTTATAGTTGGCTTTATACGTTTCTCAAACTGTTATATTAATAGCAGGCTGATGTTTATGTTTTAATTTTTCAATTTTGACAAAATTGTTTACAACATCTTTAACAATTTTTAATAAATATTACTGCTGACGAAGATAATTGTAAGTGTTATCGAAACGTTTCGATTCTATAATTTAAAATACACCATTAAAAAAAACCAAAAAAGATAAGTATTTTATTATGTGTGATAATGGTGAAAGTTTACATTTTCAGATCGAGAAGTAGTATTTACTGAATCCATATTTCGTATAATACAACAATAGCAAGACAAAAATTGTAAAAAAGGAAATAATAATGAGTTCAGGTAAATATAACATCGCTAAATTACATATCTAGAGTGGTTAAAATTTACCACAGATATAACCCAACATTTTTCAAGTATCACATGAATGATTAGCAACACTTGTAAAAAAGTGTTCAGTTATATACAACACCATAGAGTTCAACTGGTTATTCACTTTAATTTTGAAAGTCCTGTAGGTAGTTGCTGATTTTATATCTTCGGGTAAAATATTGTAAAATCTGTAAGTACGAATCATTACAAGAACTATTTTTTGAAATTTGTAAACGAAATTCATTTTTCTTGCGGGTGTTATAAAAATGATAATCCGAATTTAGTGCAAACAGTGATTTATTTTTGAAGACAAAATATAGACATTCTAGTATATACCGGATGTCAACGGGACCATGTATCAGGCCCTCATTTTTTTATGTTTAATAATATTTTATTGAAATTTGAAGCATGTATGTAAGAAAGGCCTGTGGAATATTTGACTAAATCAAACTTTTAATATCACTTCCGGTTCGACCGGAAGTGTCTTTGATTTTCTTATTTCAGGTAGCACCCTGTATATTTTTTTCCATATTATGATTTGTCTTGACGTTCTGATTACAACGATGTATGATCCATGTTTGATTTCAAAATGGCGGTATATGGGCCATTTTAGCATTTTCTAAAAGTTGGCAATGAAAAATCAACGAATCTACAAAAAAAAAAAAAAATTTTAATCGTGAAAACGTAAGAATGAATTATCATTGACTTGACAATGAACATACCCAATCATTTATTATGTTTTTAAAGTTATGTTAAATTCCAATAATCTTTTTTCGTGTTTTTCTTAATAGAACAAGCCCTATTTCCTACGTTTAAATAGGGACCCATATTTTTTCTTAAATAAGATTACTACTTATTCTTCAATGTTATGAAAAAATAAATTTAAATTTTTTCATTTGTGGATATGTTGTAAGGATTTATTGTAAGAATCTCACCACGTTTGTATAAACTTTCCATAAAATATTAAAATTAAGAGTAGGCTTTGGAAATAACGTACCTATAAATGAAAGACAACACAATGAGATATCAATTAACAACGATTTAATCTGTAAATAAAATACTCTACAAGGGAATATTTCACAAGTTATTTTTCGAAATTACAAACATAAAGTACTAGATATGTTTTTCCTCTGAAAAATTGTCATATCATTCAGCATTACACCATCCACGTTGAATTTCAAAAAGTCGTTAATGACAATACATGGATTTACAGTAAATTAAAAAATAGAAAAATACAAAATTGTTTTAAACTAAACCATATTTCTAACATTTAATTATAATTGAATTACATAAATTTTATTATAACAAACGTTCAATGTGTTCAATGTGTAAATTGTAAATAAAATGCGGTACAAAAAATATTTAGTAACACACGTGTTGCCTTTGAAAATGAAAAATGATACTCCTATAAATTTTTCGTTTGACTATCGTAATTGAAAATACGTAAATAAAACAGGGTGAAATCGTAGTTACCTTTGGAAACAATTGAAATGCGTAATTTAAGTGAGTTCATAGTAAATGATATAATAGAAGTGTATTTCGAATTTTTTATGTTTGCGGTAGTTGGTGTTACTTTTTCATGTTTTAAACTTTTGTCATTCGTACTTTGCAATCCTAATTTATAAAAGCTGTATACGCAGAATGAAAAAGTTGACATGATATTAATTTTTGGCGAATGTCGCAAGAATTCCAGAGCTGCTGCTGCACTTGATATTGAGCGTTATCCAGATAGAATACATCCATCTCAAAATTATTTTATAAGATTGGAAGCACATTTGAAGAACATAAATATACAAGTGGATGTTGAACAAGAATCGTTTATTGTTAATGAAGTCACTGAAATAAAAGTTCTAGCTCTTGTAAAATTTGATAAAACTGTCTCGCTTAGACAAATCGTCCAAGAACTACACAAATCAGTCACGAATCTGCAAGAAAAATAAAAAAAAATACCACTACAAATCATTTAACCCTTATAATACCAAGCTTTTTTTCTTACGTGCGATACCAAGCGGGGTGCATTTGCACCCCATGAATTTTTTACATATTCTGAGACAATTTAATATTTTGCTGCACAATTTTACTCACTTGGGTTCTTATTGACTAAAAAAATCTATAAGCAGTTAACTGTAACTTTTATTCAAATTCATATTCAACATCTATAAACAATGTGCAATTATTTTTTATTTTTGCAACTTATGCACAATGTTTGCTTTTGAGAATGTTCTAGGCATACAAACTGATTACAATCTACACAACACTGTCTTGACTTCCTGTCATTGACTCTTATACAAAGATAACATCGGCCCTGACTTGGTCGTGGTTGGTCTTGTGGGATCTTTCTTTTCAATTTCTGGGAGAACCTTCACCATGCATTCCTTTATGTTCGCCTTCAAACCATTATTATTTTTGTAACGAATCACTATGTTGTCTTTGGATAAATCTTTGCCTAATTGAAGGAGAAACCTTCTTCTTGCATCTAAATGGCCCTTTTCATAATCGGGATTAGCCATCATCCATATTTAGAATAAATTTATTGCGGCAATATCAATCATATGATAAAACATTGCCATAGGCCACCTAGTAGTCTTTCTTTGCGTGGTGTACTTTTGTACCATTTGGTCTGTTGCATCTACCGCACCTTTAGTACCGTTGTAATGTAAGATCATGTCTGGTTTGTAGTCTACATCTTCACCATTGACTTTGTCATCTTCATGTTCGTTGGAAAGCAATATGACTGCGCGGCTTATTTTTTTGGCACGTATGAAACGAAAGTGCAGTTCTTTTTGAAAGCGAACATACAAGAAAGTAGTGGCTTTATTGGAGATGGCAATAGTTCTCTCGGTATAAATGTTTTATTTTCACGTAGCGTTCCACAGAGTGTCAACTTTTTTTCCCAGAGTTTATTCGCCAGCTTGACCTGTAAAAAAATTATCGGTTGTTATACCGTATCGTGTACCTAAATGGTCAATAAGATCAAGAACTACTCGTTCGCCTTGGTTTTTTTCTGGTTTATTGCTTACTTTTCCTAAAAAACAGATAAGAGTTAGCTACATGACGCAGAATATGACACAAAAATTACCTAAATACACCTGCATGTTCACAGTATAGTTACAACTACAGTCCGCTAGAGCCCAAATCTTAATGCCGTACTTTGCCGGTTTACTTTTCATATATACGCGGAATGGTGCCTTACCTCGGAATGGTACTAGTTATTCATCAACACACAAATGATGACTTGGGTTGAGTACAAGTTTACAGTTTGAGACAAGTTTTTCAAAAATATCCCTTACAGGTGCCAATTTATCAGTAAGTCTTCTCTCTTCCCTTGTCTCAAAATTATCAAAGCACAAGAATTTTGTTAGGAAGCTGTATCTATTTCTAGAATTGCGGGAATAATGGGCCGACAGTAAGCAGGATCGCTAGTGAAAAGCATTTCAATGGGTTCACTACTACCGTGCAATGCCCCCATCGTTATCAATAACCCTATATAAGCTTCTATTTCTGTTGTATTCGTGGTTGCATATCTCTTGATGCGGTTGGGATTCTCAGCATTCCACTCATCAAAGAATTGTTTAGCTTTATGGTTAGTTTCCCTCGCAATAATTTCGAGTATATCTGGAGTAAAAAGTAAAAAAAATGATTCTTTTATGCTGGATATTGCAGAATTTGGACTTGGAGTAACGGTAAGTATGTTTGCTTTTGAGCGTCTTGAAATCCTACTTACTGGTAACTTAGACCAATTCGTATCATCTTTATCATTTGCACAAATTACATCATCAACTTCTTATTCATCAGATGCGTGATCCCTATCTTCTATATCACTTGCCTCGCTCTCTTCTATCATCATGTCGTATTCTGGATCGTCCACTTCAAGTAACATTAACATTTCTGCTTCGGTGAGATTGTTCTCATCGGGAAAACGTAACGCACTCATTTTCAACACGAATTTACACTAACTGTGAAGTTCAATGCTAAGCCTATGCGGTCTAGGACAGTAATGGCGTACAATGTTAGTGTTGTCAAGTAATATTCAACAGCTGGCGCATAATAGAACCTATTCATAATACGCATACGCAAATTTGTAAAGCGTCCTATACCAAGCGGGGTGCAGGTGCACCCCAGAGTGTAATATCTCAAATAACACCAAAAGTCACAAATTTTTTTTTCAAAGCTGTGACCGAAATACTGACTTGGTATTATAAGGGTTAAGTACAAATTAAACCAACTATGTGAAAATGATTTTGAAAGATTACGCTTTTGTAATTTTGTTGTAGATAGTATAAGGAATAACAACAATTTTCCTCGAAATATTTTATTTTCTGATGAGATTTACAAATGCAGGTTTATTCAACCGACAAAATACAAGATACTGGACTCAACAAAATCACAATCATTTTTTGAAGGAAATCCGCAAATTAAATTTGGATTCAATGTTTGGCTGGGGATGGTAAATAATATACTATTACCTCCTATAATTTTTGACAGTCCATTAACTTCCGAACGTTACCTTAATGTTTTGGAAAACCCCATTTGACTTTTATAAATAATTTTCCCGCGGAAGAAATAAATATCTAATATTTACAACAAGATGGTGCCCTAGCTCATAATTCTATTTTCTAAGTTAGAAACTGTTTAAATGAGACGTTCCAAAATCATTGGATTGGCACAAATGGACCATTAAGAGTAGAAGAGGGGCACCTTAACCGCCATCTTGGATTTTGACGTCACAAGGATGTCCCACCTGGGAGACCATATTTTCCACCCTTTTTTTTTATGGTTTATTTTCGCACGCCTTTTTCATCTCTAATTAATTTTGTTTATACTCGCTCACGTGTAGGACGCGTTTCTTCACCCTTATTTTTTATGGTTTCTTTTCGAGGGTAAACCCTTGATGGAATTTTCAACCCTAATTAGAGTCTTTTTGACAGCAATTTTTTGTACTTGCTCACGTGAGGAGCAGATGTAGGGGTTGGTCTTGGACTTGGGGTTGGTCTTGGAGCTGGGGTTAGGTCTTGGACCTGGAGTTGGTCTTAGGGTTATTTTTGATGGTCATCTTTAACCATAATTAAGGTCCTTTTGGTTGTATTAAGAGTAATACTCCTGGAGGTTAGGCAAACGCACACGCATACAACGTTGGAAATTGCATAATTACCCTAATAAGATATTATTATTAAAATTATCGGTCCTATTGTTTAAATAGTCATATGCTATTGGGTACGTTCGGATGATCTTTTACCTATACGAGAAATTTATTTATACATTGTATTTCTCATAAGGAGGTACTTGTAAGGCAGTACTTGTGTTAGGGACTGATCATGCGTGGGGGAATTTGAATGACAATAAAATTTAATTATAGAACACTTATTTTTATTGTAAATGTCATAATTAAAAAAATCCTCAGTGAGTTATAAAAAAAATTACCAACATTCAGGTTATTCTCTAATGAAACAACAGTTATCACAATATTGTTTTCTAAAAACGAATATTAAAAACTGATTGCTTTACCTGCACTGATTGCATTGAAATATGTTTCATGTCCATCCGTTCGTTAAATTGTTGTATATTGTATATCTTAATATTTTTTTAAAGAAACTTGTTGTTACGTATAGATTAGATGCGTTTTATAGCTGTAATTAAAAATCTGTACAAATAAATAAATAAGAGGTTAACAGCATACTTACCAGCTCTGTATTGAAAGAGCATTTTTGAGGGACTGATTCACGAGTGATACCCGTTTTCTGTTACTCGTCTAATCAAACTAAAAACAACTTTCTATGTTTTTATGTTTTATGAATAGTTGATGTAAAAACTAGCTATTGATTTCCCATAATTAATTTTTAGAGTGTAAATATACAAACAACCTCATTATCTTTATCACACTTACTGCAACTCGTATTTACCTTTCTCTTAAAATAATTAATAACAAAGCGGTTTGAACAAAATGCTACACATACACATGCAAAATTGTTTTTATAAAAAACCTCATTAAATGCTTGGAAAGTAATAATTGCATGTTTCAAATTCCACAACAATATGTAGCCAGAAACCACTGTTCATCTTTACTTTTAGCTAATTACTGTCCAATTATATAATCCTGTTAAATTTCATAATCTAAAAAATTGATTACCAATATCGAATGGTTAACATAATTTCTTTTAAAAAACACTAAATCATAAATTTTATAACACGATTTTTAAAAAACACACATGTTGAATTAAAAAAGAAAGAAAAAACAGTAGGTATTACGCAATTCTTAATTAATAAAGTAAGGTACTAAAAATATCTTTATTTATCAGAATAGAATGGTTGGGTAACAGGCGTTAAACAATAATTTGATTATTTCTTCATTTCTTCTCTAGGAAACGTAAATGATATCCTTGCGGTGCTCGTCCAAAGGAATCAAAATATTCCCCATTACCATTCTCGTCAATGTAGATAACGGTCCAATGCCGACCTGGTTTGTTTGCAGGATCCGTGTTTACGATAATTGCACGCGGTCTAGGTGCGTGTCTCGGTAGTTGATTAGAAGCACATACAAGCCGAAACACATTCTTATTGTGACTGGGGATCGATTTCAAGCATCTCAACACTTGTACCGCATACATCTTTGGAATTGGTATGCGTCCAGTCTTGCAGTAGTAAGGCGGTTTCCAGTGCACATATAGGCTCAGTGATGTTATGGTTTAAACAGCTATATGCTTTTGCTTCCTTTTTCAACTGTTTAATCGATGGGCAACCAGTCTCCTCCAGGTTTACTATTGGTTTGTTAAGAAACCTCAAAAACTGTGGTTTTTCACTGCCCTTAACGTGAATTTTGTTAAATGGGCGCAACACTCATCAACTCTCCTCACAAAAATTTTTGTAATGTACATGACCTGACCACCATTTCAGTTCATGACAATTATCCTCCATAAATTTTATCTGTCGTGACATGGATCCTGATATAAAGTAACCTCGAGGTGGTTTTATCAGCATCAACGATAAACGACCATGATCTGCAACCACGGCAATTTCTTTCGGTATGAATTGGTTGTTAACACCACTAAACCCTTGTACGTCCAAGTATGCTTCCATCTTCTTTCGGCTGCTGCTGTACACTGAAGCTTGCAGGTTAGAGCTACCACTTTTAACAGCTAAAATCCACAACGACGTTTCGATGTTTATCGATCTCGATCACGTTATCGAATTCTGCATACACCAAACAGTTAACGGTTATGGTGAGCGTTTCTTCAAATCAGACTTCCAGCCGAAGGGAGCCGTTTCTAACTAAATTCCAGTGCGTACTAGCGTTTGCAGACAAGTCAGGTGTTAGGTCAAAGGCCATTAAACAGTAGCCGTTGGGGTAATCACTTCTGGATATATCGTTACCTTCATTCAAAAAATGAATACCCGTACCAGAGAATAAGGCGTGTTACGCTCTTACATATAAACCATTAGCTGTAAAGTCTGATTGTAAGGCCTTCGATGGACTTTGTTGTCTGTCAATGTATAACGACACGTAGTTAATATTGCAGTGATGAAAATTGAACGGGTTTGAGGGGTAATCACCGTTGAAGGTTTTATTTGCTACAAACCCTACGATGCATCGTTTAGGTAACTGACCCAGGAAAACATTATCCAATGATTTTCGCTGTATGCCTGCAGGTATAGTTAACACTTTTACGTCGGTACTTGTAACAGGGTATTTTGCGGCAGTTGTTTCTAAAGCTTTAGCGTGCGCCATTAGAATAGTTGGATTGATCCGCATACGTTTCACCAGTAAACTAGCGTCTATTATTCGCGTCTTGTAATTTGAAGCGAGCGCCGCCATTAGGCTGAAGGTATCTCTTGATCGTACAAATTTAGCCTTTAACTCAACACCACTTATGAGAAACTTTTCTTGGTTAAACAAATCCGAGTGCATATTACCAATCATCTCTATCTGTTTCCCGGTAGCCACAAGTGCTTGACGTTTTGAGAAACCGTTATTTGCGTTTCCCAGTGTATTCACCTGTCCAGCTGTATCATTGTGCCATAAGGTACGGAGTGATCAACCTCAAGTGTATACCACGTGATCAAAATATTTAAGTTTAAGATAGGTTGGTAAGAAGTTGCATTGCTCTAGCTACTCTAGAGCATGGTTCGAGTAAAAACTACGATCAGTTTCAAATCTGTATGAAGTTCATTAACTTATACACATTACAAAATATTATCTTAATTTAAATAAAGACTATTTTGTATTTGATTAGACTGCATCCCTATAAAATACAACAAGATAAATAAAATATTATTTAATGGTTGGATTAAATAATTACAAAATAATGAATCTTAAGTATTTAAATGTTATAATTTCATTATAATTAAATAAAATTTACAGTACATGTAAATGTAAATTCGATATCACAATTTGAAATTCAGAATATATAATTTGTATTGATATAGACAGTTTGTAAATAACTCAAGAAAATACAAAAGTGAAAAACGAAGGTATAATACGACATAAACTGACATAAACTAAAACGACTAAAATCCAAAGCAGCCAACTGCAAAACACAACAATATTAACAATTAGGGATTTTTATCATACCACTACAGTACACTTGAGATTGATCACGTTGTACATCCTAGATGTGAACTCTTGGCCTCCTTTCCATAATTTAGCAGCGTTTCGATATATGAACGGTAGGCGTAGGTGTTGTTTGGTTGTGACACCATCTTCTGATTTAAGTAAACCTCCACCTGTGAGAAAAGCGAATGCATCCAATTGTTTACCGGTGCTACAACATCAGCGTCTGTAAGTGCTGTATCATCTTGTTTTAGTACTTTAGCTGTGACGTACAACATGGTCTGGCTTAAATCTATGTAATCGTTTACATTTCCGGGGACTACAAATTCTATTGGGGCGTCATCACTCAGAGCTGATAAGGGCTTGTAAAATATCCATTCACCACTCTCGTTACTTGTCTGCGTCGACGGTAAAGCGAACAAATCCAATTCGGATTTGACGCATTCACACGATTAGGCATGTAGAAAAGCCATTATCTTGAAAATATATCGTCGTAAGTAGGCTTCTTCTTAGCAACAGCTCTCGGTAGAGACTGGTTATTATCGAACAGACGTACTCTTTTATAACCCGAACCCTCCATCATTTTATCGATTTTCTCGTCGGCTTTACGCTTAAGGTTTCTACCTGCCTCGTGAAATCTTTCTTGAAACGAATCCTTAATAGGTCGATCCTCTATGACGTCACCAAGAATATTAGCACCCGTTCTAAGAACTTTTTTTCCAATAGCCTTTGCGCCAGACTTAAATAACGGTATTATACTTCTAAATATAACACCTAACCAGCTCCCTATTCCATGACCACGTTGATATGGCGCACCTCTGTAGATAGAGCCGATACCGTCACCGGCCTGATTCATCTAATATTGCTGATAAGGGCAAACCATTATTGTACTTTCTTAAAGTGTAGCTTCAGACACGACGTTCCAAACTCAAATGGCATTGCTGCACCCGTATCTGTTTTTATATTAATCTCGATGTTTTCAAATTCCCGTGTCACCATCGGTATGTAGTGTGCAGGCGAAAAAACCACATCTTTATGGCTCCCGTAAGCATAGTTTTCTTAAGTAATATTTATTATACGGATAAGCGGAGATAAAACATCACCCACAATTTGCGGTTCAACGATGTCGCAATAAACAAACATCTGAGTTGGTAATCCTATCCATATACTAGCGGGGTGAGGGGGTATTGGTTCCGTAGCTATGTTCTGATACGGACGATAACCCAATTGTAAGGCTAGACGTTGTGAGAATCCGAATAGCGAGAGCTGAGTTTTTAATTTCATAGTGACGCGCTTAGTTAGATTATGATATTCGATAGTTAGCAATTTACTTATTAGTACATGGTTATTTAGCTCGTTGGCAATTTCTTCTATGTTGGCATAATTTCCCGAAGCGAAACATATCACGTACCAGCCATCTTCAATATAAATGATCCCCTCGTTGTTGCGTTGAAAATATTCTGCGGCCTTTTTTAATATCGTTTCTAACACGTTCTCGCCAGGTGGCTCTGTTCTATAAAAAATTAAATTGTCTGTTGCACTTACAGCGGCAAAAGAACATGGGTAGTGAATTTCCGATATCCCTACAACCCACGACTCCGTTAATCTTATTCGCTTTGGAAGTTGCGTAATAAAACTTGAAGTCATATTACCTGGAACATACGTCATAGAGCTATTACTCAATAAGGTGAGATAAAACTCCATTTTTATATATCTCTCAACTGCGAAGCTAACACCCAGCTATTAAATTTGTCACTGTATCCGCGCCACTTGACCAGGTATGGTTTATAGCGCCCACGGACCTTCTCTGCTAGAATCTTATCAACTTTGAATAGAGTATCATTATCAACCATAACAACTTGCAATTCTTCTTCGTAAAAGGTACCCTTAACAGGATCGTTATTAAGATCGATTATTCGATGAACTGGTGGTCTTCTTTTTATCACCGCACTAATTGTAAAAACTTCCTCGCTCCAATTCGTTTCATATCCCTTCTCAAAGGTGTACTCAGTTCTGGCGATTCTGACATGCTCACCGACTTTACATTTAGGATGGCGTACTGGACATAAACCTTTCGCGTACAGGTTATTCCACACTTCCAAAATGTTTTTATCGTTTACAGCCGCGGAGGACATCTTTATACACGAATGAGGGCTATTGTTGTAAACAGTCACAAGCCTTTCGAGTACATCAATATACCTGTAGGAATTTTTGTAAGTGAAATAACGCCACATCTTTGTTTTCAATATTTTATTAAATCTTTCAACTACAGATGCTTTTACATCAGGGTTATTTTACATAGAAATTGATATATTGTTTCTTGAAAAAGTGTTGTACACTGCTCGCCACAAACTCTTTGCCTTTATCCGTCTGTAGATTTGCCGGAGTATTGTCGCAATCCTTAAAAATATCCGCGAATGCTTCAATTACAGATGAGGCTGTCTTCGTTTTAAGTGCTCTCGCCCATACCCTCTTACTAAATACATCAATTACCGTTAGTATGTAGTTGTGTCCACTATTGTGTTTACTTATAGTTCGCATATCACAAAGATCCGCTTGCCACAACTCGTAAAGGTTACTCACAATATATTTATTTCGTGGAAAATTTTTTCTGACTGGTTTATGTACCGTATAAGTTTCCTGTGCCTGCAGCCAATGTTTCACTTCACCATATCTACCATTTACAGCATTAGTTAAAGGTGTTGTACCAGCGAACCCTGCTAGGCGAGCGAGATCATACTATACAGCATCCATGTCATGGCCGCCACGAATCCCAATCTAGTGAATTTCCTTTTCTTCTTCTTTGAGAGATTCTTCTCGGTGTTTCCCACGTTTCACTATCAGCATCGTAATTCTCATCTATAATTGTTGTGAGGGCCCGTTCGACGCTGGGTGATACAGAAACATCATGCCTTTGCGCATTTCCGATAAACTCTCGTGGTATATTTATCTCTTTAATGTACATCGCAAACTGACGCCAACCGCGCGGGTTTGTAGTTTTTAGTTTTCTTAACGTCTCGTGAACCATATCGATACTGTTGGAATGTGGTATGATTTCGCCTTTTATTGTGACAGTACCTCTTTTATTCCAAAAAACATCGCTGCTCGTATTCAATATACGTAAGAAAGCCGCGCATTTTCTCTTATGTGAGTCTGGCAGACCTTTGCGTTGCGGTAAATCTCTAATATCATCAGCAACAGCGTCACCGCTGATTGTTATGCTGGTGGGCTGACGTAACTGATTGGAAAAGTGTAGATACCTTTGAAGAACTTGGTTGTACTGCTGCCATTTGTCATGGTCGGTCATTTTGGTTTTTAAAACTTTACCCATATCGTTACCCAGCTGCGTTAAAATGTTGTTTTGTGTAACATCTGGTGCCTGTAAGCGCTGTATAAAGTTCATCGGTAGAATAATCAACTTCTTCACATTGTGATCCATGGTTATTAAAACAGATTACCTAGGATTCCCCCGAGTAATGGTCCTAACAGGAGTGGTAGAAGTGCACCACCTTTCTGTACAAGAAACTGTTTAATCTTTTTTATAGATTCGCCCCTCTGTGCCCAGCGTCTTAAAGTGTGCTTATGTTGAGAGAGTCGCTGCTTTTGAACAGCTGACGGAGGTACACGACCTTTTAAAATGTTATGTGCGCACTCGCAAATACACTCTACCTGCTTACTATCCAAACATTTCAATAAAGCGCCACGTTGACTTTTACTTAATCTGGCTAATGCACGTAGGGTATCAGTGTTCTCGCTTATAACGTCAGCCATCGTATATGATGTAACCTTATAACTGTGAGACTTAAACTCTTTTTTCGCTATATATACCTGACAGATACTTTGAGGCCCGAATATGTTTGTTTTATAACGTGGCACATCCGGTGTATTCTGTTTTAAATCGAACAATAAATATTCCTGCGGCTTCAAGTAGCATCTTGGTACGCTGCTTCTAAAAATTTTGAGTTGTCTGGCGAAATCTGTCTTGCTAAATTCTGTATTTGAGCTCTGCTACGTGGGTTCTTAAACAAAACTATGTAATGTGCGTTGAGAGAAATATCCCGCAGTCCACGTCCTTGATGAAATATGTTCTGCGTTAAGAAAAACACACTTAGATTTCGATGATGATAACCCTTTGCAAAAATATCAACCACAGACCCATTAGTTTCGCGCATTAGATCGTCAATTATTATTAAGACAGGTTTTTCCCCGTCAAACTGTTCCATATCAGGTGAACCCTTTTGAAATTCCACAGACAGATGTTTGAATAAAGGCTGCCACTCACTGTAAAACCAGATAATTTTTTAAAAGCTGTATCGCAGGCAGTTTCGATATTTTTTAGAAAATCCACGATAAAATACGATTTCCCACAACCCGACGGACCCGCAACTATCGCCGAAAAGGGGTGCTTAAACTGACCTTCCATCTTGAATCGCTAAACGATACTAACAGATACTCTACCGGCAACCTCGTTTAAATAGACTAAATAACATCCTTTTCAATCAGAATGCTAACCCTTATCGGGTCAAAATTACCTATAATTTCCAGAAATAGTTGTCCCCCTACCTTAGCCCTAAGACCAACTCCAGGTCCAAGACAACCCAAAGACCAAGCCCAGGTCCAAGACCAGCTCCAAGCTCCAAGGCCAGCTCCAAGACTAACCCCAAGTCCAAGACCAGGTCCAGCCCCAAGACCTAGCCCGAGTCCAAGACCTAGCCCAAGACCAACCCCAAGTCCAAGACCAACCTCTACATCTGCTCCTCACGTGAGCAAGTACAAAAAATTGCTGTCAAAATAATCTAATTAGGGTTGAAAATTCCATCAAAGGTTGACCCTCGAAAAAAAACCATAAAAAATACGGGTGAAAAACGCGTCCTACACGTGAGCGAGTAAAAACAAAAATAATTAGGGATGAAAAAGGCCCCGAAAAGAAACCATAAAAAATAAGGGTGGAAATATGGTCTCCTACGTGGGGCATCCTTGTGACGTCAAAATCCAAGATGGCGGCCAAGGTGCCCCTCTTCTTTTATTAAGGTAGCAGCTTAGATCGCCTGACTTGACACTTCTAGATTTTCAAATTTGGGCATTTTTGAAAGAACGTGTTTATGCAGCACGATCAAGTACTAGGGAGGAATTGGAAAATCGTGTGAGATTAGCTATTAATGAAATAACCCCACACCAGTTGAATAATTGTATTATAGAATTTGTTATAAGGATTAATTTATGTATAAATGCGGAGGGTCAACACATTGAACATTTGTTATAATAAAGTTTATGTAATTAAATTATAATTAAATGTTAGAAATATGGTTTAGTTTCAAACAATTTTGTAAGATACCTAGTACTTTATATTTGTAATTACGAAAAATAACTTGGGTGGTGTGAAATATTCCCTTGTAGCGTATTTTATTTACAGATTAAATCGTTGTTAATCGGTATCTCATTGTTTTAAGCCTTTCACTTATACGTACTATATTTCCACAGCCTACTTATAGTTTTAATATTGGATAGTGT
The DNA here is from genome assembly GCA_036346205.1 of Vesta saturnalis. Lineage (NCBI taxonomy): Eukaryota > Metazoa > Arthropoda > Insecta > Coleoptera > Lampyridae > Vesta > Vesta saturnalis. The sequence goes on from JARFJB010000896.1 coordinate 1,694,214, forward strand.
TACGGTAAAAAATTTCACCAGGACAAGGTGACAGATAAACCTGGTTTTTGCACGGCTAGGTCAGCGTGCGGGTGAAGGTCTATCGGGAAAAGCAGTCTCGTCTCCGTAGGTTACGCTATCTACCAAAGTCGAAATCGGGAAAATGTCACAATAGGTTTCGGTAGGCGCCAGGATATTCCAAAAGAACACACCAGGGTGTTTTAAAACGCGAAATAAACGGCGGTACGTAGTGGTCCGAATACCCAACTTACCACACTTACCAGATCGTAACGCTCGTAGATCCAGGTTTCCGCAGCACTGCTTCACCTGAAAGGCTTCAAAATCTGCACCTAATCTGATCAACTTACCACCGTGCAGCAATAGTCAAATTCAATACTCAATACAAATCTCTAAGGTTCCCACTGCGTTAAATTACTAATCTCCTTTAAACAAATCAAGATAACACATACTAAACTGACTTAAATTCGGTTACGACGCTTTTCGAAACTGGTAAATTACGTTACGTTAACTTAATCTTGTATCAAAGCAAAAAAAAAACAAAAGAAAACTCCAAACTTCTCTCATTAGAACTCGGCGACGCTTCCTATTTGAGCAATATATCAACACCCTTTGTTAAAGCTTAATATTAAAATAATTACTCCAAAATAGTAACTAAGATAAACATCTATTAACTCAAAATAAAACTATTAAAATTTAAACAGCACGTCAATTTGGATAAAATGGTAATCGCCTATTCTTAACTTTTTTACCTCATTGAATTCTGGCCAGTAGCAAAATTATCTTAAGCTAAATTGTATTCAAAGTAATTCTATGAACTTCGTACGCAAATCTTACATAAAAAAATGAAAAATGAAGGTAAGATTTTATTTACCTCCATGCGTAAAATATTAATGGTATCAAATAGCTTAAATAGCTTCTAAATAGACAAAGGAAACTGTCCGAGGACGTTAGCAAAATGATACAATAAATTCAAAAATAATTACTTCCAACAGGTTCCTTCGTTAACACACATTACATAAAATATTCCATATAAAACACAACCAAATTTTATTCTCAAAGGTCGCAAGACCAACAAACAGAATATAAAGTGAATTACCTAGGTCCCACAGGCAAATAGGAGATGATCCTTCCTCTACGAAAGCTTCGTGTAAGGCTCGAGCGGGCCCACGGTCTTCGATGTTACTCGTTGATGACGGCAATCCCGACTCGCATCAGGTCGCTACCACGTATTCAATTTGATCTTAAATTAATTTACAATAATGTCTCGTAACTTATTGAAGCAGAATTAACTAGTTCAGATCACTTTGATAATTTCTTTTAACTCAAAGTTGTTAAGGTTCGACAAACAAAAGAAAAACACTCAGAAAATCGTTTTACACAGTTTACATTTAGTGAGTTTAATTACAAACAGAACAATCTTAAACAGTATGTGTGGTTCGATGTTCGTTCACTACGTTCACTTAATTCTTAGGAAAGGGGTTCTCTAATTATATCTCGTTAATCACGAAATTCAATAGTCCTCAGGTTCGCACTACAAAAACACGAACCAAACATCTATCATAAACGCACTCGAAGATGCCGTTATTCTCCAATAAACTAAATTAATGAGCGAGCCCGGTTGAAATGTTCCTTCACAAAAATATCCCAAACTTGGTTATATTCGACTTATCTTGCAAGTCTTCAACGCTACTTAACTAAATTTCACTAGGAGCTCGCAAAATGATGAAACCCCAAATTCCGCTAATTCGAATGACTTTCCACACACACACACACGACTTCACGCGTCAAAAGCTTAGGACAGAGTCCTCTTCCTTTTAAAATCACTTTTTCGCCATATTAAAAAAACGTTCCCCACCATACAAATTCAATTACACAAACCAATCAACCATTTTAATTTTAAAATTCCCACCCCCCTAAATATACGATGATATCTCGACTGAAGGCGAAGGAACTGCAACGTTCGTATTTCCCTTCGACACGACACAGAAATGTTATTGCAAAGGTACAACCAATCGCCCACCCATATTACTTATATGGATGAAAACCAACATTCCGACTCCAATTGTTCCTCTACACGAATGCGTCAGTACGGCACCAACGCGATAACAACACTTCTTTGTAATGAAACTATGTAACAAAATTTATCTTAATAAAACACCAAAAACTTCACTGACTTTTCTTAATGAAATTACGTAACTACACAAAAAAATACGTAATTCCTATCTACAATGACTAAAGATAATGCACCATTGCACATTCCTAAAATTTCTTTACATACAGCGTGACCCATTCAAGCAAAACACTCATTACCTACAGTAAGCTCTTAAACTAAAAAAAAGAAAAGATTCGGAATCTAACTAAGTGAATAAAAATTACAAAAAAAATTACCCAATACGTATACAGGGTGTTCAAAATACCCTGACAATAGACAATTTAGACAAACACGGTGAGTTTCTTACAATAAATCCTTACAACATATCCACAAATGAAAAAATTAAAATTTATTTTTTCATAACATTGAAGAATAAGTAGTAATCTTCGAAATTATTTAAGAAAAAATATGGGCTTGTTTTATTAAGAAAAAAACGAAAAAAGATTATCACATTTAAAATAACTTTAAAAACATAATAAATGATTGGTATGTTCATTTACAAGTCAATGACAATTCATTCTTACGTTTTCATGATTACATTATTTTTTTTGTAAATTCGTTGATTTTTCATGGCCAACTTTTCGAAAATGCTAAAAGGGCCCATATACCGCCATTTTGAAATTAAATATGGACTTATACATCGTTGTACCCTGAACGTCAAGATAAAACATAATAAGGAAAAAAATATACAGGGTGCTACTTGAAATAAGGAAATGAAGGACACTTCCGGTCGAACCGGAAGTCATATTAAAACTTTGATTTAGTAAAAAATTCCACAGGTCTTTCTTATAATGCCATAACGTAATTTTGTTTTGAACAGTGCATAATATATTTGAAGTAGGGTTTTTACATCACAAAACTGCTTACATCTGGATATTTAATTTCTAAATTTAAAACAAAATAACAATAAAAAATTAAAACAAGTTAAAAGACAAGCAGTTAGAGATTTAAGTGAATTTTCCAAATTCATCTGATTGCGATCGTGGACGATTCAATAGAAACTTGAAGCATTGGAACTTCGAACTGAAATACGTACGATAAATAGTATAGTTAACCATTTGAATCAAATTGTGTGCAAAAGATTAGTCTACCGCTTAAACGTAAACGCCGTTTATTAACATTTACATCAGCTTCGAGATTAAGTTGACCTCCTGCTAATCGTGGCGAAGTCACAACAAACAAATTTTGGTATTATTTTCTATGGTTATTATTGTTAACTCTCTAAACATTTCTTAAAACAACCTTTACACATAAAAAAGAAACTGTATTTTCACTTGCAAACCTTTTTGTTTGAATATAATACAAATGTCCTTTGCAAGTATGTGTTAAACGTCTAAATTTAGTTTAGAAATTCAGTTTTTGGCAACACAGGGTAATAAATAATTAACCTCAACATGGGTATTCTAACACTAACTTTTAAGATAAAACCTCTTTATCTCATTAAATTTACAGAAGCGACCCACATACATAACTTATACGTTTGTTAAATTGGTAATATAGCAGATTAATTTATCGACACGTTAAAATAAAACCTCCTCTTCGTTTACATTGATATTGATACGGTACTTGAAAATTTAAGCATGTGTGAGAGTATCTTTAATATTTCATTCTAAATTTCCAATTTGATGCTATCTATTAAAATATGCCATATACCATAAACTAAATTAATTGCTAATTTTACGTTAAATAATGTTGTCAGACTTTTTTCTACGTAAACGGAAATTCATCACATTCCTTATCTTAACACTAGAACGCCCAGAGGGGTCAAAATGACCCTTTTTCACTTTTAAGTCCTATCAACACTTCAAAGAACAGCTCAAGGAAGATTTCCTGTTATGACTTTTATTAATTTTGAAGATACTTTCATTATTTGAAATATCTGCACGTTTACCACAATCCATTGTGAATTATATAAGGTTTTACCTTAAATTCCCAGAGTGGTCAAATTGACCCCTTTAAAGTAATATTGCTATTTTATTTTATTGTATGCTTGAAATTTATTTTATATACATTTTATATTGAAGATATTTTAGTTTATGATACAACAATGAAGTTTTACTTAAATTATTGATGCCATATCAACAACAATGGACATAATAAGAGTTATTTTTATTCACTTCCAAAGCTATTTTCTTTTTTTCTGTGTGCTAGCTATTTTAGTTTATGATGCAACAATGAAGTTTTATTTAGATTATTGACATCATAATCAACAACAACGAGCATAGTAAGAGTTATTTTGTCATTCACTTCCAAAACTCAGTTTTATACATGCGATTGTGAGGCGAAGGTGGAAATGTATCGGAACCGTTATTTATGTGAAGATTAGCTGCTTTCAGAGCTACGGAAAGTTCTCCATGATAATTCTGATAGAGGTGAACTTCTTACTGATGACTCGGATGATGAGTTTTTACCGCAAACAACTAGAGAAATAGTAGATGTAACATCGAATAGTAGTGATACGGATTCCTCAAATGTTGAAAATGAAAATTCACAATCTAGTGAGTATTATTATTATTATTATTATTATTATTATTATTATTATTATTATTATTATTATTTTTATTATTATCCTATGACTGCCAACTTATTATAATAATAATTATCATAATTATAATTTATTGTATTAATTTTTATTATAATCTTACATAATTAAAAATGTATAATTTCTTATAAATGGTGTAGTAGTGTATCGATATATAATGACCTTATCATAAATACTTTTCTATTATTTTGGCGTTATTTATTTATGTATTTATGTACTCGCTTCGGCGGTACATATACTAAAATTGGAACGATACAGAGAAGATTAGCATGGCCCCTGCGCAAGGATGACACGCAAAATCGTGAAGCGTTCCACATTTTTAAAACTATAACTTAAAAAAAAGTATAAAGCAAAAGTAAACCTTTTCTCTAAGGAGTGGACCCGAACAGGTATACATTGTTGCAATAACGATGAATTCATAGAGAACTAATAAAATATTTATTTAAGTAACACGGCTCGCGACAATAAAACTGATTTGATAAATAAATATTAAATGACAGTGAAATAACTATAACTCGAAAAGCTACAAAAAAAAATAAAATAAATAAATAAATAAATAAATAAATAAATAAATAAATAAAAAAAAAATAAAATAAATAAATAAATAATAATTGAATCATTTGGTCGCTAATAAATACCAGCAAGTCCGGTGAGGGGCGCGGAATCCAGGAATCGAGTATAGAGCAGTATGGTAGAAACGCGTGATGTGATCGAAGGGCAGGTAAGAAAGAAAAAAAAGAAAAAAAAAATGTATATGTATATTTTGAGATTCATACAGTAAGTATACGATCTATTATTTATATCTAGCTTTTATGTCGTGACAGTAGACATAACTGTCCGGTAGTAGGACGATACCGTTAGTAGGGAATGCTACATCGTCCGGGGCACGATTTGGCCAGTAACCGGTCTGCTCGCTATGATATTACTCAAGAAAACAATACAATTGCCTCGGATCGACCTGGCTACAAGGGGCGGTCAAGGTCGAAACAGACAGGCCCCGTTGCTGACGACTGTGCAAGGAATGAATGGCGAGTCGGTACGTGGAATGTTAGAGGTATGCATGGTAAAGAATTTGAAATTGCGAATGTAATGTACGAAAGACACCTTGATATTCTGTGTGTATCGGAGACAAAGCGCAAAGGAAAGGATGCTGTGGAGATGGAGGATGGCAGCCTGGCACTATGGTCAGGAGTTGAGACGGAAGTGCATGGTGCAAAAGGAGTTGGGGTGATCATAAGTGAAAGAGCGAAAAGATGTGTTAAACAGTACGAATTAGTATCTCCCGGGTAATATGGGTTAGAATGAAAGTGGAGTTTCGAAGAATTTTTCTTATTGCATGCTATGCACCGGTGAATGGAGAAAGAGACCAGGAGCGTGAGAACTTCTGGAATGAGGTAGAGAACGTGTTGAACGTATGTAAGCCAAACGAAAGAGTGATTATATTGGGGATATGAACGGATGGGTGGGTGTACAGAGAGAACATAGTGAACGCGTTCTAGGAAAGTTCGGAGACCAAAGAACCAATGAGAACGGTGAACACCTGCTGAACATCTGTGTGGAGAGAAGCCTGTTTGTATCCAATACGTGGTTTAAACATAAAATGTGCATATGTATACATGGCAAAGAGGTGAATCTAAAAGTATGATAGACTTGATAGTGTATGATGAACGGCTTAGAAACCTGGTGAAAGACACAAAAGTAATGCGCGGAGCGGAGTGTGGATCGGACCACTTTTGGTTGTATCGAGAGTGTGTTTAGGGCAAAAGTGGGTGTGGAGAAGGAAAGCAAACGTAGTGCGAACGTCCAGAATTAGGGTTGACAAACTAGTGGATAATGGTGCGAGAATGAAATACGTAGATGCTGTGAATAAAGAGTTGAATGTGAATGAAACAGTGTGGAACGAACAAATAAAAGACACTGACGTTGAAAGTGCATGGATAAGCTTGAAAAACTCTGTTGTCAATTGTGCCGTGCGAATATGTAGAAGAGTGATTGTAGGTACACAGAAAAAATGAGCTTGGTGGAATGAGTCGGTAAAAAAGGCAGTAAGTAAGAAAAAGATGCGTACATGGCAATGATTGCTGCAAAAATGAGACTGAGAAGAAACGATTGTATGAGGTGTACAGATTAAGAAACAAAAAGCGAAGGAGGCAGTGAGAATAAGTAAAGAGGAAGTGATGGCTGTGAAGGAGAGAAAATGCAGAATGATTTTGAGGGAAACAAAAACTCTTCTGGAAATGGGTCAAAATACAAACGTGGCCCAAAACAGAACGCTGCAGGAGTGATGAATGATAGAAACGAAATAGTATGGGACGATTGTGAAGTGAGGAAATGCTGGCAAGAATATTTCGGAAAGCTGTACAGTAGTGAGGAAAGTAAGACTGAAGGGTTAAATAAGGAGAATATAGAAGAAATGATGAATGAAACTGAGAAGGATATTGGAATAAATGAGGTAGAGAAAACGGTAGGAAGGTTGAAAAACGGCAAGGGAGCAGGCGTAGATGAAATCACTGGTGAAATGCTCAAGTATGGTGGTGCAAAGCTTATACGAAGATTGCGTGAATTATTCAATGTATGCCTTATGTGTGGAAAAGTGCCGAGTGATTGGAAGAGCGCGATCATTGTACCATTGTATAAAGGTAAGGGGAACAAGAGTGATTGTAAGAACTACAGAGGAATAAGCTTGCTCAGCGTACCTGGTAAAGTATTTGGAAGAATACTGATTGATAGAGTACGAGAAACTACACAATCTAAGATGGGGGATGTGCAAGGTGGCTTCATGCCAGGAGAGGATGTGTCGATCAGATGGTTGCTCTCCAGCAGGTGATCGAAAAGTGTTTAAAGGTAAAAAGGAAGTTGTACTGTGCGTTTGTAGATCTGGAGAAAGCATATGACAGAGTGAATAGAGAAGATGTGGGAAATATTAAATGAATATGGCGTAAATAAAGGTCTAATAAATGGAATAAGGGCAGTATACAACGGTAGTCGGGCATGTGTTAGAGTGAGAGGAGAGGTGAGTGAATACTTTAATATTGAGCAAGGAGTGCGACAAGGCTGTGTGATGTCACCGTGGTTGTTCAATATATACATGGATAAATGTCTTAGACAAGCATGTAACGATACAAATGGTGTAATGGTTGGTGACGTAAATGTACGACTCCTGGTGTATGCAGATGACACAGTCTTATTAAGTGACAGTGCGGATGAGCTGCAAACCGCTCTGAGGAAGTTTGATACAGTTTGTGAGAGCATGGACCTAAAGGTAAACGTGAACAAAACTCAGATTGTGGTGTTCAATCGGGAAGGTGGAAAGGAGAGTAGAGTATTTACTCTGCAAGATGAAATGTGAGCAAGTGGACGAGCTGGTATATCTCGGTAGACTGTTTACTGCAGATGGTACAATTGAGAGCGAAATTGGACGAAGGATCAATGCTGGAAGGAAAGTGATTGGAAGTATGTGAACGATAATGAGAAACGAAAGCATGAGTCTAGCTGCAAAACGAGCAATCTGTAACGGCGTATTGGTCCCGTCAGTACTGTATGAAAGTGAGATATGGGTATGTCAAAAAAAGCACGAAAGAAAAATAAATGCCGTGGGTATGAGATTTCTGAGAAGCGCATGTGGTAAAACGAGAAGGGACAAGATAAAAAATGAATGCATAATGAAGGAGTGTGGTGAGGAAAAGACGATGATGGATAGATATAAAAGTTGTACATTACGTTGGTTTGGTCACATTGAGAGAATGAACAACGCAAGATTAACAAAACAAATATATGTGGGTGAGGTTAGGGGAAAGGCCGGGTCTGGTAGGCCGCGTAAAACTTGGCTGAATGTAGTAGAATCTATGATAAAGGAAAGAAAGATAAGAAGTTTTAAAAACAAAAGGGCATGTCAGAGACTATGTATGAATCTTGCGGAAGCTAGGGAGGTATGCGGAGATAGGAAAGCATGGAGAAAGATTGTGAATGAAAAATAAATAAGAGGCAGGGATTGTTTTGCCTACCCCGCAAGGGAATGGCGTGAAGGTTAAGTAAGTAAGTAAGTAATATAAAAATTCCTATTTATAGATCAAGGAGATTCATGTAATAGACGAGGAGAAGAACCTGTCCCTGCGTCTGTACCTACAGATGTCGTACACAAAGAAGTTGCTCCTGATGGCAAAATATGAATTGAAGCAGTGCCTAATTCACAACAAGGAGGACACCTTCCTATTCATAACATTTTAAGAGAATCTCCTGGACCTAGACCACACGGAAAAACACATGTAGGTGACGAATGTATCAAGTGCTTGGCATTTGTTCATAGACCACTGTATCCTCACACATATACAGAAATGCACAATAATCGAGGTTCACAGAGTATTAGGAAATAGCAACTGGTCGATGTCCACTGGAAATAGAAGCATTTATTGCAATAATTTATTCTCGTGGTGTTAGTGGTTGCAGAACTACAGACCTCCACAGCTTATGGCCAGGCTCCTGGGGCCTCTCTTTCTGTAGGAAACCATGAGCAGGAATAGATTCTGTGAAATTATGAGATTCCTGAGGTTCGACAAGAAATCTACACGCTCTGTACGTTTGCAGACGGACAAATTTGCGTTAGTGTCTGCTGTTTGGAACAAGTTCATTGAAAACTGCACTATACGTTACAAACCCGGACCTAACATAACGATTGATGAGCAACTTTTCCCAAGTAAAACTAGGTGCCCGTTCACACAATTCATGGCTTCAAAACCTGACAAGTATGGTCAAAAGTACTGGTTAGCGGTAGATGTTGATACAAAGTACCTTACAAATGGTTTCCCTTATCTTGGAAAGGATACTGCAAGGTGCCAAGATGAAAGAGTTTCTGATTATGTAGTGATCCGTCTTATGCAACCATTTCTTTCTAAAGGCAGAAATGTCACTACAGATAATTATTTCACTTCCCTCAAACTTGCTGAGACATTGAAAGGGAAGTCAATCTCCATCGTGGGAACTGTGAACAGAGCGAGATTGGAAATACCATCTGCAGTGAAGACTTTGAAGGCCCATCTCTATTCAACAAAAATCTTGAAACATGATGACATTGCCCAAACGGTTCATCAAGGGAAAAAAGCAAAAAATGTCCTGGTAATGTGTTATCTCCATCCTACTGTTGCTGTAGATACAAATGAGAAAAAAACTCCTGAAACTATAAGTTATTACAAGACAAAATTTGGGGTTGACATAGTGGATCAAATGGCCAGGGAGTATTCCGTCAAGGCTTCCTCTAGAAGATGGCCTGTACACTCCTTGACCTTCCTGGAATAAATGCATATGCATTATTCAGGTCCATTACTGGGAAAAAAATTAAAAGACGTCAGTATCTTCAGCAACTTGCAGAGAAACTAAACTCTGAGTACTTGAAGAGTCGCCCACTTCGTAGGACAACAAGAGATAATGGAGACAGTGGTGATGAAACTGAAGAGGAAATGGCACCAAAACGGGGAAGGTGTCAAATTCTTAAATTCTGCAACTGTAATAAAACTACCTCTAAATGCACTGTTTGTAAGAAAATGCACAATGAAAATCAAATACAAATGTGTCAATTGTGTAGAAGGATGAACTATTCAGAACTGTGATTGTGTTATTTTTACCTTCTTCAGTGTAAATTTACATTCAAGTAAACTTAATTAACATGTAATTGATGAGAAAAAACATTAAAGTGTAATAAATAAATATAATTTTTAAAAAAATAATCAAGAATATAGCATTTATACACAAGGGGTCAAATTAACCCCTTTTGGCGTTAGAGGGGTTAGGGAAAGGCTGGGCGTCCTAGTGTTAAAAGACTATTCAATTTCTACGTTTTATTATATCACATATGGATTATGGGTGTAAACTAATTCATCACTTTCACAGACAGCTTCCGCAAACGCTTTTGGTACTTTAATTCCTAATGTCAAAATAGAAAATTACTGAAAAAGTTAGTTTCCTCTCCAATGTACAACAAGAAGAAAACAAAAAGGATTGAGTAAATTGGAACATATCCAACAAAACGATAGAATACTTGTTTATCAATAATAAAAGTTTCACATTCTACAAATTCGAGGGAAAATGACCTTCAAAAAAGAGCTGGAACCGGAAGCTTATTTTAGCTCTACACCACAAAACACTGCCCTTCCCAGTATTTATTCGAGTCGATAAAAAGTTTTATCTTTAAGTTTTTCGTTTCTAAAAAAAAATTACGTAAAATTTTGAAAACTGAATTCTTTGTAAAAGAATCTCAAAAACTGATCCTGTTTACGTTTTCGTGTTGTGTGGAATACCGTCACTAATACGGGAATGGGTTTAGAAAATTACGGACATGTAGTGCTGTTTCAAATAGTTCTGTAGTTTTGATGTGAAATCCGCTTCACCAGACATTTAATTGCTGTGCTCAATAGCATAATTAATAAGCTTATCGTTGTTTCATGGCACTTGATAAAAGTTACCACTTACTGATCCAAGGAGGTTCTATTGATGTCATAGTTACTCGTTTATGGAAATTAAACCGTAATTCGTGATGTACTAGGTCATGTATGTTTACGCGTATTTAAGTATCGTTTTGCAGCAATTGCATACTTCTCCGGATTAATGGTGCTGGTACTTGTAATATGTGTTTGAACGACCTGTATATATACGTATTTTTTTTTCTTTTCGTTTCTTTTTCTATTGCCTCAGTTCTCAGTTTAAGCCTAACGAAATTTGTTGTTTTTATGTGTCTTCATAAAGTTAAAATTAAATTGACATACTTTCGCTATAGTGAATCTCTAGAATTAACCCTTAAGTGCATGATTTTTTGAGTTTTGACCAAAAAATTACTTTTGATTAGGACATTGAAAAAAAATACAAGCAAATTAACAAAATTTATTGTCAAATAACAGTTAGTTCCAGATTTGCAACTTCATGCATAAACCGTAATTTAATAATGTACCAGAAATGCAACATCATTCATTAACTGCTTTTCGTGAAAAGACTTAAAGCAGTTTTTTTCTTATTAAAACAAAGTACTATAGCACATTTTTCACATATAAGGTCTGTAAAACTCGAACATTTAGGAAATTTACATCGTGTTCTCTTTTCATCAAACAGAGGACAATGTCCAATGTGACCAGTTCTCACAGGAGGAACATGTTGAGCGTGCCCTCTGTGTTTTTTTGCTTGGCTTTCATTTTTAATATCGGAGGGCCGACCCCTGGAGGGTGTATTTTTAATGTTGGTGTAGCACAAACAGGTGGCAATTTCTTCTGTAAATTGTGCCAGGAAAATTATTGGCTTCTCTAAGCCTTTAATTGTCAATACCCTTTTATACAAAAGCCAGGAATTCACAATCATCAAATCTAGTAAGTGGTGGAAAATGGAAGGTAGCACTTTCTGAGTTTTTGAATAATTTTGTAACGACCTATCAAGCTATCCATGAGGTCGATCACACTCATATGTTTATTATAAAATTTAACTACAGTGGGACATCCAATTTCTATGTTCTTTTTTTTTCTTTTTGTCGAATCTTTTAACATTACCCATTGGATTTTTCCAGTTAAAGCGGACACAAGCTGGACACATTTATAATCTTTCCAAATTGCGGCAGAGACATCAACACCATCAATAGTCGTTACAAATTCATCCGAAAATCCTCGGTTTTTGAGTTGTAAGTCTTGTTCGTAAGGTAGTAGTAGGTAGTGATATTATCTATTTGATAATTTGAATCGGCAACACTATCATCATCCGAAAAGTCAAGTCCGTGTTCACTATCTGACCAACCCTCCCAAATTTCAAGCATTTCCTGCTCACTCAGGGGTTTTTTGTTGCGTTCAGAGTAACTCATATTTTGTATTTTGTTCACAAGCGTTGGGTGTAACGTCACGAAATACAAAGTTAAAGATGTCATTGAAACCCTACAGCTGATTTGTGCACACGCTACTTTAGTATTTGAACGTGGAGATATTTTAAGATTTGTTCTAGAGCCAGGTTTCGAAGCATCTCCGACGTACACCTGCAGATAGGAAACGTAAGGTAAGTGAGATCTTTTGACCGTTTAAGGCTGATTTATGTGGCGCCCTTTACTTGACTTTATTTTAATTACGACGCACGCTTATTTACGACTTTCGGCAATACGACTAACTACCTTCAGTATTTTTAAATTCAAAAACACGTCCATGCCCTCCGTCCCACCAAGCTAGCCCGGTGCACTCCAATTATCTGTTACCTGCCGTTTTAGTTTCATTTTCGACCGTAACATACTCCAGAAATAGGGAATATTATCATATTAAGGTATGTATGTTATTTAAACTTTAACGATTCTTTAACGATTAAGAAAACTTAGTAGTATTCAAACAATACCTTTACGTTACATCACTGGGCGGAAGGAGTCTCAAAGACAGTGTATATGTTGTTTCAAACACTAATGCATGTGTCAGCTTTATTTTTCTTATTTCAGTTTAAGTTTTAATTTAGTTGTGGATACTTGATATCTGAACGATATTGCCATTAAGCCTTGGGTCCACTTAAGATACCATTTTACCTAAGAATTAGGGTAACAAAATTAGTGTTACATTGCAGTTTTGTCTAAACGTGTAGTATAGCAAAACAGAATATTATGTATTTTCCAAGTAAGAACAATTTTAATAATGATATTTAAATTGCTAAAGAAGTTAAGTAACTAGAAATTAGGTAACTAGTCGTTTGTAATATCATAGGTACTTATTAATTTTAATTGTTAAAGTGAAGGGGAATTAGGTTATTTATAGTTAATACAAAAATAATTTTTACAATGTAGAATTCAATGCATTATTAGGTTATCCCCAGTAAGCGCGCCGGTGTACTTTGTGCACCTGTCGCGCCATCTGGATTAAACAATGACGCGTCAATGGAAGTAGAGACAATACCTTTCAATAAACATCTTATCTATATAACCTTTAATTTTCAGCCTTCGACGTGCAAGTTTATGAGATTTGCAGTTAATTGTTTCTGATAAAGTGTATCTGGTGCCTAAAGCACACCCCGCGAGCATTTAAGTAAAATGTAGGTATTTTTTAACTTGCACCTCAGCACATTTCGTTACTTTACTATATATATATATATATATATATATATATATATATATATATATATATATATATATATATATATATATATATATATATAGCTGTATTGATTAGGAAAAACAAGAGGTTAAGAATATCTTTACAATTTTGAAACGGAACTTACCCTTATTAAAACATTGATTATACATTTATAGACAGCACATGACAGCAAAACGAAACGTCAGCGTTGATTATGTTTTAATAGTTGATTGTGTTAGTACTATAACCGACGATTGCAAATATACAAACATACTTAGAGGACGCGATAAAGAATTTCATAAATACATATGTGTATATATATATATATATATATATATATATATATATATATATATATTATATATATGTATATACATATTGTGTTTTTCATTATTACCAGCTGAGCGAAGAGGGGGCAAGCTCATGCACCCCCACCACCGAAATGTGACCTTTGTGCCAAATTTATTCTTTCATATCAAGTATTACTCACTCTATTTTAGATTGACAACATTACTTTATATTGCAGGTCTGAATTTATCAGAGAAAGTTGTTTTAAGAGGACGTTTCACAAAGTTTTGGCGGAAAATTCGAGCAATTATGACGCATATTCTAACTTTTCCGACGGAGAGAATCCCCAGGTAAATTTCAGTAATCATGATAGCGCTACAGAACAAAGCGGCTATTCAGATGATGAATCTGGTGCCAAAGGCGTGGACACAGATTTTATTTTGGTTAAAGATGATAAAACAATATGGAGTACTAAAACAACAAAGTAAGTTCTCGAGTTTCCGCAAAAAATATACTAAAAGTTTTCCTCGGATTGCAGAGCACGACGGTTAATATCAACAACGAACTAGGTGCTTTTCATCCATTTATTACAGAATCATTTTGGATGATATTGTAAGATATACCAATATTTATATTGAAGGCAAGAGAGAGAAAAAACAAGAAAATTCTTCATATTCTAGATTGAGACGCGCGTTCTACTTCAGGACCAGAGATTATGGTAGTGATTGAATTACTGTTTTTATCTGGAGTGAAACGTCAGCAGTACACAAATTTGCGTGTAATTTGGGAAACAGATCGGGCTTTAATCATAGCGACGAGAGCATGTATGACACTGAATATATCTTTATTTGTGTTGAGATCCACCCGGTTTGATGATAATGCTACTAGAGATCAACGTTTGAAAGAAGATACACTTGCAGATATACGGTCGTTGCTGACACCATTCCTAGAAAAATGTAAAAATAGTTATTCTACTGCGACATTATTATATATACAATGACGGATTCCAAAACGTATTACACATCTTCGATGGAACTATACTGAGGGAAATAACCAACTGGCCCATTTACAGTCTCAAATAAATGATATAATATTGTTTCTAGACTTGTATGTCTATATTGGAACTTTTGGACGTTTTGCGACTATCACAGAGCACGTTGCACTTAACCTAAAGCAATGTTAATAGCCACCAACACAGTACATGTGCACATCTAAAATTCGTGCAAATTAGAACCTGATCGGAGCAACGTAGGCGTTGCGTCGCCCAAATATACCTTAGCTACAGGACATCTCTCGTAGCACCAACCAAGTGAGACGTTAAAAGTGTAAAAATTAACTAAATTAAATATAAGTTGGAACAAGGCTCTGTTTGCTTCAACTTTCTATTTTCATTAGTAACAATATAAATATCTGGACGGACGATACTAATATTTCTAGAGTTGCTGAGGGAATCTAAAACAATTAGTTAGGTTTAAGTAAATCCAAATCAAACAGTTAGAAAATGAGAATTTTTAAGTTAAATAAGTTAGAAACGAAAGGATAGGTGATATAGCGCAATATAGTTACGATTTCATGCTTTAGAGCCTGAAATTCGACAGTTGATTATTAATAAACGTGGAATTACAAATAAAGGCCCAAATAGTTTATTTAAAGCAATTTGTTTACGAGTAGAAAACTTAACTACTCATTTCTGACATTTGTAAGGAATATGAATTAACTAATTAAGTTAAAATTGCAACTGACTAAGAGTAAAAATAGTTACACATTTTCTTTAAAACGTTAAAACTATAAACTTGATTTAAATTGAAGTATTATAACATTAAATTGTGTAAGACTTGTGCGAAAAAGTAAGAAAAAGCAAACCTGTTTTTTTCGCGCAGAGGCAAAGGTGTAGTGTGGCAATGCAGTAATAAAAAAACTGGTAAACTTACCTGGTAATGCAATAAAATACTGTAAATTACGAGTTGTGCCAGAGGAGGGAATATTTGGATAGTGTAGCAATGTGTATAGATAAAAGCAGAACAATGGCTGGTGTGGTTGTGATGTCGCAGTTAAGATGCAATCGTGTAGTTAAATAGTAATATGATTGAATGTAAGATTAAAACACTTAGTATTTCTTTTTATAAACCCAAACCAAGAAGGAATAATCGCTAAATTCTCTGCGCGATCCCATAAGGTTGTTGTATGGCGACACTTCCTCCTAAATACAAATATAAAACCATTTAACATGCAAATAAATATATTCCTTAACAGGATTTGGATACGTTAGTATTTGTTGTGTTTGTTCGGGTAGTCTCAATTCTTCTGTGAGATGCAGTACATGTAAGTAAATACACGGGCGGCTCTAGTGACAATTGTACCGGGTGGACGAATAAACCGATCCTCCGGCTATCTCAGGAACTGTTTTGTCGTACAGCTTTGGGAAAAAAATTCCTTAGTAAAAACGGCCAAGGGAAACCGCTGGAAATAGCTTTCAAGTTTCTAGCTTTACCGCTAGAGGACATAATCTTTATAGAAAAATTTAAAAACAATTTTTTTATAAAATAAATCTAATCATAGTAGGTATTAAATAAGTAAATTAGACTGATGCATAATTTCTGCACAAATTTTGTTAAACACTTTTTTCTCCATTTTTTCAAATAAAGGGTGGGGGAGAGTGGGAATGTTTGTATCAATAAATTCCTACAACTTTGGTTTGGATCAACCTATTTTAACGCAATTTATTGTCATTCGAAAGGGCGTAGATGAACCAATTACATCTACTACAAAACAATTGCATTTAGTTTTAATTGTCGTAGATAGGGGGCACTTTCGAATAAAAAAAATTAATATTTGTCTATGTTACAATTTTTAAATGGAAACATCTAATTAGTGTAAATTTCAACGGATTCGTAACAAAATGGCGCAAACCGCATGTTGATATCTTTTGTCTAACTCGCGATATAAGTAAAAACGCGTAAACATACGTAACTAGTATTGGCTCACTCTGTATTATAAATTAAAATAACAAAATATATGAAAAGAAGATCACACACAATAAAACTTAATGTCCAATTAAATGTTCAAAGTGTTTTCCACCATTGTCCACACAAAGACGTAATCTATCGCGGGTAGAAATAACTGCTGCTTCAATCTCAGCTATGGGTATACTATTTATTGCATTTCTAATGCGTTGGTTGGTAGAGTTTGAAAGACTAACTCCTTCAATCCTCCCCATAGATAAAAGTCTATACATGTTAAGTCTGGACATCTGGCTGGCCATGGAAATATACTTCCCCTTCCATTCCATTTATATGGATATCTTAAATTCAAATAATCTCTAACTCGCCTGAAAAAGTGCGCAAGACACCCATGATACTGAAATATCAGATCTCCTCTTGTTTGTAAGGAAATATCTTCTAATAAAATAGGCAATTCATTTTCCAAAGAATTTAAATATGTATCGCCACTTAAAGTTTCTTCTAAGAAATATGGTCCTATGATTTTTCCATCAGCTATACCACACCAAACATTAAGACTCCACCTACCTTGCAGCTGCACTTCGTCCATCCAGTGCGAGTTTCCTTCAGCCCAATAATGCATATTATTCACATCAACACCACCCGCACTACTAAAGGTGGCTTCGTCTGTCCACAAAATACTTGATATGATATACGGTTGGTCTTCCAGCATACCTAACATCCAATTGCAGTAAACCAACCTTGCATCGAAATACCTTTCATGTAAAGCTTGGTGGAGAGCTACATGATAAGGATGCATTCTAAAAAACATAGAAACAAAATACTTTTAAGGAATGAATGAAATGATTAAAGTGCCATGTTTCCGTTTTTATCGTAATATGAAAATAAAACAGTTGAATCTAAAATTTAAAGAGGATTACAATTTCCAAACTTAAACATGCAGTTCATAATATTATAAGAAACCTACCTGTTGTGCTTTAATATCCTTAGAACGGTAGTTTTTGGTATGTTTAACTCTGTAGAGATTTGCCGACTACTTATATGTGGATTCTGTTGAACTAAAGTGAGAACTTTGTTTAAATTATCTTCGGTCACACCTACACCACCTCGTTTATAACAAGGAAGATGAAAGCTACCAGTTTCTCTTAATCTTCTTGCCTTTATTTTAAATACCTCTTTACCATAATGCCTCCTGTCAGGATATCTTATGATATCTCATGATATTTTGATGGCATTCGAAATAAACTCCAATCATATTCTAAATTCTGAAAATACTGGCATATTTTGTTATTTTAAATTATAATACAGAGTGAGCCAATAGTAATTACTAAAATAAAATACTTATCTTTTTTGGGTTTATTTAATGGTGTATTTTAAATTCTACAATTTAAACGTTTAATAACTTACAGTTATCTTCGTCAATAGTAATATTTGTTAAAAATTGTTAAAAATGTTGTAAACAATTTTGTCAAATTTGAAAAATTAAAACATAAATATAAGCCTGCTATTAATACAACAGTTTGAGAAACGTATAAAGCCTATAAAATTAAATTTTAGTAAAGAATAACTAGGTCATTAAAAATTATGTTTATGTTTTAATTTTTCAAATTTGACAAAATTGTTTACAACATCTTTAACAATTTTGAACAAATATTACAACTGACGAAGATAACTGTAAGTGTTATCGAAACGTTTAGATTCTACAATTTAAAATACACCATTAAATAAACCCAAAAAAGATAAGTATTTTATTATGTGTGATAATGGTGAAAGTTTACATTTTCATAATAGCAGTTACGTATGTTTACGCGTTTTTACTTATATCTCGAGTTAGACAAAAGATATCGACATGCAGTTTGCGCCATTTTGTTACGAATTTAATCAGTTTCCGTGGTAATGTACAATACTTACGTGTTTCCATTTAAAAATTTTAATTTTTTTTTATTCAAAAGTGCCCTCTATCTACGACGACAATTAAAACTAAATGCAATTGTTTTATAGTATGTAATTGGTTCATCTACGCCCTTTCGAATGAGAATAATTTCGTTAGAATAGGTTGATCCAAACCAAAGGCACAAACATACAAACATTCCCACTCTCCCCCACCCTTTATTTGAAAAAATAGAGAAAAAAGTATTTAACAAAATTTGTGCAGAAATGAATTTCTAATTTACTTATTTAATACCTCCACTGATTGGGGATATTTTATAAAAAAAAATTGTTTTTAAATTTTTCTACAAAGATTATGCCCTCTAGCGGTAAAGTTAGAAACTTGAAAACTATTTCCAGCGATTTCCCTTGGCCGTTTTTACTAAGAAACTTTTTTCGCAAAGCTAAACGACAAACAGTTCCTGAGATATAGTCGGAGGATCGGCTTATTGGTCCACCCGATACATGATTTGTACAGGTCTATCGTCGCCTTGCACTGATTCATCCTTTATTTGGGCCACAAATATCACTGGTTTGTGTTCTCCCGGAACTTAGCTGTATTCATACATATTACGTTCTTTCCTATTACAGTCCTTACCTTATTATGCCACACTTACAGGCGACCTTTGGAGGTTGGTATAATCACCTCCAGGATGTACTTCTATCCGCACTTTTTCTTGTCATTTGATAGGAAAAATCATATGTTAAAATTTGTTCCTCTCCTCTTTGCGATTCAATTTTCTGCATATTTGATGATACCCAACACACCACATAATATCATATTGTTATTGCTATAAGGCACAATTCAATTATGAACTAATCATAACTTGTAGCTTATTCCATTTAACTGCCTTTTATAATAAATGACAAAATGATCAAAATTCCAAAACACTGAAATCAATTAAGAAATAGTAAAACGACTAGTCAGATTATTTAGCCTAACAATAGATAATTAATCATTTGCAAAAGAACTATCGTAGACAAAGGGAGTGCTTGAGTATTTTTACCAATTGTTAATCATGAGACTTATTTAAAGAAATTCTAACAATCTTAATTAACAACATGGTAGGCAGAGACGCTTTTGTCATGGCCATGGGTATTATTTTATACCTACCATAAATCCACTCAAGCGTCGCGTAAGTTTATTGAAATAAGCAGATTGCTAAGTTCAACGAAAGTCACAAGTCTAGTAATTTGTAAAAGTGCTGAAATATTTCTTTAACATTCACACTTACCAAGAAACATTATTTCTAGAAGTAAGTATTGAGCAAAGGTATAGCTTTTAACGTGATTAGAAAAGATAAAAAATAACCGACTCGGTAGATGATATGTCGTCAACTTCGTACATAAATCCTTAAGCATTAAATTTATAAAGTGAGATAATAATTGTATAAATAAACCTACTGTGATTACGCAAATATTAGCTCCATAATGCTAATCACTAACTGTTAACATAACGTCGAGAACGTTTTTAATTTCGAAATTCACTGAAACAATTTATAATCATTACGATTAATAGCACTCAAATCAGTTTACACAGTGCAACCTTAAAAATGTAACTATCCCTTTATGGGTAAAATTGCTGAAGGTTAGTAAATAATAATATTAATATAAGAGAATATTATACATATATTGGAAAATGAAATCTGTTTTTTCTCAAAAATAACTATGATATTTATCGTATATCCATAATTTAAAAATACACACAAATAAGTAATTGTGATTGAATACACAACAGCGGCTAAAATTACCTGCAATATACAATTTGCAATATGTTTCACTGATGTCTAATTTATACGCAGTTTGTCTAAGACAAACTTCCCTATGAATGTAAATGATGTTCTAGTTTAAATAATAAATTGTTCATTGATTATATGAAAATTGTATTAGGGAAGTGCTAGAATTTGTAAGATTAACGGGATTGAGCTAATAGACGATTTATAACGTTTTAAATCGTAAAAAAAAGGGAGCTCGTATGGAACACACCAAAGTTTCTGGAAGACCACGTAATACGCGAAGACATGATTTGAGAGCTTTACTGCAGGCGGATAGCAGAAACCCTAGAAAGTTAGCAAAACAGTTTTCCCAAGAGCGTGGAATACCTGTTGCTTGCGAAACTATATACGTAGTGGCTACAAAGCAAGAAAACTTAGGAAGATACCGGGGATTACAAAAGAGCACATTCGGAGAAGATTTCAGTTTTGTAAAATTTTTGTAAACGATAGTTTTGAAAATGTTTTTATTACAGATGAAGCTTGATTCCAAATGATTGGTAATCGCTTGTGAATTTTAAGCAGAGATCGGCTTACGGTAGAGACATCAAAGTTTCCTGAAATATCATAGTTTGGGGTGGAGTTGCACCACGTGGTGCTACTGAACTGACTATTATCAATTAAACAATAGATAGTGCATATTACTGTCCATTTTAAATGGTTTACCCATTCAATACCTAGTATCCGGATGGTTGGCGATTACAACAAGACAACGCTTGAAGCCATACTTCCCAGTATACAAGAAATTAGCTCGATGATAACAGAATCGAAGGTATTGTATGGACAATACCTAGTATCCGGATGGTTGGCGATTACAACAAGACAACGCTTGAAGCCATACTTCCCAGTATACAAGAAATTAGCTCGATGATAACAGAATCGAAGGTATTATATGGACAGCGGCTGACTAAAGTTCTATTGAGAACATCAGGGGGCGTATTTTTTTATCGACATTTTTTAACCCCACATGCTTTCTAGACATACTGCAGTTGTACTAACTACGACGTCACAGACGGTTCATGAACTATAAATAATCTTAACATGTGATTAAAAAAGTTGAACGTAGCGCTGTCTATACAATATTATTGCTGAAAGCTGGGAAGCGTGTAATAATTCATAATAATAGGAATACTATCGGAGGTACCTACGCTACAACTTCCATCACCACAAAAGTGTGAAGTTAGATGATTATACGATACCACTGAAACAGTCTGCTCGAAACAAGAAGAACTGAAAAAAGAAAAAGAAAATATCGCTAAGACATTTAAAGAAAATGGCTACGCGGATTTAAAACATAACCTAAACAGGGAAAAAGCCTAGAAAGAGGGAACAAATACAAGATACTCACTGCCTTCAGATCCACGGGAATGCCGAAGGGAAAAACTAATGAAGACCAGAATTCCAAGAATTGTGTATACAACCTACCATGTGGATGGGGCAGATCATACATAGGAGAGAGAAATAGACCACTCAAAGATCGAGCATTGCCGAAATTGTCTGAAACGAAGACCACTGAATCGAATGGGATAACACACAGATAGTGGCAAAGGACAAGGGTACAGCTCGCCGAAAATCCAAAGAAGGAACTTACGCATCACTAGAAGAAAACCTGATAAGTCGTGCTAGTGTAGAAATGAAGCCCATATGGACTCCAATAATACGCGCAATACTACGTAATAGGGAACTGCATAACTGTAGTAAAAGAAAACTGTGGAAATACGCTAAAAAACTCAACTAATGTAAGACCACAGTTACAAAACCGATATACGATGTCAGTTCATTAATTGATTGTCCGACACCATATTAAAAAAATATGTTTGGAAGCACACCTAACAAAGTTGTATTTACGTCAACTTGCACCATATTCGAAATACGAAATAGTTGATAAAACTTTTGAGTTTGAAATTAGTTATCGTCCTCAGTAAACGGTAAGAAGTTAAATAAAAAATACACGATTTATTATCCAAAGGATAAGCATATTAATTTGATTGTGTTTCTTGAAAAATGGGCCTGATGTTCTGATCCAATATGTTCTGCTTACTTTACTCTCAAACTATCCTCCACCGTCATGAATACCACTGCCAGAACATTGATTCACAACTAAGGGTGAAAATGGAGTATGCCGATTGCTATTAATTGGTGATGAAGAGTGGGGTATGACATGGTCTGCATCAGAATCCCCTTCAATGTTTGAATTAATGATCATTTCCTGGTAAAAGCTCGTCTTGATTGATGAAAGGTATTTTATAACCTTCGGGTTACTTAAATCGAATCTTTCCTTTTGGCTCATTGAAACGAATTATAAAAACACTTGTCAATAACTACTAATATACTATGTACTAATCTTGACGCATTTCGTAAGAAATTCTGGTGTGAGTGTTCAACGGTACATATAGGTACCATTTCAGTTTTTTTTTATAATTATGTTAGCGAATAAAATCAGAGATGACTAGTACATAGTAAGGAGTGTAACTAACAAATTGCATCATAATTGTACCTTACAAAAAACAAAGATAAAAAGATTCATGAATCAATACAAAAGTCTAATTATAACCTAAAAATTGAATATATATTTTTTTTTTTATGATTGTGGACCTGAACAGGCTAAATAAGGCCTATCGTGCTAAAGCACTCAGGAACACTTAGGAGGATGGATAGAGACTTGTATTTTGCAGAATATGTAACAATATCATCACCCTGTATGATTACTATAATTCAAATTTCTTATAATAACATGTACGTGCATTATAAGTGGATAACATAGGTCACTGATGAATAACAGCAAAAAAATGACAGACTGCTTTTATCACTGTAATAACTAGTTGTCCGTATATGTACCGCTTTTCAAAGTTCATAAATTTTTTGGACTGAAGATGGTACTAAGTGTGAATCTGGTATCAATGAAAACCATGGGGCATTTGTGAGAATATATTTTGTCCCTTTGATTGTAAACGGCGACTAAATCTATTGGAGTTTATTTGAATAGTACCCTATAAGGGGATAAAGAAATTTTTTTGTATATAATTGTATAAAATGGTTATATTTAAGAGAAAATCCAAACGGTTGCCGTAAAATTCACTTATCTTTGAAAAAAAAAACGGATAAGAGCTTGGTGGACAGAACTCATCCACCGCGGCCACAAAGACCCCTAACTTCCCAATGACCGAAATGGACATGGGTTTTTGGCAGTTCTCGCTCAGTGTATGTTAAGCTTCCGTGTCAGATAGCCTCGTTTATGTGTGTTTTGTCGGTTCCCGATAAGTTTACGCTACGCGTCCGTTGCAGTTCGACTGATTTATTAAAGTTTTATTCTAATTGTATGGTATAAGTGGACGAATTTTTGAAAATGTCTTATGAGAAAGAGCAGGCAAGGATTAGACAATTGTGGAATCAAGTGGTGTGCAATGAGTTGGATCATTCCAGTGTCTATCAGACTCCGGGAGAAGCTGAAGCCCAAATTATTCCCGATAATGAGCCTATGAGCACTGATGTTATTGAGAGTACTATTAAGGAAGTGATAGCACAAAATACAGTTTTTGTGGAATCTGCTTCTGTCGAGGATTTGACAGTAAATGAATCATTGTTAAAAAATATGAAGTGTAAACCTGCTACCGGAAAATATCTGAAACACTTTTTATCTTTCTGAAGAAGATCCAGGAATTAAAAACTGGTTTTATGACAATTATCAAAAAACCCCACACGATTTCTATAAATCTGTGATTTCTGATAACATGTTTCATTTATTTGTAACTGAAATAAACTAATATATCGCACAAAAGAAATCCAAAGCTGTTCGTAAATATCGTATCCATAATTGGAAGGATACCACACAAGATTAAATGGAAACATTTGTGGGGTGCATTATGTGGATGGGACTTGTAAACTTACATTCAGCATCTTTATACGGGACAAAAACCTTTATTTCTAAAAATATCATTTCTCAGATAATTCCAAGAAACTGTTTTCAATTATTCATAAAACCTGGCATTTTGCTAATGACGAAAATGTTGTCCCGAGCAAAGATAGACTGCATAAAGTAAGTTCACCGTTATCGAAACTTAAACAGTGAATTAGCAATAAATGCCACAAATTCAGAATAAAATTGTTTAAGTTACGCCTAGCTAGTGGATATTTGTACGGCTTGAAAGCATACTATGGAGAGGAAAACCCATCGATAACGAATAAACTGTTCCAACGAAAGTGGTTATATCTTTGACCAAGGAGTTACTTGGCGAAGGACGCACGATTTTTGTAGCTAATTGTTATATTTCAGTGTAACTAGCACATGAACTGTTGCTAAATGGAACGTACCTATTAGGTACGCTATCAAAAGGAAAAATAATCGTACAGATATAACCAGTAAAAAACTTAAAAAAGGCGAAGTCATTTCACAGGAAAGTACAACTGGAATATATGTTGAAATGTGGCAGGATAAATGAAATGTGAAAATGTTGATAACAGTATGTACTGGAAACGGTTACTGTGTGTACACGAACAGCAGACATTACGAAGCCTAAATCTGTCATGGAATGCAATAAGCATAAAAGCTGCATTGATATTTCGGGTACGTCACATTGATAATTCTTTTTACAATTTAAACTTTTAGACCAAATGAACACCTCGCTTAGACGTGGGATAAAATGATATAGGAAAATTGCCAAAGAGGTGGTAGTTAATGCAGCAATTGTTACTTCTCATTGGATTCATCATAAAGTCACACACAATAAAATGTCAATTACTAAATTCCGATAAGAAGTAATAAAAGGTTAGTAGAAACCTTTATACACAGCTTTATCTACTTTCATTAATTTCAATAATTTGCTCAAAGCCAATAAAAACCACAATTCTCTTGAAGTCGATAAAAGACAATTGTGTTCGAATTGTTATAAAAAAATGTAATAGAAATGAGAAGAAGTTCGCCAAAAAATAAAACAAAGAAAACAAAATATATCTGTCTATCAAGCTACAAAGATTTTTTTGAATTACATATTTCGAATTTGAATCTGTTTAACCGTTTGCTTTATTCTCTTTGTTATCGGCCTTACTTGATAATAGTATAGAAATAGTTATAGTAGTAGAAGAGGGGCACCAGCCGCCATTTTGTTTTTTCTGTGACGTCATCCTTGGGGCACCATCCGCCATTTTGTTTTTTTTTTGTGACGGCACCATTGGAACACCTTTGGTCACTATTTTTACATGCCCACGTGGGGATCGTATTTTTTTCACCTGCGAATAAAACGATTTTATTTAATCTGTTGTTATTATTTATTAGGGCCCGTTTTTACCAAATGAGATTGCATAATTGTTATTAAAATTATTATTACATTTCTTGTAACCCTGTCTATAGATTGTGGCCTAATTTATTTATACATTGGGGGTTGTATTCTAATAATGGGGAAGAATTAATAGATAAGACATGTAATTATGACAAGTGTTTTCATAAGAAAAAGATGTTATTTAATCTGTGTTTATTATTATTAATATTTATTAGGGTTGTTTTAATTTTTATCAAGGATATAAAAACCTAGTCCTTAAACGATTATGTTCTATGCAATCTTTAAGTGTTAGCTCAAATTTTTTCAACGTCTGAATCGCCACCTCGAAATTGTAACCTTGAACATTATACATATAAATGAGTAATTAAGTTACATAATTAGTTTGCTTTGCAAATCATTCTTTAAACGATTTTCACCTTGTGAACTTTAAATTATATGGTATAAGCAGAAATAAAATGCATTAATACGATAAATGGTTACACATGTGCAGTATGGGTTGCTTTACTCATCATTGTGTACTCCCTTTAATATTGCTATCAACTATCAATCAAAAGTAAATATTAAAGGTCGACTGTTGAATTAAATGCACAAGGTGTAAGTGGACAATAAATTACATTAAATGATTACACATACGCATTATAGGCTGTTCTACGTTTCACTGCGTGCTCCTTTTAATAGTGTTATTAATTAAAAGTAAATATTAAAGGTTTACAGTTAAAATTGTGTTCAAGGTTCAAGTAGAAAATAAATGCATTAAATGGTTACACATATGTATTATAGACTGTTTTACGCTTCATTGTGTATTTTAGTTTCGGGATGACCTTTTTAAAATCAATTGCATTAGTTTTAGTACCCAGATTAAGTTACGCAAAATTGATTATTGATATGGAATATCATACATTCTTTAAGAACAGTAAATATGTTCATAGCCATAAAGCTTATAATACAGATTAACTAGACTTTATTTATATAGATCAGGGTCGAAAAAGGTGCTACAGTAAATTATCGAAAACACCCTCAAATTTAGGTAATCCATAATCTCCTATGTTAACTATTAGTGTAAACACATTTTCGGCAGTCAAGACTTTTGGGATAGGTGCACTTCCCCTTTTGTTAGAAATTACGGGCAGCGTAATTTAACTTATCTGGATCTTTATAGACTTCAAAATTATCAACTTCACCGTTTTCATCTTGAGCGGTTATATAGCTTATTAACAAGTAAAACAGCTAATACCCTGATACTGCTTCACAATAATACTCATTAGATTGTATTATGCTTTAAAAAACACGTGCAGCGTATAATGTACAATCTTTATTTGCCGCTATTATTATTACAGATATATGGGATTATTCTTAAAATTAGCTAATTTCCCCACAGCACCTTGAAATATTACATAGGTTTTCAATTCTTCTTCACCCCTAAAGCTGTATCGCATACATCTTCCTTGAAATTATCCAATTCCTGATCAGTAGCATGTTTCCTAATACACAAGACAGCATCTTCAATATAGCGGTGTATACGTCGAAAAATGCCTTATGTCTTCTTCTTTAATCTAGATTTTGCCTCAATACAGTATACAAGCACTATCTTAGCTGAATTACCTCTGTCAAAAAAGGGGTTATAATCAAATTAAGTATACCGGCCTCTTATTAGAACACTATTCTTTTAATCCTCGAATTTTTACCGATAAGGGTCTGCCATGCCATGCTATCACATAAGACGGTTTTACATACAGGTTCTGTCTCAGCTGAACTGTCCAAAAAGGATTTTAGATTTATAAAATGTACGCCCAGGAGAGATATTAGAGTGTTGCAACAGAAAACAAAAAAGTGTACACCACGCATAAATCACAGCGAGAAATTTACATGAGGCTGGTACATTGCAAGTCACATTTTTTCGAGTTACGGTGGACTGATCTTTGTGATATGTGATCTTTAAGTAATCACAGTAATAGGTACAGCTACATATTAGTGGTTATTGGGGAGTTTAGCAAGATGGTTTGGGTATGAGTTCTTAAAACGAAGACAGTCATCTGAAAGCATTCACAGATATTTCTAAGGAAATTAATAATACACCGGCAAATCTAAAGGCGTATAAAAGGCAAAGAGCTTAATTACGTGGAGGACATGGACTTGGTCTTGAGCAGATTGACTTATAAATACATAAATGGTTTTTCTTTATACGCTGTTTATTTATTCCTTATATCCACACGGTAAGGTGTCAAAGTGCTCAATACTTCGACGTTTAGAGTAACTTATTCTATACTGTTTAGATTCAGGTGTAGTTAATGTAGTTAATACATCGTAATACCTATCCCTAACTATTTTGCTATCGTTATATACATAGAGTCTTTACTATTGCTAAGCACCATACCTTTCATCGATTCGAAGTTTATAACACAAGCGGTTTTTTAGTTTAAGGTAATACCCTTCACTTTACACACTGATTTAATTGTCTGATCTCTGGTTGAAAACACATTATAACTGTAGTTTTTCGGTCCTGCACTAACAAATTTGGCTATATAACTTCCTTCACCGTACGTCTCCAGCTCGTCGGTCATCTGGCCAAGGAAATCACCGCAAGTTGGATTCTAGTCGTCGGGTTTTGCCACAAATATGACACTATCTGTATTATAATACAGAACACAACGGTCCAGCTTCTACAGATAACTATATAACGTGCGTGAGCTGTCGTGTACGCTTCTATGGACACACTAATAGTTCTTAGAGCTTCGCCTTCACCGTCAGGTCTATCCCAATTCACCACTACCACATTATCATTAATGGATATAATGCATTGTACCTGAACTAGAGGATCCGTAACCAATTTGCAAAGTCCTTTGGCTCGGATAAATTTTCTTGTTGACCAAACATACCTCAAAAAGAGTTTAACATTAGGTTAGCCAGGTATCTTAAGCCTGGATTTTTCTTGATGTTCTATTCGTCTAGTTGAATCCCCTCCTTATCACGATATTCTGCTATGTAGTTCACCTTCTCGGCTTCTGACGTACAATGGTTAGGCCATCCGGACCATTCCTGTTTGAGTTTCAGGAAATTATCGATGTAACCACTAAACAGCCCACCCTGTTTCGTTGATTTGCCATATGTGGTTACCTCATACTCCCAAATCTCGAAAACGTCCAAAACTTTATAGTTTTTAGAGATAGTCCTACGCAACTCGTCCGCTGCAAACGTTCTTACGAAACTACGCTCGAGTTCACTATGCCCGCATTCTCCTTCATTTAGCTCAGCGCCGCAAGTCCTACATAACAAAAACCTCAATTTGCCATGCATTTTTGGAGGCAAAGCAGGGTGATAGAGATCGGAGGACGGTAGTATACGACATTTAACTAAACCCTCCATCGTATCCAATGAAATGCTCTTACAATCTAAACCTACATGGTAGCGTTTGCTGGCATTAGTGTGACCACCGTAAAATGCCTCTCATGGATTTAAAGGTTCGTCATCTTGACAACCTAGATTTTGCATAAACACTCTTAACCCATCGTTTGCAAGCATTACTCTTTTAAAATCGCTTTCACGCATTCCACTAAATTATAACAGCGCTTGCGAAGAAACTGAGATCGCGCCGTCGTGTTCTCATTTCGGACAAACATGGATGTATTCACATTCACCTTTGGATCAATATTGGCCTGGTTGGGGAAACACTCCTCGCAACCGTGCCCATAGAGTCCAAGAAACTCGGTATGTGCAATGCATGTAACTTTAAATTTTCGCGCTTTTTCGGCTAGATTTGACAGAAACGATTCAACGGGATCTTCCCTTTTCACTCTTTCGCTATACATCGGACATCGCTCATCCAAATTGTCAGGCATTGGATACAAACAGAGAAAACATTCGCTGCCACGCATAGATTGGACTCATGCAGAAATCTATCATTAGTCCCCTCACACACCTTCTCCCGCATGCATTCCAAGTCGTGACATAGATGCTTTACCATCACCGGTGTCACCTCGAGTCTTGTTAATGAACATATTGCAAAGATGCCCAATAGGTTTTTGGTGCTTGCACGCGGAGCGGAAGTTGTAACCGCATCTATACTTACCCTTTACTTCAATAGTTTTGGAACACTTTAAAATATCTACGTATTTTTTTACATAGGCCAGTGTCCTTGTGGTTTTTATGACACTCCTGCTCATAAAAATTCCTGTTGCAATCATTGCAAACAATTTTCGGATTTTGAATGAAACATGGCGACTTTTGATGGCAACAAGGACAGTGATACAAACATTTTGCATGCCATTTTTTGTCATTACAACGTTTTTTGCAGAGTTCGCATAATAACTGCAGGTAAATGCTGGAGTGAGACTGGTAATGACAGTATAGTGCTCGTCTTCTAGTATTAAATTTAAAAGTACTCGTACCGGTTCCCTAGGGTTCTAAAAGTAAACCGAGTCACCTATTCGTGAGTTATAAATTCCGATGATATACGAGGTTAAATGATTTTGGAATGCTTAAATATGATCGCAACTACCGCCATGGCTAAGGTCTACACCTCGGTTTTGGCAAAGCTGCATAGCTCGTGCTTGAACTAAAGGATAACCCATCGCCATGCTACTGCGCATTGTATCTTTATTTCTAAACGCTATTGATAAGACTAGTGCGTGAGCTAAGCAATTATTTTCATGCATTGTTGCTGGTACAACAATAATACCTTGTTTTTTAGCTTTACAAAAGTCTTCAACCTTTAAGCCCGTCAAGTTTTTGCGCCCATAGCCAACAGGTACCGACACTATATCGACGTTTAAAACTAGTAAGCTACTCGAAAAAAAGCTAGCGTTGATCTGCATTATCTTTTCCAGTAGTTACATTACCACCGTCACCGATAACTCTTCTAAATGAAACACCAATTGGTTTGTCTGGGTAATTTGGGCTCCTTAACGTGATACGGTCTGACGGAGCCGCATCCTTCATAATGTATGTATATAGTTCTTCGAATGCACTCTGTAAAAAAATATGTGCTAGATAAATAACATTTAGGAAGCAATATATTTTTACCTGTAACCAGGTTAAAAGATCATCCTTGCATGTTTCGTCATTAAAGGTAAATCTCAACGATATACATGTAGTGTTGAATTTTTTTATGAATTTACTATCTGATTCACCAATTGTACTAATATTATTGAATCTCATTTGGATAGAGGATGGCCCTGCCCCTTATTGTTGCTGGGTTGATAGGAATGAGCCGGATTGGCCTTGCCTCTGTAATGTACTCATTCAGTAAGGGAAACAATAGAAATTTAAAAGACATACCGTTGTCAAATCCGCCGTTGCAGTAGCTTTCAGCACTTCTTCGTCATTGCCATAAAACACATCCTCCTTATTTACTTAAGCAAGGCTTTAAAAAATAATAATTAAAACTTAAAATTAAAAACAAACATATACCTACACCCCATCAGCTCTCCGTGCAGCCTCCGCAAAATCATTATAAAGCTCTATCGAATCGATAGTGTCGTTGTCATACATCCCATAAGTAATAATACTATAAGCGTTTTTCAGCCCCTCCTCGGATAACGCACCAGCACTGAACAACCCCGAAATTTGATTAACATTTAAAGACTCCATAACGATGATAACGCAATGCTCTTCAGAACAGAACTAAATTAATTAAACTTAAGTGTACCTATTTATAGTAATCCTTCCAAGACCAAAGTAAACCACTGAAAATTTACAAGGCTAACTTCAAGCCCCGGTCTATGGCTAACTTCAAAATCAGTTGAAGGTGACTTCTCAAGGTGAAATCGTTTAAAGCATGGTAACTTAATTACTCATTTATATGTTTAATGATGAAGGTTACAATTTCGAGGTCGTTATTCAGATATTGAAAAAAATTGAGAAACGCTATTATTTTACCTGGCATTTAATTTTAGTAGTTAATGTATTTTTCCTTTGCCAAGACTAAATTAAACCACTGAAAATTCACAAGGCTAACTTCAAGGTCCAGTCCATGACTAACTTCAAGACCAGTTGAAGGTGATAAATCGTTTAAGGTATGGTTTGCAAAGCAAACTAATTGTGTAACTTAATTACTCATTTGCATGTATAATGTTGAAGGTTACAATTTCGAGGTCGTTATTCAGATATTGAAAAAATTTGAGCTAGTGCGTAAATGCAGTCTTAAAGATTGCATAGAACATAATCGTTTAAGAACTACGTTTTTATATCCTTGGTAAAAATCAAAACAAACCTAACAGATATTAATAACAGATTAAATAACATCTTTTTTATTATGAAAACACATTTTTACATGTTTTATCTATTAATTCTTCCCCATTATTAGAATACAATTTCTATGACAGGGGCGAAGCCCGCGAACAGAGTCCCGTCTTACAAGACTAGGACCCCTTATTAGAATACAACATCCAATGCACAAATAAATTAGGTCACAATCTGTAGATGGGGTTAAAACAAATGTAATAATAATTTTAATAACAATTATGCAATCTCCTTTGATAAAAACGGGCCCTAATAAATATTAATAACAGATTAAATAAAATCTTTTTATTCTCAGGTGAAAAAAATACGATCCCCACCTGGACATATAAGAAAATGGCGACGAAAAGTGTCCCAAGGGTTACATCACAAAAAAAAACAAAATGCGGATGGTGCCCCAAGGGCGACGTCACAAAAAAAAACAAAATGGCGGATGGTGCCCATTTTCTACTTACAGTAATATCAAACTTCAAAATAATTTCGAATTGGCATTTTGACTGTGGTGGATACCAGCGTAAAAACCAACTACGCCAAAATATTGCTAAAAGGATCTTGTTTCACCTTTTGTATACATTCAATAGGTTTAGTGGACAACCGCGACCCACCACGGCCTGAAATTAGAAAATGCGTGATGGATAACATTAACCCACCGCGGCCACTGTGGAACATTTTTTTTCTAAAAACACCACGCATTTAAGGTGTTAAAATCATGTAAATGTTGGATGTTCCTTATCGTATGTGCTTACCTATTGCCATATAATAGGATTATGCGTAAAATCAAATTAATACATTCCATTAGAGACTTATGTTTGTTATGCTTCCTTATGATTATTATTCTAAACGATTATAAACTTAAATTATTTTACTTAATTATTAAATTATACAGTTTGTGTTACATTTCATTCAAACTTCACAAAAAGATATCTTGCATTTGAATTAACCAACAAATTTTTGAACAAGCAATTAAAGCTAACGTAATTTAAATGCTGTCAAAATCTCACCAATCTGTCTCCAATCAGGTTGTTTAAGCGATGCAAATGACACAAAGAGTAATTACAATTGTAATAAATTTATTCTAGGGTTACATCGTTGGAATTGTAACCCAAACATTAGTATTAGTATCAAATCTATTTCCATCGTGCAGATATGAATGTGACATTTTCCCAATAACAATTTTAAACACGATATAGTTTTTCATTGTATCAAATGTGTAGGTATATGTACACTTTGTATAAACTAAAATCCACCCTATCAGCTTTTGTAGGGTTACGGTAAGAGAGATAAGAACAACTAAAGGGTATATTAGTTTAGCGTTACGTTAGTTTGCGAGTCCCTAAATATTATCGTGTATTCACTGAACTATCTGAAAATATAAAGTTGTCGACAAGCGCTTATAAATTGGTGTACCACACAAGGGACATCTATTCGTATTCACCATTTGAGGTTATGTGTTTATCCTGCGTCGGTGATTTTGTATTTCCCGGACTATTCATAATTATACATATGCATATTTCTACCTTACGTATAATTATTAGGGAGCATGGGGAACACACAATTATTTTAAATTTATATTTAATTTTAAGTCACTTGGTATTTCATACATGAATTGCGTTTCAATGTAGGCATTGAAAATATTTTAAGGACACAATTGAAAAAATTTCGTTTATACATTTTACTAAGCTTTCTGTAATTCTAGGTATTCACATTGGCGGTCGGAATTTTCGATATTCTGATTTTTAGAAAATTTATTTTACTCGTTCTATATGTGTGTGTTTTCCACTGCATAAATTTTAGATTTTTTATCCCTTAAATTTATTGTAGTAGCTATACTTGATAAATTAAAATTCGATTAAATTGAATAGTATTTATTTATACTATGGTACGATTGGTTTCAATACTACGTATCATTCTTAAGAGCCTTAAAAAATTATGATATTTAGTAACGATTCACATTTCCAACGCTTTTCAGCTAGAACCTAATTATTGTTCCAAAAGCTGTCTTAACGACACTTACTTTTTTCCGAAATAATAATAATAATAATTATTATTATTATCATTTATTTCCATTACAATTCATACAAACACAATGAATATCAGCACAGTCAATTACAAAGAGACAAATCATACAACTTGTTAGGTAAAGTAGTCATTTAAATTATACAACGATAATGAAATTAGATGTCGTTTGAAAGATTGTTTAAATTGTACGGAATACTTTTTATTTTTATTATATTTTTTAACTGACGTTAAAGGCGAAACACCCACAATGCATCTAATTATTTGCTTTTGTGTTACGAAAACATCTTTTTTTTTTAAATGAGAACTGGATCTCCAAAAGATAATAACGTAAGCAGGATGGCTTGCACTTTAGAGAAATAAAACATTTTAATTATGCTGACAGATATTTGTGATCTTAGGCGTTTAATAAAATAACTAAGTGAAATACAGTTTTTACGCAACTTAAGGCAATAGTTCTGTTTACAGACTAAAGTCACACCAAGAAATTTCGTTTTGTTGTGGAATGATTTGCCTTCTTAGGCGTACGTGTAAATATTCGTATAATTTATCCCTAAACACGATAAAATCTGTTTTAGTTTTAATTTTAATACATTTTTTTCACCAAGTTACATTATTAGAAACATTTGAAGTTACTAGAGATAGTTTTTGAAAGTTGGGTGCAGAGACAATATAAGGAGTATCGTCAGCTAATCGATAAATATGGTCTAACTGAATTATTGCTCAAATCCTTTGTGTACAACAAAAAGAAGTAATGGTCCAATTATTGACCCTTGTGGGACACCTTGATTTACAGTAATAGGTTTAGATTAAAACGTTTGAAGTTTATTCTCTTCCCTCAGTAATGCACACTCTAAAGTCTAAAAGTTCGATTTTCTAAATAACATCGTATCAATTTGGCACCAGTACCTCTGAATCAATATTACTCTAGTTTTAATATTAGTACTTCATTATTTCATGTATCGAATGCTTTCGATACCTCAAAATAAATAGCAGCAGCAAAATTGTGATTTTCAATTTGATTTAAAATGTTAGGTACATAGTTAAGTATTGTATTTTGCGTTGATGATCTTTGAGCGAAGCCATAATAAGATCTTGAAATAACGTTATAGTGAGACACAAATGATATTAGCCTGTTAAACATTACCTTTTCAATAATTTTAGAAAAATTTTGAAGGAATAGACGGAAGTCTGTAGGAGTCAATGTCTACATTACTACATTCTTTGTACAACGGCATACTTTTTGATTTATTTTTTAGTGATCGAAGAAACTCTCCTCATAAACGACGAAGATTGGTAATGTCACTTAATGGTTGTGATATACAAAAACTTATAGCTTTTATTACTTTTGTGTGGTCGGAAAAACGTGCATGCTATTCAAAGTAGTATTAATTTGATTTGTCGTTTATGTTTGTGTACAGTTGTAACGTGCAAAAATCGATATAGGACCCATTGTGTCATTTTATCTGGTTACTGTTTCTAAAAGCTACCTTAAATAAGTATCTGCGACTTAAATATTTAGTAATATGTCTTAAGCTTACTAGTATCTATTTTCTTTACTATAATGATTTAAAATTTCTGTATTTATGGCAATTACTAATATGATGGATTAAATGTTATACAAAATTATTCCTATACTGTAGCTAATTTTTACTTCACGTATGATTTTCTTTTATGACGGGTATGTTTCTACGAAAATTATTTCTCTCTCGTATCCACCTTTGCATTTCAAAAGTTTACTCGCTCGAGTTCCGCTTATGCTTATAAAAGCTTTCTGTAGTTATTTAGCATTTATAAAATAAAAATTAATTTCAATTAATGCCGATAGCGCAATCTCTAAGATGTACGTATACAATCTATAATTAACAGTTTATTCTGTTAACAATACATAAAATGCTGTTGTGATAACAATGATTGATAGGAATATTGTTCAAGTTGTAAAATTATTTCTTGAGGCATTGGCTTTCTTTTCAAAACCGCCATTACTGTGGGATGTTGGAAGTTTATAGAAATTTTTTCCTGTATTTCTATTTCGTAAACGTTAAGCATCATTTTTTGGAAAATTTTCACAATACAGCATCGCTTTGTTGTACAGAAGTGATATAATCGCTATTAAACTCGGATATAACAGAAATCGTTCACTCCATCCACACATTTTTGGTAGGTCGTATCAGATCTTGTTAACCTCGTTGTAATTAGAACTTCTCTTTCAGGTTTCGAACACGAAACAATGTCATACTACTTCTTCAAAGAAATAGATTTAACAAATTGGTTAAGACATTTACACTAACGCTCGCATTCTACCTTAGAGGTAACACCTTCTCACTGAATAAACACCATTATAATCCTTTATTTTCGTTTTAACACTTAAGTTGCCATATAGCTTAAGTTTCCATATAACTTAAGCTTCCATATAACTCAAGTTCCCATATAACACGTTTACATTTGGTTTTGTCTTTATTGATGTAACAAGATTACCCGTTCTATATCTCTTTGGCTTATTGTTTGGAATGTGCTGCTGATAAGCTGCAGTCAGCTGTGTCTAATGTACTTGGGATTGCGTGATCGTTGAGGTTACAACTGTATTGAAACTGGTGAAATCCTGACTACCTTGAATAACGCATAAACCTTCATAAACACAGGTCAGCTCTTTCCTTTTATCGCATATATAAATTGCCTTCAGCAGATTACGATCGCCTGCAACGAAATTAAGTACATTTATATTAATTTGTTAAACATGTTACCTGTAGTATAAGTTTGATACCTGAAGTCCGCTAATTTTAATACAATTTTTCTCATGTAGAACTGCTGTATGTTAATTAAACTATTCTTTAATATTTTACGCACACTTAACAATCAACATTTTGAATAATTTTTGTTAAAATTGGTTTTGTGTGCCACACCCATTAGGGAGTTCATGTACAACCTCCATTTTGGGGATAATTAATTTTGTACTACTGGTTATGTGGTTGTGCGCAGTAGCTTTGCTGCAACTTTTATGTTTATACCAGATGTAAATTTTTCTGTAGCGTGATGTTGAATAATGCCAAATGTTAGCGCGAGATTTCGTGCTGGTTTAAATGCTATTCTGTAACTTAAAGATATAATGTACACTATTGTTATATGGATAAGGTTGTTCGGACCAATTTCTTTTTCTAATTTAAATTGCCTAATTACTAATTTTCTTTTTATTCGAGATAAATTAAGTGGACTGAACAAGCTTCCCCAATTGTATTTAGGTAATTTAAAAAAAAATCGGGTTTGTATTCAGTTTGTTAAACGAAAGGCAAGCCGAATTATTTAATTAATTTTTCATTCTTGTAAGTAACTGATTTAATAGGTTTATTAAATTGGCCTTTTCAGGCTAAGGTACGTAAAATCTTGCGTCGGACGGAAGGGGTATTATTGTTTTTGGTATTATAGTTATCTATTGTAAATTACTGTGGGCGTAAGTACAAGCTTACGACTTGACGTCCTCAATCTCAATTTAACTTATATTTTTTTATGGTTTTGGGGATAGGATACATACTGTGTATACTTCATTTCATTTATTATTCATATATTTATATACAATAACGTTTGGCTTATTGCCCCCTTAGTTGGAAATTTAAAGAAAAAAATATATAAATTTACGTTTGTTGAGGGAATGGTCACTTAATTACTATTCCTATTACTCCCTATTTCAAGCTTTACAGGCTATCTCCCTCTTTCAAAGAATAGGAATCTATTTTCATACCTTCTTTCTTTAAAGCTTGTGACGCCTGTTTCGCTTCTTTCCTCACTAACCAAATTCTAACTTAACTATTTTATCGATACCTCCAAAACACCCATGCAATCCGAGTGTTCTGCGGTCTTCGGACCGTTTGATTGAGTTTTAGCCGAGCTCACTCATTTCTCTCGTTTTGTGCCGTGCGGTGGTTAGACACATGGCACAATGATGTGTCTCTGTAAATCAACCTGCAAAAGCTTGTAGAATTGATCCTGGCTTACTAGTTACTGTGTCATGAATATTGAGCGTACATTTCTTTCTATTAAAAGAATTATAGGTATGAGAATTTAGTAGAATCCATGAGGATTTAGATATATTTTCTGAACTACGAATTTTTGATTCATTTAAAAATATTTCGTAGTTATTAACGTACCGTTTATACAATTTCTTTTGAAGTGCATTTTTCTGTTTAAATTCAGATGAAGCAGTTGTTTTTTAAATTTGGTAAAGTTGTTTAGTGTAGTTTACTTACTTACGTGCTCCTTGGCACTTTGCAGCCCATTTAGAACCATGGCTTCTCCTTAGAGTTTTTGACCAATCTTCCAGAACAGGATAGTTATTGCTGTGTTTGATCTTGCACCTGCATCACTCTTTCGCTAACTCTTCTCCATTCTCTTCCGTCCCCAATTACTCCTGTACAATTTTCCAGTCCTGGCATTTCCAGATCCTTCTCCACTTTATCCATCCAACGCGTTCGCGGTCTTCCCTTTGATCGCCTTACTACACCAGTCCCCTTATAGATTTTTTTACTTTTCCTTGCTGTGTCCATTCTCTTCACGTGTCCCAGCCACCTTATTCCTCTGACCATTATTTCGGTTGTTACACTCGGTTTATTATATCTCTCTCTGAGTTCGAAGTTATATCTACTCCTCCATTCTCCCTTATCGTTAAATGGACCAAATATTCTTCTCAATGTCCGTCTTTCCCAAATATTTAGTCGTTCTTCTTTTTGCCATGAGTCCATGTTTTAAATTAGTACATTACAATTGGCCTTATTACTGTTCTATACTCTTTTAGTTTAGAATTTATTCAGACATCCTTGAATATAAACACCTTTTGCAGCGCGTACTTCCTGGCATTATTCTTGCTGTAGTGTACACTATACATTCATTTTTTAACGTAACTATTAAACCTAGATATTAAAACATATTCACTTTTGGAAATACTTTTTTCTCTATTTGGACACTTACTTGCTCTGTTACTTTCTTTGCTGTTATCATAAGCTTAGATTTTTTATCATTTATTCCTCCATTTGCAAAAATACTTCTTTCAATTCCGATCCCCTTCTGGTTATAATCACCAGATCATTCGCGTATGCTAGGATTTGAGTACTGATACTTAATATAGTCCCACTTCTGTTTATTTGTACTTTACGCACTATCCATTCCAATACCATGTTGAACAACACTGTAGATAACGGACCCCCTAGTCTTAAACCTGCCCGAATTTGAAGTTCTTCCGATAGCATACTGTACCATTACTTTTGCTGTTGTATTTCCAAGACACATCCTTACCATATTTATTAATTTTTGTAGTTCTTGAATCTCTTCTAATATTATATACAACTGTTCCTTCAAAACTGTATCATACACCTGGCAGAAATTTATGAAAAGGAGGTATAAATCAGCATTAAATTAGTTATTTTTCTCTAAAATCTGTCTTAACGAGAATGTGTGGTCCAGTGTTATTCTATTTTTCATAGGACCATTCTGTTAATCGCCGACTTCATTTTCCATTATCGTCGTTAACTTATTTGCTATTGTTGTACTCAGTACTTTACATCCCATATTTAATAGAGCTTCCACTGAAATTTTGGCATACTGTTTTGTTCCCCTGTTTATGTAGTAGACATATCCTTGCCACGTTGCACTCATCCGGCATCTCTTCTTTCTTTCAGATATTAACTATCAAACTACACATTTTTCCTTCTAGTTCCTTTCCTCCATATTTCAACATCAGTGTAATTTTCCCACTGTATAGTATCCCTAGTACCCCAACTATGGGAAGTAGTTTTTAATGTAATTCTTTCCTTAAGAAATGAATAGTCGAAATAATGGTAACATAAATTAAAAGAGATAGATTTTTGGTTTACAGTGTTACTATTATAGACACTTTGCCAATTTTCTGAAGAAATCAGAGAAATAAACGTATTCATGTTTTCAGTCGAATATATTCGTCTATATATGTAGATGCTTGTGGATGGTATTGTGACAGGTATTTTAAGAAATTGTGCAAAGTGGTCTGATAAACTTGTATCAATGACACAGCAATTTAAATCTCTTCCAAAAATGGTAAAAAAGTCGTCAATAGTAGTTGCGTTTTACTAATATCTCGAGTCGATGTATAGTCGTACGACTTTAAACCATAGAAACTGCGAATTTCAAACAATTTTGAGAATTTTCTACACTTGTATCTATGTTCCAATCTCTACATACAGTAATGAATTTCGAATCGTTATAAAGCTTCAAACAATACCCAATTTACAGTGGAAAAAATGTATCTGGATGCTCATTAATTTATGAATGAGATCTGTAAAAGCAAATTAGTATAAATTTAAACTTATTGCTGTAATATTTAATACTAGTAAATTCACAAATTTGTTCAATAGGAATAGTTTTTAGCGTAACCTTACTTAATTGATGATTGATGTGGCCATATATAGCAACACCACCACGCTTTTTATGAACACGAACGTATTTACGCAATAAATCATAATTGGAGAGTTTGTAATTTGTAAACTCGTTTTCTTTGTAACAATATTCTGTAAAACTTACTACTGATGATAACAAAGTCTTTAATATACACATCCACTGCATTAAGCGTACTAGCAATGTATTGCACATTTAGATGAAATATTTGAATGTCATTTTGAGAATTACGTTTTAAGTTACTGGTTGAACAGCCACTGTTACGCGAAAATTTATATTTTGGTGAAAAGGTCGAACTATAGTATATGGTGGCCAAATTTCTGATTTGTATATATCGTTCACCTCCTTCGATAGTCATTTTGAACGCCGATATTGAAGATGATCTAATCTCCAATTCTTCAATTTGCAATACTTCGATGTTTTACTTTAAGATATGATTTTTTAACTGGTAAGTGATTGCAGGATCTAAACGAGATATGAACACATTCCTGTGTTACAGATGATGTTTCACACTCTTCAGTGTTTGTTCCTAAAGTAGTATTATTAGTCAATTTTGTTAGGACCATACAGTTGCGATGCTATAGATGTTAGCAGTTCGCTTTTATACGGTTCTTGATTATGGTTACAACTCGAACTAATTTGTTTATCGTTTGCCGTTTTATCGAGGAACTCCAAGTTCAATAAGTGAAGCGGGAGATTTCCACCTTGGCCTAGCGCCGCTCTGTAGAAGCGCGTTAACCTATATCTAACCGGCGTCGGCGTCGTTAGTGCACCGTGTATTAAGATTTTGTTTTAAAAACGTTTCTCGTATTTATGTAAAAAATGTAATGTAAAATGTACTGGATGCCTTACAATATTCGGTATTTATGTAAAAAATGTAATGTAAAATGTACTGGATGCCTTACAATATTGAAACATGGACAGATCTTGATGATCTAAATTATTGTCATGTATTTGGATTTATCGAGAATACAGACATTATTATCGTGATTTATAAGATAAATAAAAAAGTATCGCGTACTAATATTTGGTAGAAATTGACATACCGGATTATTATCTTTTCGTTCTTTACATAGAGCTATTAAAAAAATGTGCCCACTCCGGATTTTGTAAGTTTGTGTTGTGCGACGTTGTAAAAAGAAGTATCCGCTGACTTGATAGTTATTTGTAGTGTATTTTTGGCCATTTATTTACCTTTATTAAATTAAAAGCGCGCTGAGTTTATTTTGACAAATTTTAAAGTTACCGTCATTATCGTACAACGATCTAAATTACGCTCTGTTGATTTTTGATGAATTCAAGTGACGTTTAATTAAGCTAAAGGACCCTTTTAAATATTTGATCGCATTCAGTTTTTTTGTGACGAATATTCATTTTAAATTGAACAATTAATTATGGTAAGTATTTTCCAATCATTATTTTTGTTACTTGATTATCATAGATATACAGTGAATTTTTGAGTATTAGTTTTAGTAGTTTTTGCGGATTGTAGAAGAAGCTTAAAATTTTACTTAAGTCTAAGTGGGCGTAGGTATTTTTTAAATACAATTTATGACGTTTTTCCCACTATAAATTTATTTAATAGATGGTGCCTTAGTGACAATTTTTTACTGATTTTAACTTGTTTGAGTTGTGTCGATTGTTGAGTAAGAACCGCAACCTTACCACTGACCTATATCGGTACCGTTCTAGTGAGTGTCGTGACCGTTCCAAGACCACGGTTTAAACTTTTTTTTAATGCGAGATCTTTGTAATTAGTTATATTTTTTAATAGTGTTTTGAATATTTCTGTGTCTGAGGCAAAAGTTATAATTTCACAGAACTGATCGCTTTAAGTCTGATATTCCTTTGAGCTTGTCATGTTGTCATATGTAAATTCATATACTTTACAGAAAATTATGGTTGTGTTTTGTTTGGGTACTGTGTCTACTATCCGTGGGTAAAAAGGAGTACCCACGGACAGGGAACACTTAGATAGAATTAAATGTAAGCCAAAAATATAACGCATAGGAACCCCTCCCCCCCGCAACCATCACGGAAGAGCCTAATCTTTGTCACGCCGTTGGATTCCAAGGAATCTAGGTGGTTTAAAAGAGTTGAACCAACGTCTGTTAATCCTCTTCCTGATTGATTAATCACGTAAAAAGCGTATGATGTTTAGATTGGGACTCAACATAACAGAACTAGCAAAAACGTACATGATGCGCGTAAAACACGTTATTAATAGGGGTGTTCTAGGAAGAGGTTGAAACAATAGAATGTGATGGTTTTCATCACAGCAATTCATGAAAAGCGTTCGCTCGCTTTTTTATGAGCTTTAAGCTCCCGCGTGAGACTTTTCTTTTTGCCATGATGTTTTTTTGATGTTCTAGCATGAAGTTTCAAATTCGTACGCTTTGCACAGCTATCTGACGTTGGGATAAAGAACCGAATATTGAACTCGTTTAAATTCTCCCAGACTTTGACCAACTATACTGGTTTTCCTTAAATTATTGAGAAATTCCCTCACCTTATCTTCTTTGTTCTAAGATCATTTTTATCATCCAACGCGTTAAAACAATTTTTGACGAACTTCAAGCTTTTTTTTTGGATTCCTGTAGGAAGAAAAGTTGCGTTCCTTAAAGATTTCCTTTTGAGACCGTCTTCGCGTTATTGGAATAACAGAAAGAAAGTGACACATTTAACGTCCCGCTCCTTCTTTTTTGTTATTTTCGTACAACTTTTGACGAAAATGTTTGATATCATGCCTAGCAAAAATATGTTGGGCATTCTTATGTAAGCAAGGTCTTCTAAAGATTTCGATACTTGAATCATCATCAAGAAAAAATCATTTTACAATATGTTTTCATCTTGTTTATTAATTAAGCGACACAAGAAGAAACGTTCTCGTGTATAACGGAACTATTTAAAATTCAAACGAGCTTATCTTGTGTTCAACCATGGAAAATAGTTCTTTACAATAAAAAATAATATAAAATTCGTTGTTTTTGCCTTTCCCGCTTTGATTCAATTTTCTACCCTTTACTTGCTACCATGATTGCCTTCCAGCACCAAAACATTGACTTCACCGTCACGTTTCACACTGTTATGCATTCGGTTTTATTCACTTTCGAAAATACTTGACACTTGTGTTTGACTGGAATAAAAAAAATCCATGAATTGTATATTCCT
Organism: Vesta saturnalis; assembly: GCA_036346205.1. NCBI lineage: Eukaryota > Metazoa > Arthropoda > Insecta > Coleoptera > Lampyridae > Vesta > Vesta saturnalis. The sequence goes on from JARFJB010000896.1 coordinate 1,738,036, forward strand.
AACGTCGGTAATGTAGCCATTTGTTGTGAAAAAGTTTATTTTGATAGTTTTTATATTTCACACCAGGTAGCAATAGAATACAACACAACATTAAAGATTTTGCTCAAAATAGAGGATTTATTGTTTTTTGCATACAACAGGCCACTTCATATCGGGTTTTGCGCGAATCTGGATTCGTAAATTGATAGGGTTGTAAGAATCGATGTGTTATTTATGTTTTCTCAAAATACGATTTATCAGATTTTACGCGATTACTCCTCAATTAATTACCAGATATTTAATACAATTAAACACTAAACAAAATACGAAGAATAGGCAGCAAATACAAGATACGAACTGCCTTCAAATCGACAAGAAACACGACCGTTCCAAAAATGATTTTATTGCTGCTTGATTAGGTATTTAAAAAAAGATGCCGTCGAAGCGACTGATGTGCGATAACTAAATTTCAGGTTGTGTATGCACAAACTAGAATATCTATTTCGTAGGAAAAAGTGAATCATTGTTCTTAAACGATTATTTTGCTGATTGTGTAAACGGCTCATTTTTCCTGCAATTGTAGATTTGGATCTATTAATTTGACGTTGAATTGTATAATTACTTATCATTACTATTATAATGAACTATATAACTCTAATAACTCTGGATATAGGCTTGACACAGTTCAACGGACCCTCGCATTCATTCCAGGTCAACTTTTGGCTAAGAGCCTCCTCCTGTTTTCATTTTTAGGTTTATAAGAAGAGACCAACAATGGTCCAGGTCAATGAACTGTTTTCTGGATTTCTAGGAACCGTCAAATTCCGGGTTTAAGAAGTTAATACGCTTTGGGGTTTGCATCTTGGCTAAGTCAATAACCTGGTTCTATTTTTATATTTCTACGAATCGTAATGTGATTCAGGCGGTGACTTATGTTTCTGTTTGTATTATTGAACCTTGAGCAATACAAAGTACACGCAAAAACAGTCACAATTTTATCTTCAGAAGTTTTGCTTACCGTGCAGATCATTTCCTAGAATTCATTTGTAGATGTTTTTAATATTTTGCTTCACTCAGAAACTTTTCAAGTACAATAAATCTCCATGTCCGGTAGGTTACTGATTTTTAGAAGAAGATTGACTTTCCTCAAAAATATCATTGGTTCCCAGGTTAATAAACCCAGACGTTTGGTCCCAGGTCAATAAACATTGGCTCTATTTTTAGATTTCTAGAAATTAAACAACTTCCGGTTTACGAGGTAAAGTGACTCTGTAGAGGTTGATGAACTTTAACCAAAAGTCAATAACCTTCAGGAGATTAATGCGTTCTGTCTTAGATTTGTAGGAGTTCAACTTTGGCCTAAGACCAACTCCAATTTTCGAGAACTGGTTCTATTTTTAGATTTCTAAGAAAACACCAACACCCGGTCCCGGTTAATCAACTTATAAAGCTTACATTCCCGAAAAAGTCAATGAGCTTCAGTTACTGGGTTTCTAAGAATTCCTACGTGCCTCTTATCCTTTATTTACCTTTAAAGGAGAATTGACTTTGGTTTTGAGAAGTCAATGAACTTGGGTTTTAAGAAGATCAATAAACTTTAAAGTTTCTACCCACTTGTTTCTAGGAACTGGCTTTATTTTTAGATCTCTAAGAATTGTAATATGACACTCCTAGAGATCAGTGAAGTTTGTTTCCAAGGCCAATGAACTTTTTCAAAAATCGTAATGACACCCCTAGAAGTCAAAACTTTCATTTTGAAGAAGTCAATAAACTTTTCCAAGATCTGTAATATGACACCCTTAGTGGCCAATGAACTTTCACATTGAGTTTTCCGAAAAAGAGTGCGGCATTGATAACACCACAAAATCTGGAAACACCCCGTGACGTTGAAACATCACAACGCCGTAAATTGCTTCGGCAATAATGTAGCTATATTATTAGCGACTACGCTTTTGTCTGCTGTTTGTGTATGTAGTGCAGGTGACATTTTTAACTTACATGAAGGAGAGAGAACGTGTATTCAAAGGTACCGAGTCAGAAACTGCACAACACTAGGAGGTACAGGTACCATTGCAAATGCTACAAGACAACCCCACTTCTGTATGCACAATGCGTAATTACATTCACTCAGGGTGTGGGTGGTCACCTTTTCTCTTATGATGCTAGCGTCGGTAGTTTACACGTAGGTAGTGGAACATCTTATAACGGTTTTACTATTTTTGACAGCAGTGATAAAATTGATTATTTGCTAATTTTTGTCCCTAGTATTTGAATAAAATCAATAAATAAGTAATAAAATACTTATCTTTTTTGGATTTTTATAATGGTGTATTTTAAATTCTAAACGTTTTGATAACACTTACAGTTATCTTCGTCAGTAGTAATTCTGTTAAACATTGTTAAAGATGTTGTAAACAATTTTTCAACTTCAACAAAATTGTTTACAACTCCTTCAACGAGCACTCGAAAATTAGCCGCACCATTTAATAAGCCGAAAACAATAATTCATGAAGTTCTTCAAGAACAGCTGTTATATCCATATCATTTGCAAAAAGTGTATGAATTGATTCCTGAAGATTTTCCTCGTAGAATGCAGTTCGCAAACTGGCTATTGGATCAACAACGAAATAATGAAACCTTCATTAGCACTATTCATTTTACAGATGAAGCAGATTTTACCAAAAATTGTATCACGAATTTACATAACTCACACGTATGCGCTGATGAAAATCCTCATGCAACTATTGTTTCGCATCATCATCAGTTTCAATGAATTAATATCTGGGGATTTGTATTGCCGGTGCGATGGAATGGACAACTTTATTTGGAGTTCCTCCAGAACAATTTTCAAGAGTTAATAGAGCATTTATCTCTTGAAACCCGCCGAAACATGTACTTTATGCACGATGGGGCACCACCTCATTTTAGCGTTGCTGTGCGGGAACACTTATATAACGATAGGTAGAGGTTGACCTATCGTCTGGCCTCCTAGATCTCCCGACCTGACGCGTTTGGATTTTTACCTGTGGGGACACCTCAAAATCTTGGTGTATTCCAGTTCGGTTGATACTAGGGAGGAGCTTCTACAGAGAATCATGTTTCATTGTGGTGTGCTAAGGAACAATGTGGGATTATTGTGGCGGGTCCAGCAGTCCTCAATTCGACTTGCTCGCGAGTGTATCAGACTTCACGGAGCCCATGTTGAACCCACTTATGAAGTTTTTAATTAAATGAAAAAGAAACAAATTCGTTTATTTTTTTTTTTCTCGAAAATAGTTAATTTTATAGATATTACACAAGTATAACTTTTTTTAGAGAAAGGTTCAAACTACCTAAAAATATTTTTTTTAGATCCTTATCATACAGGGTGTTAAAAATTTAGGCGTTAAGGTGTACACCTTGGTCCATCCCTGGTAAACTAAACAAGCTAAATATGTTTCAAGGATACTATTTTAAGACGACCTTACTATTGGCCATCACACTGAATTTTGATTAAATTATGTCAAGTACTTTAAAAGTTATTCAAGAAAAACTTATTTCCAGCGGCGTCCTTTAGGGGCCCACATCTCGGTATGGAGGCTCTGGAGGAAAAAAATCTATAGAAACTTGTCATGTTATTTTTTTGTCTTCTATCTAAATCCGAGAGATTTCCCACATTTTTCCGGACACCCTGTATATATATATATATATATATATATATATATAACCGACTTACAGACAGTTTAATTTATAAACACCAGATTTCAATATGTCGTTTGCTTTGGTTTTAGCGTTAAGAAGTGTTCGAATGGATTATTATTATTTCTATGTTATTTCTATTTCGTTTTTCGTTGTTTCTTTTGGATAAACTTCTAGAATATCCAACTTATACTTCTATTGTTCTATTAATCTTTGTATTATAGCTATTAACTTGTGCTAAGTATTTTATGACTATCATTTCTTTGTCATAACTAACCTTATTTAATGATATACTTAAAGCTTCACGAACAAGAAATCTATAATCAAACTACCTTATGTTCTTTATTACGGCATGAATCATTGGATATATTAACGCTAGTAAATTGTGTTGGTTTCCTAGATAGTGAAAATTGGAATTTTCTGCGTGTACTAAATTTCTATATTTACTTGTGAAATCTAAACCGATAATTGATCTATTTTGGTCAGTTTATAAAGTAAATTTAATTTTAGAATGTGAACCATAACTGTTGTTTGGAAGATCTCAAACATATTCTAAACATTCACTGGTACGTACCACGACGTTATCTATATACCAAAAGCAAAATAGATCTTTTTAAGATGCATTTAGTTTAATGACCCTTGTTTGTCATGAAAATGTAAACTTTCAAGATCATTACACATAATTAAAATACTTTACATAAATTTATACCTTTTGATAGCAATTACAGTTACCGCCCTCATTCTTTATGTCATAATAGAGTTGTGACGTATAAAGTAGAAAACGCAACCATCACCCTGCTAATAGTATTGCAGTTTCATAAACGTATAAAGCCAACAATGGAATATATCATTTTATTTTAGCAACGAATAGCTGGTTCTTTAATAAATTAAATCTTAAACTGTCTTGAAGATGATAAATCAAAACACCATCTAAAGGACAAAGGCCAACACTGAAAAATGTCATATCCAAAGAATAAATATAAAAATATTTAATCCAGTTATGATGTAAGTGCAAAGTTGTGAAAAACTTTTTATTCAAAATTGATAAAAGCATTCAACAATATAAACTTGGCCATAACAATTAAAGATCTAGTCAAATCTAACAAATAAATATTTTTTTGTTATTAATTGTAATTGTTATTGTACAGCGAAACACAATTTAGTACGTTTAATGTGATTCTTAATTTTAACTGCATATGTTAAACTATTGTAGGGCTGTGGTAACTTAATATATATAATTGCTAAAGCGTTTACGTAAGGTCTAGGAGAATACAGCAAAAAACCTAGACATACTAAAAGTTAAACTTAAAACGTACAATACTACCTATTTTAAATTAGAGGATGCCCAAACCTATTTAAACGAAGATTTTTCTTGCCTATTGAAGTCATTAGGATGTTTATATCTCTAAATGGCTTCACGTTATAAACGAACTTAATAGTGAGTTTAACTTCTTTGGTTAACCCAATCTACAAAATCTCTTACGTTTTTATATCTTATGCAAAGCTGCTTTTGGAGGTTCCAATGTATTCTTTTCCAAAACAACAAGATAACTTCTACACCCGAAGATAACGATGGATTTGAAATACATTAGGATTTTTTCAATTATATTTATAACATTAGTTAGAAAAGGAAGAAAAGCAGTACCAACATTAAGCACTCTCTTTATGGTTACGTCTAGCAGGTGTAACAACATTATTAATATCTTTATAGAACTAACAGTATTTAAATACAACAATTTATTTCAATGTTTACTTTACTTACTAAAAACAAAATGGACTTGTAAAACGAAAAATTGTGGTTATTACGCTAGAAGTATTATATTAATGCTACCATTGCTTCATGCCTCCTTTTTGGTGAATGATGGCTTCTATTTGTTTGGCAATTGTGTCTACGAAAGCTTGACCTTGGTCGGGGGTAAAGCTGTCCCATGTACTCTGTAGTCGGGAACGTAATTGTGCCACAACATTTATATTGGTGATAGATCTGGACTGCTAGATGTCCATTCTACACCGGAATTTGATTCTGACCGCCACTTTATGACTTGTTTCGCTGTGTGGCAGGAAGCTCTATCCTGTAGGAAGATATACCTTACGTCGGCATTTTCAGAGTTTTTCATTGTGTGTTGTACGTTTCTAAGGTATCCATGTACGTAGAGGTATCCCCAGTTCCTTCCACAAAATAAAATTTTCCCATTCCCCTTGCCGACATCGATCCTCAGACCATAACCGAAACAGACAACTTAACTTTTCTTTATAATCACTCATTCTTGTAAACTCCTTTTCTTCTTATGACCCTACTGCGGCTGTCACTCACACGTACTTCAAACCTCGCTTCATAACTTCAGTATGCATAGCGTTCTATTGACCAGTTCCTCGCCCAAAGTAGTCGATTTCGCTTTTTCTTTCTAGTTAACAATGGTTTTCCTTTGGCTACAGATTTTATGTTAATTGTAACGTGGAACATACATGCTAATACAATTAACCCATATACTTTAAATCCTATTTAGCCAGCTGTCGTGTAGCATGTGGATCTGGACATGTCTTTCCCTGTTGCATTTGTCCATAGAATACCTAATTAACCGTAATTTTCCGAAATTTGAAAAATGGACAATTATTTTACATTCTTCGGAAATTGCTCTCCCTCGGACCATTTTAAAGCATTAAAATATTAACAACTAATGGAAGAACTGCGCTTACAGGATTACTACATAACATAGAAACGTTAGAACTTTCAATTGTTTGAAAACACGCAACTTGTTACTTGTTATAGGGCGACTAAGTAAAATAGTTGAAATACGAATAAAAATTCGTCGAACAGTAGACTCATATCGTGAGGTAAAAACGTGGCAATTTAGAAAAAATAAATAAAATACTAACAAAAAAGGTAACAGTGGTAATAGTTCAAGAATTTCCACATGTTAAGCGAGTGTGTGAATTCATATGGGACGGAGCTCGTATATATTCACTTTTACCATGTGTTTGTTTATTTTCTGTTACAGAATGATTTCATTTTGCAAAACAATTGAAGAAAATCTTTACAGCTTAGCTTAGATTATGTAGTTTGCTTCTATCTCTACTCAAATGTTTTTTCTTAATGACTGAATTTCACCGCATGAAGTAAAGAAATCTCTTGCGTTTAGCACATGATTTTCTTGTGTGTTACAAAGAGTAATAAATAATTTTCATTTATTCATATTCTCGATTATATGAATGGTACATAGTCTTATTCGTTTTTTATATCCATCTTGGTAAATAATTGCAAATTCATAATAATGCACAGGGTAAAATATAACTTTCTGTTTAGGAATATGATCAACTCTTTAGTGTAATTTCATACAATGCAAAACATTAGGGTTGTTTTTTTGGTCAATGCACATTAACTAAATTTTAACATTATTAATGTCATGCACTTAAAGTTCCAACATTTATTTATGCACGTAACATTTATGTACAAAATATTGTATATTATTGTAATAAATCCAAACAAATGAACAAATGCAGAAGCTTTAAGCCCTCTCAAAGTATGTTTCAATGCCATTTTAATGTTAAAACTTTCATAACAATATTTATATTAAAATATTACTCCAATCGAGTTATATTTGGTAGATTTCTGAGAATATAGATGAAGAAACTAAAAGATAAATAGACTTTATTACTGTTGTTTGTAATATCGTATAGTTAACGAATTTCTTCGATGCTCAACTTTGTTTCCAATAATACAGCCATGCGTACCTTACATGTTTTTATTTAAGAATTCTTAAGACTTCCTACTAAAATCTTTTATGAAAACTACATGTAAAATTGAATTATCTTTAAAAAATACGCCTTCACACATTGCTATGAGCTTTATGGTTCGTCAAGTATATACAAAAACCAACAATCACTTTATTTCTAAAACTATTTCATCCTGAACTTGATGGAATCGATATATTTCAACAATAAGTCTAAATATGTAGTTCTATTCAAATCGAATACGTATTGCTTGTTATTGTAGCTACAAGCACACACAGACACACACGCGCGCATGCGCACGCACACTCGGACACGAACACGCACACGCACACGTACACGAACACGCACACGCACACGCACACGCACACGCACACGCACACGCACTCGCACACGCACACGCACACGCACACGCACACGCACACGCACACGCACACGCACACGCACGCGCACGCCACGCGACCGCACCGCACACGCACACGCACGCACACGCACACGCACACGCACACGCGCACGCACACTCACACGCACACGCACACTCACACGCACATACATATGCACACGCACACGCACACGCGCACGCACACGCACACGTACGCTTACACACACACATGTACGCTTACACACACACACGCATGCACGCACGTATGCAAGTATTTTACGTTTTGTATACAGAATAAGGAGATATTTTTAGCACTAAATATAATTTACGTACATCGTTGTTTGTTTTAGCGATTTTTAGTTTATATCCAAGTAACATCTTATTACGTTGAAATTACTTTGTACTAAATAATGTTGTAACAAATGTTTAAATTCATTATAATCAGATCCTTTACATTTCATAACACAGTGTCAATGTTATTTTGGCAACTAAATATAATGTATATGTGTAACTGTTTTTTTTTCAATTGTATATGTATGTTTGGGGTATTTAGTAACGCTTTTCCAAACGTTTACTCAACAAAAATTTCAAAAACAAAAATACTAAATTAATTAAAAATAACGTTGGGCACGTCACTGTACTATTGCCGGGCGATTCTGTCCGCGCGCAATAAAATGGCGAGGGTCGGTGATATTGGTGATTAATAGTTCCTTATTCTAGAATAGTTGGTTAAGAAGCTTCGTGGTGCGTATGGTCTGACCTCGTGGCTGTATCACGTCTAGCGGTGTCTGACCATAAAGCTACGGGACAGAGTACATTTTGCAATTTGTTTAAATTTTCTATTCAACATCGGCCAAAGGTACGCGGATTGTGCGTCATCGGAGAAAAATTTCCTACTAGTGTTTATACGGTGCAAAGGAATGTTAAGATACTCTAAAACAGGAAAGAGTCCGGTATTTCTTCAAACGATCGGAGAAAGACAATGGGGGTGCCATATATTAGCGCTTAAGAGTTAAAATCGACCTTTACTGAGTTTTACACAGTAGCGAACTGCAAGTCAGTTTTGAATGATTAGTAACTACGATTACTTTCTAATATTCATTCCAATTTACCCCTATCTTGTGTAGGTCTTAAAATAATTGAGGTATATATATATATATAAATGAAAGCATTCTGTAACAGAAAATAAACAAACACATGCTAAAAGTGAATATATACGAGCTCCGTCCCATATGAATTCACACACTCGCTTAACATGTGGAAATTCTTGAACTATTACCACTATTAACCTTTTTTGTTAGTATTTTATTTATTTTTTCTAAATTGCCACGTTTTTACCTCACGATATGAGTCTATTGTTCGACGAATTTTTATTCGTATTTCAACTATTTTACTTAGTCGCCCTATAACAAGTAAGAAGTTACATGTTTTCAAACAATTGAAAGTTCTAACGTTTCTATATTATGTAGTAATCCTGTAAGCGCAGTTCTTCCATTAGTTGTTAATATTTTAATGCTTTAAAATGGTCCGAGGGAGAGCAATTTCCGAAGAATGTAAAATAATTGTCCATTTTTCAAATTTCGGAAAATTACGGTTAATTAGGTGTTCTATGGACAAATGCAACAGGGAAAGACATGTCCAGATCCACATGCCACACGACAGCTGGCTAAATAGGATTTAAAGTATATGGGTTAATTGTATTAGCATGTATGTTCCACGTTACAATTAACATAAAATCTGTAGCCAAACGAAAACCATTGTTAACTAGAAAGAAAAAGCGAAATCGACTACTTTGGGCGAGGAAATTAAAAACTGGTCAATAGAACGCTATGCATACTGGAGTTATGAAGCGAGGTTTGAAGTACGTGGAGTTTACAAGAATGAGTGATTATAAAGAAAAGTTAAGTTGTCTGTTTCGGTTATGGTCTGAGGATCGATGTCGGCAAGGGGAATGGGAAAATTTTATTTTGTGGAAGGAACTGGGGATACCTCTACGTACATGGATACCTTAGAAACGTACAACACACAATGAAAAACTCCGAAAATGCCGACGTAAGGTATATCTTCCTACAGGATAGAGCTTCCTGCCACACAGCGAAACAAGTCATAAAGTGGCGGTCAGAATCAAATTCCGGTGTAGAATGGACATCTAGCAGTCCAGATCTATCACCAATATAAATGTTGTGGCACAATTACGTTCCCGACTACAGAGTACATGGGACAGCTTTACCCCCGACCAAGGTCAAGCTTTCGTAGACACAATTGCCAAACAAATAGAAGCCATCATTCACCAAAAAGGAGGCATGAAGCAATGGTAGCATTAATATAATACTTCTAGCGTAATAACCACAATTTTTCGTTTTTACAAGTCCATTTTGTTTTTTTAGTAAGTAAAGTAAACATTGAAATAAATTGTTGTATTTAAATACTGTTAGTTCTATAAAGATATTAATAATGTTGTTACACCTGCTAGACGTAACCATAAAGAGAGTGCTTAATGTTGGTACTGCTTTTCTTCCTTTTCTAACTAATGTTATAAATATAATTGAAAAAATCCTAATGTATTTCAAATCCATCGTTATCTTCGGGGTGTAGAAGTTATCTTGTTGTTTTGGAAAAGAATACATTGGAACCTCCAAAAGCAGCTTTGCATAAGATATAAAAAACGTAAGAGATTTTGTAGATTGGGTTAACCAAAGAAGTTAAACTCACTATTAAGTTCGTTTGCAACGTGAAGCCATTTAGAGATATAAACATCCTAATGACATCAATAGGCAAGAAAAAATCTCCGTTTAAATAGGTTTGGGCATCCTCTAATTTAAAATAGGTAGTATTGTACGTTTTAAGTTTAACTTTTAGTATGTCTAGGTTTTTTGCTGTATTCTCCTAGACCTTACGTAAACGCTTTAGCAATTATATATATTAAGTTACTACAGCCCTACAATAGTTTAACATATGCAGTTAAAATTAAGAATCACATTAAACGTACTAAATTGTGTTTCGCTGTACAATAACAATTACAATTAATAACAAAAAAATATTTATTTGTTAGATTTGACTAGATCTTTAATTGTTATGGCCAAGTTTATATTGTTGAATGCTTTTATCAATTTTAAATTAAAGTTTTTCACAACTTTGCACTTACATCATAACTGGATTAAATATTTTTATATTTATTCTTTGGATATGACATTTTTCAGTGTTGGCCTTTGTCCTTTAGATGGTGTTCTGATTTATCATCTTCAAGACAGTTTAAGATTTAATTTATTAAAGATCCAGCTATTCGTTGCTAAAATAAAATGATATATTCCATTGTTGGCTTTATACGTTTATGAAACTGCAATACTATTAGCAGGGTTATGGTTGCGTTTTCTACTTTATACGTCACAACTCTATTATGACATAAAGAATTGGGGCGGTAACTGTAATTGCTATCAAAAGGTATAAATTTATGTAAAGTATTTTAATTATGTGTAATGATCTTGAAAGTTTACATTTTCATGACAAACAAGGGTCATTAAACTAAATGCATCTTAAAAAGATCTATTTTGCTTTTGGTATATAGATAACGTCGTGGTACGTACCAGTGAATGTTTAGAATATGTTTGAGATCTTCCAAACAACAGTTATGGTTCACATTCTAAAATTAAATTTACTTTATAAACTGACCAAAATAGATCAATTATCGGTTTAGATTTCACAAGTAAATATAGAAATTTAGTACACGCAGAAAATTCCAATTTTCACTATGTAGGAAACCAACACAATTTACTAGCGCTAATATATCCAATGATTCATGCCGTAATAAAGAACATAAGGTAGTTTGATTATAGATTTCTTGTTCGTGAAGCTTTAAGTATATCATTAAATAAGGTTAGTTACGACAAAGAAATGATAGTCATAAAATACTTAGCTATAATACAAAGATTAATAGAACAATAGAAGTATAAGTTGGATATTCTAGAAGTTTATCCAAAAGAAACAACGAAAAACGAAATAAGGACATAGAAATAATAATAATCCATTCGAACACTTCTTAACGCTAAAACCAAAGCAAACGACATATTGAAATCTGGTGTTTATAAATTAAACTGTCTGTAAGTCGGTATATATATATATATATATATATATATATATATATATATATATATATATATATATATATATATATATATATATATATATATATATATATATATATATATATATATATATATATATATATATATATATATATATATATAGGGTGTCCGGAAAATGTGGAAATCTCTCGATTTAGATAGAAGACAAAAAATAACATGACAAGTTTCTATAGATTTTTTTCCTCCAGAGCCTCCATACCGAGATGTGGGCCCCTAAAGGACGCCGCTGGAAATAAGTTTTTCTTGAATAACTTTTAAAGTACTTGACATAATTTAATCAAAATTCAGTGTGATGGCCAATAGTAAGGGCCTCTTAAAATAGTATCCTTGAAACATATTTAGCTTGTTTAGTTTACCAGGGATGGACCAAGGTGTACACCTTAACGCCTAAATTTTTAACACCCTGTATGATAAGGATCTAAAAAAAATATTTTTAGATAGTTTGAACCTTTCTCAAAAAAAAGTTATACTTGCTTAATATCTATAAAATTAACTATTTTCGAGAAAAAAAAATAATAAACGAATTTGTTTCTTTTTCATTTAATATAAAACTTCATAAGTGGGTTCAACATGGGCTCCGTGAAGTCTGATACACTCGCGAGCAAGTCGAATTGAGGACTGCTGGACCCGCCACAATAATCCCACATTGCTCCTCAGCACACTACAATGAAACATGATTCTCTGTAGAAGCTCCTCCCTAGTATCAACCGAACTGGAATACACCAAGATTTTGAGGTGTCCCCACAGGTAAAAATCCAAACGCGTCAGGTCGGGAGATCTAGGAGGCCAGACGATAGGTCAACCTCTACCTATCGTTATATAAGTGTTCCCGCACAGCAACGCTAAAATGAGGTGGTGCCCCATCATGCATAAAGTACATGTTTCGGCGGGTTTCAAGAGGTAAATGCTCTATTAACTCTTGAAAATTGTTCTGGAGGAACTCCAAATAAAGTTGTCCATTCCATCGCACCGGCAATACAAATCCCCAGATATTAATTCATTGAAACTGATGATGATGCGAAACAATAGTTGCATGAGGATTTTCATCAGCGCATACGTGTGAGTTATGTAAATTCGTGATACAATTTTTGGTATAAGTAATTATTACTTTCCAGTCCCTTTAATAAGGTTTTTATAACTGTTAATGAACGCATTTCTATAAAACAATTTTGTGTGTATGTAATTGAACATGCAAATAAATCAGACATCATTTTTCGAATGTATAGGTGGTGACTGTTTAGAAATAGAATCTGTCTATATAAAAAGCACCATTGCATTAGGGTAGAAATTATTCATTATTTCACGTAATATTTAATTTAGACTTTAATTTATTCAGTTTTGTACTGTAAGCTGGTTCAGCAAACTGTAAGGCATGGTTTATTGATTTTCGTTGATTGATTGAGATTGATCTGATTGATTTAATCGAGCATAATTTGTTTAAGATTGATTGATTAATTAATCAATTGATTTGTTTGTGTGCAAGAAAGAGTCGAAGAGAGAGAGAGAGAGAGAGAGAGAGAGAGAGACGGATAAACTAGAGAGAAGGAGAGAGACGTGCATGATCAACTTCTATTACAGAATATGTTCATTAGTCTATACGCCACTACATGGCGCTAAAAATCAATTTTAACTCAAAGGGGACCAGGGCGCAGACCCTAATACAAATCCTGTCTTACAATGCTAGGGCCACGTTATTAGAATACAAATTTTTTATGACGGGGGCGAAGGCCTACAACTGTAAGATTAGGTTGGAACCCACATACAATTGCTCCATGGGGGCCACGATAAGGGCCAAGACCCAAGAGCTAGTTTCTGCACTTATATATAAGGTTAGGGCCACATATCATTACCAACCAGGGGGCCGCGACAGGGGTCGAAGGCCCGAGAACAAGTTTTGAAGGCCTACATGATAGTTCCAATACTTGTCTTATAAGAACCTCTTTATTATTAACCAGGTCCCAGTGATAGTTCCTACACCTATCTTACAAGAACCTCTTTATTACTAAAAAAACATTTTCAAATTTGCCGCCATAACCAATCAGAATGCAGAGACTTAGTCCTCCAATCAGAGTACAGCGGCTGAGTAGTGGGGCTAAGGACCAATTAAAGGCCAGGGAGGCGGGTGCATGCACGACCAATCAGCTAAAAGTGGGGCGTGGCCTAACCTTACACCCTCCAATAGAACACTGCATATGTACGCAATTGCCTAACTTCCAAGGGGTATACAGCCAAAAAGCTCTTAATACAACTAAATTAGGGGTCAACTCCGCCCAAGGGTTGATAATGGTCCCCTAAAATAAGCCGACCCCACCCTCCAAATATACGCCTCCCACGTGGGCGAATACAAAAAGTGAAGGGGAAGGCATCCCAGGGGGCGGGACTTGTGACGTAGAAAAGTGGAGGGGATGGTGTCTCTCTTCTACTCATGTTTAACAAAAAATGCATCTTAAGTTTATGACTCACACCTCTTCCTTTCCAGTTTTGCAGTACTTATCACTTTCCCCTCTGTTTGGAATACTTACACTTTTGTATTTAAATATTTAGATTGTCTTATATTTGATTTGTTATTAACTTTACCTGTTTTTATACAAACATTTATTTTATGTCGCAAAATTTCGTGTTTTGATTATCATCACATACTATCATGAATTGATTTTGCACATTTGAAAAATTCTCATTTTAACGTTTTGTTGGCTTAGAAAGTTGTGTCTTTACTTTGATTTTTTCATTCACGCAGTTTAAATATCACAACTATTGCTATTTGTGTGTGTGTGTGTGTGTGTGTACAAAACAAAGTTCTATTCGTTGTGCTTTCTCCCTCATTTACTTCAACTACAACACAGTCCTTTTCGACTGTTTTATTTCAACTACAAAATTTTAGGGAATGCATACAACAATATCTTAATAACGCAATTGCTGTGTTTATATAATTCCTTCTCAAGTTTCGCATAAGAGGGTTTTTTGCTCTACGATTTGACCACTAGATAACTACGGTTTAGTAGGTACTTTTTTTTACTAATTTCAAATCTAGTGCCATATTAGAGGTTTCCTCTCCAAATTCAATTTTTGTGATTGCACTGTGAAGTTAGGTCATACGCTTAAGAAAGTTAGGAACACTACAGGGCAAACAATTTTATTATTTAGAGGAACTAATACTTTTTAATGTATTTTCTATAAAACAATGAAATAGCCGTTTAGTTAATTCCTTTGAAATTATTAAAGGAAGGTATAAGAATGGTTGCGTATTCCATAAATAATGTTTTATTTTCTACATTTGGAAAATCATGGAATACAGATGTCAAAAGAAAATATGTTAACAAATAGCTATTCATTTTTCAAAGTATACAATACAAAACATCAACACGTAAATGTTTTACTTAGACCTCTTGAAAAATGTTGACATAGAAATATCATGTAAATCTTTCCTTCTATTTACAGATTCCTTTAGCATTTATTTAGAAAATTCTATACGATTTAATCAGGTACAACTACCATTTTATTGCTATTATAGTAGCTGCAGATTAATAGTACTTAGTACTATTATCTATTACACAGTTATCACATTAATATACATCAAACACTTTTGCGAGTTTGTAAAATGTTTCTCAGTACTTCCTACTACTACTAAAGTAATACCAATAAGAAATCAAGATGCTCTGTATAACGTCTGAAACGTGTGATGATAAATTATTGTAACATTTTGTATCTAGGCGTTGGTAGAAACTTATACACAGGAGATAATTAACGGTAGGATTAATTTATCACATTAGGGCTAGCTAGCCTTTCATTATGAGCCTCACGAATCTCTAAAAGTCAACCGCACAAAATTGGAAACGTGGTAGTGGAAAATAAAAAGTGGAAAGAAAGTTAATTTGTATCCATAAGTGTAAAAGCACAAAGAAGCAGTAGTCAAAAGTTACTACTTCGTTTATTAACATAAATATTAAATCAAGTCTAGCTACTGTTTCTACAAACAAAATAGACACTGGCTACAAATATTTAAAAACAAACATAATAAAGGAATAAGCTGCTTAATTAAATTTATAATAAACAGAAAAGGGTACCAGGAATGTTACGACTATTCAGAGGGTTGTCAATAAATTAATTAAATAAATTAATCAAGGAAAAGACTACATACAGTAGTGTCCCTTTCGGACCTTCCAAATTCGTCTTAAATTGCACGACTTTCAGCTTAAATAAAACCAAAACGAACAATTACAGTTCAATCTCGAGTTATCGTATATAGCAAAATCCATAGCAGAAAGCTGATCTGCGCTAATCAAACCCTAACCTGGGTCTAAATTCATGGCTGCAGACATGCCAATTATGTTCGTGGTACTTCCATACGCTTCTAAGTTTAATCTAAAGTAAAGGGTGCATCTCGAAATACCCAGCATAACCTAACTAACGGCTTGCAGATAGTAGTGTAGTTGCATTAAAAGGTATAGTGAGAGATATAAGCCCTAAAGGTGGGATGTCTTAAGAAAAGCTAACAGGTAAGTTAGAAACTTCAAGAATTTGTCCTAAAAAATATCAGGCATGGACAAAAGAAACCTTTTGAATCTCACCACGATGACTTTATCTTTACTTTATTTTTAAATAGCTTCAGCAGTAACCAAACCCCTAGTACACCACAACGAGCAATATAAAACTTTTTAAAATAGCAAATACACCAAAACGTATAACACATACTCTTTTAGAAAGAAAAAAAGTAAATCGAAGCATTTCAATATACGTGGAGATATGTATACCCATGCCAGCCGGGGAGGTACCACCACCCTTACCACGGGATCCTTAATATTGGGTCTTTGACTTTCTGTGCTTGACAAGGGCTACCGTTCAACTTTTGCCTTATATTCAATCTATTCTCATCCTATTCTTCCTTCCGTTGGACTAAAAAAAAAACAAAACAAACAAACCATAATTCTGTTCACCAACACCTTGAACAATTATAACTAGACTATTGTTTCTATTTGAAACAATAAGTTTCCTCTGAAAACTCCGATTTGTACGACGTGCAATTTCCCCAATACAATTTTCAATCAAGCTTTCGATACAAAGGAGGAATGTGCCTACGTCAAGGAAAACATCGCTTGCAAGAGGATTTCTTATTTAGCGAATAAAAAACTCAACGTGATTTGGTTCAAACATTCCGGTCCCACATTTATGAAACTCTACTGTTGTATTTATAGCTTTACTAATGACAGTAACGTTCAAGACTTCCTCGATTACTTTAGTTTTAAAATGGACTATCTTTTGTCTCAGTTTCCATCTTGTGAAATCTCAATTTTCGCAGATTTCAATGATCATAACTCTAACTGGGTTCAATTTTCATCTACCCAGCTGATCATAGTGCAGAAACATTTTTCATTTCATATGATCTCACACAAATGATTTCTAAACACACAGGAAGTCCTGAACCATAATCATACTGCATATCTTCAAGACCAATCCACTTATTTTACCTCTAGGTCTACCTGACCATTGTTTAATAGAAGAAACTTCTACTGTCCCTAATTCCTCTGCTGTTCACAACACTTGTAGAACCTTGTGGTGTCTTAAGTCTTAAGTCAGCTAAATGGAGTGATTTATGACGATCCCATGGCATTAATATGGTTCTTTCGGTATCTGAAGTCATCCCCATGGGTATGAAGTTATACATTCCCAAAAAACAAAACTGTATAGGTCATTCTCGTTCCCAATCCTGGATCAATAGGGCTTATGCTGTTGCAACACCTTTGAAAAATAAATGTTATGCTAAATGGATAGCAAGAGACTCAGTAAATTAATTTTTCTTTTACGTAGGCTTATCAGTAATTTGTCTTCTAATATTGTTAAAACTGCACACTGTGCCCTTATCCAGTCTGCGTTGAACTATGCTATTTTAGTATGGGGACATTGTTCTTTCTATCCGCAAATATTCAAATTACAGGCAGTACGAGTATCATCGGGCCTAGGTTACCATGACGATTGTCGACAAGCATTCATGAGTTTATGTTTGTTAACTTTTCCGTCTCTGTTTATTCTCGAAGCGGTAGGTTACACTAAGAAGAAAACTTCTTTATTTCTACAACAAAGGTATCTATGAGTATGATACTCGTAAAAAATTAAACATTCGAGTTAGATATTGCAGGTTAACAACCTCTCAAAACGGTACGATTTATCAAGCACAAACGCTTTTCAATTACGTACCGGTAAACGTAAGAAGTTTGCCCTACAATCAATTTAGAAGTAATATAAAATACTTCCTACTAACAAATACCTTCTGTACCGTCAAATAATTTATAGACGCAAGTGGTACAATCATGCCCAATTAAAATTGCATAACAATCAAAGTTTATAATATTTATGCTGTGATACAATCATATTTTTTAATGTGGTGTTATGTTTTCTTGTTTGTTTGTTTTTTGTTTGATTAGTCTCAATTTTCACCTGTTTGTCTCTTATACCCTCTGACTAATGTAAGTGCACTTGCACGTTAACAGGTGAAATATATTATTATAATCTAATAAAACGGTCGAGGTACACTACGCATAAGCTAAAAAGTTGGCTGAATAACGAAAATGCCATAAACTAGCTCCATATCCTTGGAGGACTCGTAAATTTCGATCTTTAGCTAAGCCCATCAGTGAAATCTTTTGGTACATCTTCATAACCCCCCCACCTTTTGAGGGATCTTTAGACATAGCCAATCTTTTTATGGAACTATTGGCATTAAATTTGTGTTTTAGTAATTCTGTGCTCCTAGTCAATTCTTCTGTATACGCTATGAAACCAATTCAATTTCGGTACAAGCTTGATCATCAGTAGGTTTAGTTCCAGTAAGGTAACTGAACCAGATGATATCTCAGCTATTATCTTAAAGAAATGCTCCCCTTAACCATTATAAACCCTATCTAACCGCTATTCGATCTCTATGTGTTTTGGTAATTGTTTTCATCATGGAACTTTGCAAATGTTCAACCTATTCCAAAGTAGGCGACAAGAACGATCTCTCTAACTACCGACCAATTCACATCACCTCCATTTTGTCTAAAATCATGGAAAATGCTGTCAATAAGCCACTACTCTGTTTCCTTGAATAAAACAAACTTCCTTGTGACAATCAATATGATTTTAGGCAGAGTTTTTCAAATGGGGATCTCTTTTGATATGTGATATGTTTGGTACAATACATTAGAACAACCGGGTGAAACAGTTGTCAGTTACTTTAGATTCTCAAAAGCGTTTCAACACGTAAATGTTTACATGCCAAACTCACCTCGTGTAGGTTAACTGATACGCCCATTATCTGAGTTTCCAGTTTCCCATAAAAGACGAACACGTGTCATGGTGACGGCTTTTTTTCAGAAGCATTTGGTATTATCAAGGGCGTATCACAAGTACAGGTAACACGATCCATTGCTTTATAGACGACAGCGTTCTTCATTGCAGTTCACATTGTGGTTTATTTCCATCTAATCATAATTGTAATCCATCGCCTATCTCAAATCAAAATATAAAAGCTGAAATACCATTTCAATTAACAAATGCATTCAACATATTGTTGAATTGGAAAATAATCTAGTTAAATTTGAGGCTAACAAAACTCAGTATTGCCTTTGTCCTCCAAAAAGATCGACCATTTTCTGTTGTAATTAAGAAACGCTCCGGCTCTACCACTATGTTGGGAACAACTGTATCTTTAAATTTAGCAGCTGCTCGTAAAACAGGGTTTTTGTACAGGCCTAAGCAGTACTTTAATTCCCGACAACCCTTGGTGCTATACAACGTCCAAATTCGACCTCATCTAGAATATGATTATTACCACTGGGTTGGTGCTCTCCAATACGCTCTTGATATTGTTAATCGTATTCAGAGAAGAGCGATTAGGCTTATAAATGACCCGTCCTTAACTTCTGGCATTCAGTCCCTTGAGCACAGAAGAATCGTTTCAATTCTTGTTTCGTACTATTGGTATTACAGTGGCTGTTTTTCTGCTTTTGCCTATTCAGGACCACAAATAGAGAAAAAATACAATTGAGATTACACAAGACAATAAAGCATATTTTATTGGACGTGACCGGTATATTAAAAGTAAGGGTACTCGTTTCAATCTGTACAGGGTGTCCCTACGATAGAGTAAAGTAAGTTTATGCTTAACTAGAATTATTTGTGTAAATATTGTATGGACCATGGGGTAGAGGTAAGAAGTGTGCATTTTTTTAAAATATTGGAAGTTATACAAGGTGTGCCAGAAAAGCAGGACGTGAAAAAGTATAATTTTTTTAAATAGAACACCCCGTATTTGATTTTAGTTTTTAATTCTACGTGTCCATACAAACATATTTTGTCATACAAAAGATTGGCTGAAAGTTTTTAGTTCTTGAGATATTCGCGTTTAAAGATTATTATGGTCATTTTCGTGGGGTTGATGAATGGGCAATTGTTCCGTTATTTCACAATAAAAAAAATTGATATTTCGTGTGAAAAATGAGTGATATTATACTAACGTTTAGACCGAGTAGTATTTCTAATTTTCTCAACAGGGTGTTTGTTATAACCATTCAAATTTGAAAATTCTCAAATTAAAAAAATCAGTTTTTTTTTAATTGCACACCCTATATATTTTTATTTCATTTTATTCGGGATTAAAAAATCATTTTTGTCAAATATATCCTATATCTATCTTTGATAGTTTTCGAGGAATTTCGATTTTTCTCACTAGCTACGTTACATACGATACTATAACATTATTGTGGATCGTGGTAGCCATGGAAAACAATTGCGACGAAATAAAACAAACCACCTAAGCGAGAATATTAACAGTTTTTATTAATGAGAAACAGTAATTCAATAATTATTCAACATTGCGTCTTAGTAAATGCTCAAATAGACGGCCTTCTTGCTGAATACACATATTGAGCCTTTTTCTCATGTTCTGTCTCACTTCGGATAACATAAGAGGGGTCACTGTGCGACAAGCTTCGCGAATTCTATTTTTCATGTCCTCCCTTGTTGTAGGTTTAATAATATACACCCGATCTTTTATGTATCCCCATAGGAAAAATCCAGTGGAGTTAAATCGCATGACCTGGGTGGCCATAATATAAAGCCATTACGTCCTATCCATTTGTCCGGGTATTGCTGGTTCAAGAATTCCCTTACGTCCCGATAAAATGTGGAGGTGCACCATCCTGTTGCAACCACATATTTAGTCGTCCTTCTAAATTGATATCCTCAAGTAACACAGGCAATTCTTCACGTAAGAAATGCAAATAGCTGCGGCCCGTTAATGGATCATCAAAAAAATAGGGACCGATAATTTGGTCATTAAGTATACCACACACACATTTAGTGACCAATGATTTTGGTTTTGAACTTCTCGTAGCCAAATGGATTATCAATGGCGTAATAGTGCATATTATGCCGATTTACAGCCCATTACTTTTAAACGTCGCCTCATCGGAAAACATTATGGAGCACAAAAAGTTGTTATTTAATTGCAGCCGTTGATTAATGATATTGCAGAATTCAATTCGTCTTGCAAAATCCTCTTCTCGCAATTCTTGATGAAGCTCAATGTGATAGGGATGGTACTTATACTTCAGCGTTGTTCGATTCACGTTTGATTTGGAGGTATCACATATCGTCGCTAATGTTCTAGAACTCACTTGGGGATTTTCTTGAATATTTAATAATATTTCAAGTTCTTTTCTTCATTAGCTGCCCTTTTATTAACAACTTTACGTTTGAAGTATTTAACACTACCGCTAGAATCAAATCTATCCATCAAATTTTCCAAGCCAACAGTAGTAGGTATTCGACGTTCAGGATATTTCATTTTGTAGATTCGTTGTGCCAATAAAGGGTTTTTCAGCCTCGCCCAACACGTATATCATATCAATTAATTCATTTGTCGAATAATCCATAATTGACACAAGAATTGATAACAAGTTAAATGCGAAAACGACAAATTTAATATGTGTTTATTTTGAGAAGTAGGAAACCTTTGTATCTTAGTAACGCAATTATTATTTTCCATGGCTACCAAGATCCATGCAATGCAATGTTATCGAAAATAAAGTAGCTAGTGTGAAAAATCGAAATTCCTCGAAAACTATCAAAGATAGATATAGGATATATTTGACAAAATGATAGATTTTTAATCCCGAATAAAATGAAATAAAAATATATAGGGTGTGCAATTAAAAAACTGATTTTTTTAATTTGAGAATTTTCAAATTTGAATGGTTATAACAAACACCCTGTTGAGAAAATTAGAAATACTACTCGGTCTAAACGTTAGTATAATATCACTCATTTTCACACGAAATATCAATTTTTTATTGTGAAATAACGGAACAATTGCCCATTCATCAACCCCACGAAAATGACCATAATAATCTTTAAACGCGAATATCTCAAGAACTAAAAACTTTCAGCCAATCTTTTGTATGACAAAATATGTTTGTATGGACACGTAGAATTAAAAACTAAAATCAAATACGGGTGTTCTATTTAAAAAATCATACTTTTTCACGTCCTGCTTTTCTGGCACACCCTGTATAACTTCCAATATTTTAAAAATGCACACTTCTTACCTCTACCCCATGGTCCATACAATATTTACACAAATAATTCTAGTTAAGCATAAACTTACTTTACTCTATCGTTGGGACACCCTGTACAAGATAAAAAATAAAGTTATATAAACAGATTACTAAAAAAATTTCTTGATAAAAAACCATCACTTGGTAATATTAAATTGAAATATATAATACAAAGTCAAAATTACAGATGTTTTACAAGAATACAGGGGTGTGCGCGGGTTTTAGTTACAACAAAAATAAATATAAGATATAGAATAAGATTAAGCTGGTTACATAATTAAACCGTCCACAACAAAGGAAACAGATGAACGTGCTTGAGCCAGATTGCATTCGGGTTTTTTGCGCGATGGTAGGAAGGTATGAAAACAACCATGAATAGTATAATTTATTAGGTTGTCCGGTATTGTCTGATTTTTAGTCTTTAATTTGGACACCGTTTCATACTTGAATAAAAGTGTATTATAGCAAGTGTATTATATCTTTCGAAAACTTGATCTTTGCTGTTTTCAAATTACCTATTTATATGTTTAGATAATGTTTAGCACTGTTTTGAAATTTACTTACTTTTAGGATGAATAAACGCGATTTTCGTCCAATTTTGTTGTATGGGCCCAAACTGGGGCACAATGCAGCTGAAGCAACCAGAAATATCGTCAGCGCTTTCGGAGACCTTTCGCCTGATGAATGCATCGCGCAAATATGGTTCAAAAATTTCCGCACAGGTGATCTGAACCTCGATGGTGAAGAACGGGGTCGGCCAGTAAAGTCATCGACGACGACGAATTGAAGGCCCAAGTGGAAGCAAATCCGCGTACAACTGTTCGTGAGATCGCAAAAGAACTTGGCGCAAGCAAGACGACCATTTGAAACGAATTGAAAAGTCAAAAAAACTCGATTAATGGGTGCCGCACGAATTGAACGAAAAACAAAAAATCGTCGTTTTGAGATATCGTCTGCACTCCTCTTGCGGAACAAGAATGACCCGTTTCTCGACAGGATTGTGGCGTGCGATGAAAAGTGGATCATCTACGACAATCAGCGACGTTCGGTTCAGTGGTTGAACTGCGATCAACCTCCACAACACATTCCAAAGCCAAATTTGCGCCAAAAAAAGGTTATGACGACTGTATGGTGGTCTGTAACCGGTCTCATCCATCACAGCTTCCTGAACCAGGGTGAGAAGGCAGAGAAGTATTGTCAATAAATCGACGAAATACACCAGAAACTTAGACAACAACAACTGGCATTGCTCAATAGAAAAGGGCCGATTCTTCTCCACGATAATGCTCGGCCGCACGTCGCACAAATGTCGCTCCAGAAGTTGAACGAACTGGACTATGAGACTCTGGCTCATCCACCATACTGACCTCTCGCCCACCAACTACCACTTTTTCAAACATCTGGACAACTTCCTTCAGGAGAAGTGCTTCAGGAACCACGATGATGCCAAAAACGCCTTCATCGCCTCTAGAAGCCCGGATTTATACGCTACCGGCATAAATAAACTTGTTTCTCATTGGCAAAAATGTGTTGATTCTAATGGTTCTTATTTTGAGTAATAAAGTTCTTTGTAAGCTGAGTTATGTTTGTTTAAAATTAACGGTTTAACTCCGACATTTCATTCCGGATAACCTAATATTTGTAGCTGGTGTTAACGATTACACAAAAACAAATTGTGTGAACAAGTGGTTTAGTATATTAGGTATAAGTATTTAGTATATGAAAACTCAATACGCTTTACTTCTTATACAAAGAGTTCAACATCCACTTTGTAAGGCAATTAAATATTAACGTTACGGCCTTTTTTACGAGTTCAAAGGACAACTAAGGTTTGGCATTCAATTCATTCTGAAAAAGTATAAGCTAATCTTGCTTGATTTTTCTATCTCAAACCAGAACCAGCGCAAGAGTACTGCAAATTACATGTCAATGCAATTTTGGGTCTAAGCAGAGGGTGAATACGATAGTTTTACTTAACTCTCATTTGAATGCATTTAACAGAACAAACGCAAACTACAATTATCTTTTTAGACCCATTATTATTCAAGTCACTATAACTTTAGATATTTTACAACTCTGAATAATCAAGTTTGCATATTTTTACATATTTATGACGTTAGATGCAATTTGTGTATTTTCTCACTTTTTATATAGTCAAGTTGAGTTTATAATGAACCCACCTCAACGAAACTAAAGATTCTTATCTGTGCCGTGATAAATTAACTCAATTACAATTTTTAAGCATATTTCCTTATTCCCTGTTTTCCTTATGAGAAACACTTAGTGGTGAAAGAACGGATAAAAAGTGTCTTGTGCAAAAATCATCACTCGTTGTTGTAAGTGACCTATCATAAAACAAACCTAGTAAATTTATCTGTTATACGATCAAATCGCACTGGGCGTCGTGAAGACTTAACAGAGTAAGAAAGTTGCCAAGCTAACTACGACTGTCTGAAATTAAATTTAATTAATATAAAAAAAACAAAATCGCCCAAAGCTTAAGGAAATTTTGAAGAATATAGGTTGCCAGAAAATTATTGACTGCACATTGTATACTCGTAAAACCAAGATAGTAAGGCGTCTGTATACTTTCGAATTTACCTTCGTATAAATATCATCTAGTATGCATAAGTGTCATCAATGTTCTCAAATAAATAAATATCACCAATGTTTTTAACCACGGAATCACTCCTACAGAAGATAAACAAATAATAAAGAAAGCTATGATAAGCACTCACTGCAACTAAAGTCAATATTGGCTGTCTGATTAAAGCAACGAAACAAAGCAATTAAATTTGTTATTAGGCTTTTCCAGTTTAAATCCAACTCTCAAGCTAATCGTGACCAACAACCAAAAATAACAAAAATTTGCACATTACACATTATGGAATATTCATTACAATTCAGAAAAATAAAAAAAAATAGGTTGAATGACTGACTCTATTTGGAATAAGTGTGCAACAGTTATATATTCAATCCTTTACAATAAAACGGTATACACAAGTAAAAGAAATAATTCTTACTCAATTCTATTCCTTTATAATTAAGCATGCTGGTTAATGAGGATGTATCTCATTAACTAATGCTTTAGGGTTACACACACGCGCGCATGATCGGCCTTATAACGTCAATCACTTGGCGCCACTTTACCGGTACAACAGTAAATGGTTGGCCTTCATTCTCGTCCTCAACACGCTCACAAATAGGCAACTCTTTGACTATGCCTCCACACATACTGTATCACAGTAATAATAATAATTTACTGTAGCATTGACTTGTCATTTACGCTAAACAAAATTACTATTTAGGTACAAAGGTTCACTTTGAAAGGTTCTTTTACGGTCGCGCGGATTTTACGCACAACACTTGTTCTTAATGTAAATATTATGTTTATCTAAAATCACTGGACATAATTTGATTAAATTTTCACACAGTTTCCAATTACAAATAAATCCCTTTCTTGTAAACATCCCCCAAAGCTGGTTCTAGCGGTAACCAAATAAGGTCGTTATTACACCACCGAGTTTTACAATATAAACCAGCACAGATCTTTACGATCTACTTAGGAAGTAATCCCACTCGCGCGACCATGCTAGTTAAGGGTTAACTAACAAAAGACCTCTTTAGCCTACTCACGTCCATCTTAACGTTATTAAAATATGTCCTGCCAAACAAAACACGCCACTCCCAAACAGCTTAACTGTCTCGTATCTTTGCCAAACAGAAAACCTCAAACGGTTTCAACGCGAATAACGTGTAATGTTCTTTTGATGCAGCGTGTATGAGCAGTGTTTTGATAACGTACGTAACGTGTTTTGAATGTAGCTGAAGTGAGTTTGCATGAAAAGATTTTTTTTGAGTATGTGAAATGTAAGTTGGTGTAATTGATACGCCACTGGAATTTAGTGAGGCATTGTTTATCATGTGAAGGAGTTTTTGCATGCTGTAGAAAGATTTTCGTATTGAAAGCGAGAAATTTGGTTGAGAAATAATGTTTCGAGTAAATCTTCATTGATACACCACTGGTAAAACTACTGGTCTTTTTGCTCCTGTGTGTGGTGGAGGAATTTGGACTAAAGAAATGGCTGTAGACATATGAGTGAGTGAGTTTATGATATGTTGGTATGTTATTAACGTGCAGTAAGGAATATGTATGGATATTTTTCTTTGTAGAAATTTTTCAATATGGTGCAATAAAGGTAACTCGATGCATGTTCAAGAATGGAGTTGACAGAGTGTGAGGAAATATAATTCTCGCACATGTGAAACTTGCATAGAAAGTTGAGGGATAATCTGGTTAATCTACAGTGTGAATGTAATTGCAATTGATCATTTCTTCTGAAAGTTTTTAGTGAATTTACAAAGTAATTCAAGATGGCTACGTTTATTTCGTAACGTTGGCGTTTTCTCCCACGATGAAACCTTCGACGTGGCAAAGAAACGCACGAAATACTCAGTTGTGATGGGTGAATTTTGACCTTAGCGCGAATTTATTGTGACGTAACATGGAGAGCAGAAGGTATATAAGCGAGTGCCAAATTTGAGGTATGTTAGTTAATTGGTTAGAGGTTTTAGATAGCTCAAGCGGAGCTTGAGTACGAGTGGCGCGCGTTACATTACATAACGATTAGCGACTGTATTAACCCATAAGGGGATAAATCGTATAGACATTCATAAATAAATAATGTAATATAGTGAGTTGAAGGAAAACGTTAGTGATTTTCTTCAAGAAATAAAAAGTGCTTAGGCAGATTAGAAGTTAACACAGCAAATATTTTGTTATTTAGTGTTCAATTGTGGGACGCGTGACCTAATATTATTATAAAGAGAACTGAAGGTAACCATTTAAGTGACTGAAATAAAAGTTTGTAAGATGTAGTTAAGATATCGGTGATCATCATTGACATTGAATGTGTAAAATCGTTAGCAATACCAAATTGATTGTATAAAAGCGAATAAGACCTTTAATGTGTATACGTAAGTAACCATTTTTCATTGTGGTAAACGTTTTGAAGGGCAAACATCACAGTATAAGGTGATGTGATGCTAGGCTAAATAGCCCCTATACCAGATACGATAGTGAACAAACCATAGACACTGCGTTAGTGAGTACTACAGCTGATTGTGTAGGGCGAATACGGCTACTTCTGTATTTGTGCATAGTGTATTTGAGAATTTAAAAAGGATTACCCAAAGCAGATACTACCGCACCGAAAAAGGATTAATTAGTGTAATACAAAAGAATTAGAATTAAATTTTATTGAACCAAGACAAGTACTATTATCTTTTAAGTACATTGTTTTTGTTATTGCTACGTTAATTACAGTTTATTCAAAGAAAGAAAAAAGGTAATCGAACTTTAGTTTGTTGTTTTTAGTTTTAGGAACTGGGTCATTTTGGTCTTAACGTATTCATGTGTTTGGTGGTTTTTTTTCAACCGCGTCTTTGTGTATATTTACATGCGAATTTGTCAATATATATCCACTGTTAAATTTATTTTGTCATACATTTGTGTCAATTGTGTGCCTAACTGGTTACACCTGATAATAGAAATTAGTCTTTGCAGATTTTCGAATTTCAGGATCGATTGGAAATTGCGTAATGAGCCAGATCGATCACAAAATTTCATTTTACCTTTGAAATATTAATGCAGAACACTACTATCAAAGTACTTAGTATTATTTTGGTTATTCTTTTTTAATCAGCATAAATTACAGTTTTCAAGTATTATAGTTTAAACCTATTAATGAATGTCTAAATACAATTTTAACCGCTCTATGTTTGAATTACTCACCAATCAAGGAAGATTTTGTTGAGATAATAATTTATTATTAAGCCGATTTCATTTATTTTATTTAGAATTTTCTAAATTGGGAATATTTATTTCATTCAAAGTTTTATAACAGAATTATAAATCCCAACTCACTTACACGAATAAGAACATATACGTGTACAACCCTTAGTTAATACAGCTTGTATTTCTTTTTGTCTTTGAGATCTCAGGTTACTATCTAGCTCGCACTACTTGGCGGTAAAATGGGTTGCCTATTATAAAAAGAATCGGTTGTGAACAAATCATTTACAAATGAAATCTGTATTGTTGAATATTAAAACAAAACAAAACAACAATAATTATCGTATAAAAATGAACAATTCCTTTAATAAATACTTCGATGGGTTTAATTTTTATACGGTGGTGGAATTGTGAAGACCCGTGTATGAAGTCATCCTTGGTCGGGTTTTGGGGGCTGTCGGCTGGCGTCGCTAACGTAAGTAATGTATTAAGACACAAAAAAAAATTATTCGGGAGTACCAATTGATACTATAATTAGTTTATGAGTGGTATAGATAAAGGAGGAATATGTAGTTTCTGTGAGTGGGTCAAACAATAATTATAGAATTGAAGGAAAAGCCTTATTATGGAGGTAAATATACTTATGTTACGTTTATTGTAATTTAATTAGTGAATGTTGACTTAAATAGTGATTGAAGAAAGTGTAATTTGGGATGATTTGAACGTAGTAATTGATTAGTAAAATGTAAAGTAGAAAACTTGATGATAAATCAAGTGTACTGCATGGAAGCGTGAAAGTGACCTTGTGCATTTACTGGTTTAATTACGTGAACTTGAATGAAAACAAAATGGACATGGATTTCGAATTTTACTGCAAAGTTGGAAAAACTAATATAATGTGGATACAGGGTAACTATGGAAAATCCACGGTGGATCAACGAAAATTTATAATGAATGAACGGTGGTTTTGTTAAACATGCAATTATGTAAATATGATTTTTTTCGGATCTGGTGTAATTATAATGAGGTGGTGAGATGGTGACGGATATCTGGGACGACCAGCCAATTACCAGGTGTGGTGGTGAGGGAGGCTGTGGGAGAAAGACTTCGGAATGAATCAGAATAGGTGATTTATGTTGCTGGCGATGGTGGATTTAAAGGAATTCGGTGGTGGAGGTGTATGTTAAGGCCAGGTAAACGGTAGTTTGTATGAGGATCGAACTTGTTCGCAAAATTATTATCTTTTAGGGGCCGTAACCACCGCCAATGATAATAATGTCACTCAGTAGTTCCTGACACTCCTCGCGTGGTGATAACTCTGAGAGGATCGTATCAAGAATGACTTGCTGGTCTCTGTTAATTAGATAAAAGGAACTAAATTATAGCACCCGCCAGGAAGTTATCAGCTCCTCTGGGCCGCAACCATCAATGATAGTAACGTCACTCAGTGATTCGTTTATACTCCCCTCGTGGTACGAATTCCGAGAGAATCGTGTTCTGAATGACTTTCAAATCACTATTACTCGAGAAAGGAAAGTTATGTCTTTGGGGTGCGTCGTGAGGTTATTATTTGTTCTGGGCGGTAACCACCGTCGATAACAATAACGTCTCTAAGTGATTCTTTTACACTTCAGTGTGGTGAGGATCGTGTTAAAAATAATTTCCTGAACACAATTGTGTTGATGGAGTGTTAAACGTATGGCAAATGTACAGGAAGTAATAAAGCAGGATATCAGGTACTACAACACTACAGGTATAATCCCTCAGGATACTATATTTAAAGAAATAAATATAGCGGAAGCGAGAATAATAATAGGAAAGTGGGTGGTTGGATATTTATCCGGAAATCCGGATGGAATGGGATAGGAGTGTGCAACTGATGGCATTCATTAACATTGCCATTTCAGTTGCAGAAAGAAATAAGTTTTGATGGGAGTTATTTACTAGGATAGGAAAATTTATTGTAAAGATTTCAGGATCGTTACACACATATTAATTCACTTACGCTAACCATTCACAGAAATTCAAGCCTATACTCCTGAAAGCACGGAAGTTACGTACAATGGCATTGATTATCGTCCCAACAAGGTTTTTACTAGAATATTAATTCTCATTCACATTGATTCTTTCAACTCATAATCTTGGTTACAACACTCAAATATCCTTTTAAAATTCTTCGCTTCATTAAAAATTCTAACGGTGCAACGATTAAAACAAACTTACCAGTTACTAAAAAAGATTCTTCCGTAAAAACAAATGTCCATTCCATAAGAAATTCGTCATACGCACAACACTATACTCAGTGCGTCAAAATAATTTCGACGAAATAGTAGGTTTTGTAAAATCGACGAATCGTTGGCAGGATGCCTGACATAAATAATCGCTATGCTATTAACTATCAAAAACAGATTAGAAATAAGTTAAGTAGTTTTGTTGTAAGTGTGAACACAAACAGGATAGACGGTATGGACGTGTGGGACTAAACCGGCGTTACCTATCAATCTTTGGAAGTTTTTTAATGCGCTCAATGCGCAAGAGACTCAAACAAAGTTTGACTTCAATTTCGGAGGAGTTAAAGTAGGTGAGGACTACCTAATCGGGGTTAAAATGGGTAGTAAATATACCCAATTGCTTTTTTATCAATTGACTGAAACCGACATTTTTCTGTAATCGCGGACACTAACATTGGCAGATTCATGTCGGATCAGACTGACATTGACTTATGTTCTTCAAAGACAAGATCAGCATATCTAAATTACTCACCATACAGGCGTTTCATTGATATCTTTGAAGCGTATTAACGCTAAACACTTAGAACTTTCGCAAGCCACGTTTTCAGGTTGATTAGATGTAATAATTATGACGTTCGGCCAAGCAGGTGCCAGCCAATCGATATAAAAATAGGAGGTACACATATTAAATTGCTATGATATAGATATTGATTAGGTTTAAAAAAGTTGAGCAAATTTTTTGTAAGTTATAGACATGTGCGGATGAATAATAAACGGCACATAGTACTATGCTAAAAATCATCTAAGAATAAAGCGAAGGATTAGATAGGATATATTTGACCTTTGTCTTGATTGGTTAAAACACGAGAGCCATTTACAGGACTAAAGGAACAGTTTTAACATAGAAATTTAAAAATAGCAATGTTATCAGTTGTAAAATAAAATTCACTCTTATGAAGCAATTAACATTACTTATATGTCATTAAGCACCAAAATTCTAATAAGGTAGTCGTTAAAACGAACCAACACTGATCAGAATGTACATTTATTGTTTAATAATCGCAATAATTTCCTTTAACACGTTTAAAATGTATTTAAAAATAAAAATTTGGAATACATCAAATTCTAATATGGTCTGACAACACTTGTGTACTTAAAATTAATTTCGATGTTGTGGTTATTCTTGTTTCACTTTATAATTAATATTTTCTTGTAGAAACTATTTTTTTTCAGAACACGCCGTTTGTCCTTTGTTATTGTACAGGTGTGACATAACATTAATTTAATTCATTGTAAATAAACATACATATTAATGTTTCAGAATAAACTTTATTATGGCAGAAACACAGACTTTTAAAAACCACAAAGGGAAAGCAATTACGAGTGGTCAGAACCTAATGACTTACTATTTTAAAATACTGAAAGTATGAGTCAAACCTCAG
The DNA here is from genome assembly GCA_036346205.1 of Vesta saturnalis. Classification (NCBI taxonomy): domain Eukaryota; kingdom Metazoa; phylum Arthropoda; class Insecta; order Coleoptera; family Lampyridae; genus Vesta; species Vesta saturnalis. Next base: position 1,770,005 of record JARFJB010000896.1, read on the forward strand.
CGGTGAAACTAACTGCAACCGAACTGGGTATCGGACAAAATACTGTGTAACAACCCATTTTGAGTTGTATATCGTTCTATATCGTTGACTTAATTCTTTGCGCAAATTTTTTCGCGCACCGCTATATCACCAGATATTCAAAGCGTCCATTTTTTCACTTCTTGATGAATGTTGTGATGTTCAGGAAGCCTTTTTTTTGGGTTTCTACCTAAATTTTGTGAAAAGTGCCATTGATTTAATGGTAAGAGATATTTAACTTGTAATGCTAAAAATTAAAACATTTGCTCTTTGTAGGCACTTTGATTGACAATTTGATTTACACTTTTATTTTATTTTTTTGCACATTTAATTCTTCTTTTACGTACGCTTTCATTTTATGATTGCAATTTTGCATTCAATGCTGATCTAAATTTTGATCACAATTTTTTATTTGAAATTTCAAGAGAATGCAATAAACATCGGATTGTTCAAGTTTTTTGAAGAAAAATTTATAAGAAGTAAAATTCCATTTTCGTAGTTTACAACGTAAATCATTGTTATTTCGAGATATTGCGCAATATTGGTGCAAAGATTGCACCACTTTGGTTTGCATTTACGCATTTATTTTTATAATACCAGGGTTCGCAAGAAGATGTATTATATTTAGTGACAGGTATTTATAAGTTTACTGATTTCTTAGTATAAGGGTAATTTTAAGATATATTTTATACAACCCTAAATTTAACTGTTAATAAACATAGTCTATATATTTTTTATTTTTTACATCTTGAAAAATGTTTATTGTAAACCTCGGTTTAGTTATTCCGAGCATAATTAAATAAATAGCTTGGCGTCCGAGATCATTTTTATTAGTGTTACATTGCAGTTTTTTTCTATTGATGTTAAGTGAAAATAACAGCATAAATTGAGGTAATTAAGCAAAACAAAAGCATGAACTGGCCTATTTTAAACTACCGACTGGGACAAAGGCATTATTAATGGTGCACGGGTTGTATCTCTAGTTAGTTTAACGATTTGTTACGAGAACATTTTTACAACCAATTTATTTGCCATTAAATTTTACACCATTTACAACACTACATTATAACTGTATGGAGTTTGATTAAAGAAATTGAAGGTTCAGGTACTGCACCTTCACCAAATAAGTCTAGAAAATGCTCAACAAAATACGATAAATTTGAATTGGAAAAAAATTCCGAACTAGTCGACATGTTCATGCATTTTATTTCCGAAATGAATTACCAACCGTACTAAAATTATTGCATGTCATTAATAATGGCGATTCACTTCGAAACTTCAGCCATTCATCGTTATATCGAATACTCCTAAAGGTGAAGTATATTCTATTACATTAAACGGTTCTTTTGTTCATCATGGCAATGCAAGTTTTCGCATTTTCAACTGGTTTCATTTCTTGTACTAAAAAAAACCTTCACAGTTTTTCGTAAAGAATTTGTTACCATTATTAAAATTTGCCACCATATATACATTACAGCGGTGTAAACATAACTTGAATTCAAGCGCCGTTTACTTCATTCTTATTTGATTTCAAGTGTAGATGTATTTGTACTATTCAATCTAAACAGATGGCATTTACAACTAAACCTGTTAGTGAGTACTTTCGCCAGATATTATTCTTAGCACAAACTCCTTGCTTCTGACTGAGCGTACGAAATTTTGCAGCTAATCTTCTCAAGACGCTTAAACATATTGCAATAAAACCTTAAGTTTAACAAACAGATGAGCCATAAAGGGTTTCTTGATTGAGATAAAAACAACACTTTCTTGAGTGTCACAGGTTGACAATCTGATCATCAAATAGTATTAAAATACATATCTTTTTTGGGTTTTTTAATTTAAATTTAATATTAAGGCTATACAATTCAAACGTTTCGATAACATTTACAGTTATCTTGGTCAGTGGTAATATTATCTATTAAAATTTGTAAAGATGTTCAAACAATTTTGTGAAATTTGAAAAATCTGGTGAAATTTGAAAAATGTTTCAAATTTCACAAAATTGTTTCAACATCTTTAACACTATTAAAAAACCAAAAAAGATAAGTATTTTAATGTGTAATAATGGTGAAAGTCTACATTTTCATGAAACAATATTATTTAAAATCATCAGTAGCCGCTATGATTATTTTTAATAAAGCATCGGAATCATGCACATTCCCAGACTTACGAAAGATACAAAATATTTGTCTTTTTTTAGAACTGGTGATGCAAGTGAAATTTCTAATTATAGACCAACCTGTTTATTATAATTTTGACAAAGTTTTCGAAATAGTTCTATACGATTTCTATCCAAAAGTAAAAAAGGTACATTTTTTCAGACCAACACGGTTTTGTAGAGCACCGATCCACAACTACAAATTTGGCTTGTTGTCTCAATTAATATCCAAGCATTACGACAAGGTCAAGTAGATACTATTTATACCGACATTTCCATTCGATCGTATCTCACACAGTATTATTATTACCAAACTTCATAACTTTAACAATAATTTGCTACTACTGCTTAAATCATACCTGAATAATCGCGTGCACCATGTTGCTCACAAGAAGAAGTCCGATGGTTCCACAAGGATCAAACCTTGGAGCGCTGTTGTTTTTAATATTTATTAATGGTTTACGGGATAAATTACTTTGTGGTAAATTATTATTTGCCGATGATGGAAAAACATTTTTTACCAACTTCAGATATTTACGATTATGTTATATTACAGTAAAGACTAAATTCTTGGCTGAATGGTGTGTAAGTAATTATTTGTCCTTAAACATCCAAAAATGTAAAAATAATTTCATATACAAATAAGTTTCAACCAATGCACTATAACTATAACATTGGTGAGGCAAATCTCTCACGTTGTACATCAGTCAGAGACTGATGATAAATTTCTTTCTTTGAATACATTTTCTATATAACCAGACCTGTCGTTCAAACTTTAGGTTTAATATGGCGTCATTGCAAATCTTTGTCAAATATTAAGAACTTATGAATCCTTTATTATTCTATAGTACGTTCAAAACTAGGATATTGTTGTTCAGTGTGGTACCTGCACTCTGGCAACCACATAAATGTTTTGGAATCTGTTCAACGAAATTTTTTTAAATTTTTAGCCTTTAAAACAACCAGTAGCTACCCTGAGACAGGATATCCACATAATGAGCTACCTACTTACTTTAATATAACATCACTTGAAGACAGTAGGTTCCAAAGTAGCGTAGTTCTTCTTTATAAGCTTATTGACAACCAAATTATCGTTAATTTAATTCAACATTCCTATATATTTGTCAAGAAACTGTTTTACTTTATTATATTCTATTCCTAGAGCAAGTGTTATATAAAAATCATCGATATTTACAATATGCCGCAATTACATGTCTCAACGAGTAGATATATTTAACTGTACTTTACTTTTTTAAATAAGTTTGCTATTACCATTATTATTTCTTTTTGTGGTGTCAACTCCTTGGTTATTTGCCACGTAGAATACTCTTGCCTTAATCTAGCTTGCCTTCATCCTTCTTAAGAAATTTTGTTATATAAACCGTTTTGTTTTAAGAAGATTGTCATATTTTTGACATTTTGGCAATCAAGTTTGAAATTTCCTTTTATTCCGTTGTTTATTTTGTGTTGATTTTATTTCATTGCGTGTCTCAAATATAGATGTTACTGTGAGTATATGATTGCAATGATTACATCTTGGTGGTTCGCTATTCTTTAATAAATATGTCTTATACTGGTATGGCCTATTCTTAAACTTGCCCATATTATAGTGTCCATTCTCGTCATTTGTGGGTAATGCTGTCTTTTGGTGACATTGGGTTCAAGTAATTTTAGTAGTGTATTTTCTGTATCCACTCTTCTTGCCATTTACCCCAAACTAACCTTTTTAAATCAGATTCCTTTATTGTAGGAGGGTAGTCTACATTTAGTTAGTTGTATTGTTGTAGACTCTGGGTGTTGATGGAATATAATCTGCTTAATAAAGCGTTTGCTGCAGTTTCTAATGTTTACAGCATATTTCAACATCAGCCACATTCTCCTATATTTAAGAGGAAGAGTGTCGGATTCTAAGTAGGTACTGCATATGGGACTAGTAGGCAATGCACGTCTAGAGTTCTGAGTAAAATTTCGACGCGGATCCGTACGCTATACACGCGTTGTTTAGATGCGGTAACATTAATGCTTTATATGACCTCAGTAACACTCCTCTCTCTTCGCCCCATTTCCTGTTAGCTATGCCTTTCAAGGTGCCACTTCCACGTCAACTTTTCCCCTAATATCTCCAAAAATTTGAAATTTGAGACACATTTAATTTTTTATTTTTTCAAACATAACTTTGGCATGTGGTGTGGATGCCGTAATCTACAGAAGTGGAGACATACTGTTTTAATTGTCGAGATGCAGAGTTTTACGTTTTCTGCGTCTTGATTTATGGCATTTATCGCTGTTTGTAGCGTAGCATTATGCTATACTTTACCCTTCGATGAAGTAAATATTGCTAGATCATCTTCGTAAAGGCGCCGTCCTATAGAAGGGTTTAAGGTTCTCGCTTTTACGCATGAGATATTTACACACTACTGCTTAATGTTCAATTAATTCGGTAGCTCTATTTAATAAGTCTGTCCAGTATTAAAACGAAAAAAATGTCTATTTACAAATTATTTATATTGAGGCTTTCGTCTGTTGCAGCTGATTCTTGTACGTAGGAAAGAAAACGTTGTGTTTTCACAACGGTTTTATTCGATAATATAAATCCGCATTTAACGCGTCTCAAAATTCATTACCAAGGTGCACTTATATAAACACATCCCTTTGTGAAATGTTCAATAATTGACCCCAAGGTCCGTAGCTTCAAAAGAAATAACTTCTTCGAAAGGTTCGGTCCTTCAGGTATTCGAAAAAACACGCACGCCCCCAACTCACGGATCACATCCTTTACTCACGAAAGTCAGGTCAAGAATCCCCGGGTAATTAACCGTGTGAACAAACAGCCTCTCCCCCTCTCCATAATATTGCACTATATTTATCAACCAAACTTTAACATAAAAGAAAAACTGTTGGCGCTGCGGCGTGCACCACTCAAGTGCAAATTGACGACAGATTTATTCCCTTAACGATAACGGAATAACCCTGTTCAGCCTGTACAGTGGCTTGCTATTCAGCGGTCCCCGTTTCAGCGGTTCCCGTTTCGGCGGTACCCCGTTTCAGCGGTGCCTCTTTTCAGCGACCGTTGTTCCAGAGGACCCCGTTATAGCAGGAAATTAAACCTTGCGTTAGCATAATGTCGACCAAAAAATGAATTAATTTATCAAGTACTTTAAAAATTATTATTAATTTTATTAAATACATAAATAAAAAGTTTACCTCGAGTAGGATTTGAACCTACGACCTGTACTTTGCTAAAGTACCGCGCTACCAACTGCGCCACCAAGGTTCAAGCCCTAATCGATGTAAATTTTGTCTTTATGTATGTAGAACTGATGTAAATTCTAAATATAATGAGATTACAATCAAATTACTTATATTAATGGAATGTGAGCCTGCAATATCGCAAGGATTCACACATTCCAAAGCAACTTGACTAATATTAAATTATTATAAGTTTTTGTTATGAACTTATTCGTTCATAACAAAAACTTATAATAATTTATCAAGTACTTTGGTTGTTCAGAAAAAAAAAGAATAAAAAATACAGTTGTCGCAACATGTAATTGTTAGTTATATTCGATATAAATAAATTAATTTTAATGGTTCACATTTTAATATTTTTAGATTGCTAATAATGAATTGATTGAGAACAACTTTTTGATGGGATAAGCCGCGTCCTTAAAAATAAAAAATTCCAAGTGCTTTTTATGATAAACGAAGGAAACCGAGAAATGCATTTTTGAAAAAGTTATGTCATTTATTATGAATGTTAGAAGATTTTGTTGTTCTGAAAGTTACTGCAATTTTGGCAAATTTATGTACCATTTGAGATAAAAAACAAATATTTATAATAAAAGTAAAGTGGATGTTTGAAAATTCATTAGTTAATTACCGTAATTGCAGATAGTGATGTTTAATCTGATTCAATTTCTTAGAATATTACGTTGCTATTTCTCTAAATGTTTGCAATTAGGTATAAATAGTTAATAAATATTAAAATTCTTTGAATTCGTTTCTGTCTTTGTATTTCACAGTATATTAGGTACAGTTAGTTCAGTGTGTTACTGGTGAAAAGTGGATTTCTTTAAAACTAAAAGAAATGCCGAGGATTGTAGTTACCGAACACAGCCACCTAGCAGATCCCGAAATTGCTGATCTGAAAAAGCTCTTGAGTGCAATAAAAGACCGTGCTGGAACTGGTAGAGTACCAATTCCAACAGTCTACCAAGAAGCAGTTTCCACAGTTTCGACTAAACCCGAATAAGCCGCTGTATTTCCAACTTTGCGTTCTGCTGATACACTATTATATCGTGCACGACGTGCAAATCATCCCCCACTACCAAAAAATTTGAACGAAGTCAGGATTTCGGAAATTTTGCAACGAACAGTTACTGGTGAAAGTTTCTTTGCGCACGAAAGTGAAGATGGGTCTATAGTTATATTTGCAACAATCAATTTAAGAAAGCTATCTAATGGTGCACACTGGTTTATGGATGATACGCTTAGTGTTGACCCCCCCCCCCCCCCTGTCGTTAAATCAGAAACTATTTACTATACACTTATAATTTATTTATTATATTTAGGATTTTCATCAGTTCTACATACATAAAGACAAAATTTACATCGATTGGGGCTTGAACCTTGATGGCGCAGTTGGTTAGCGAGTATAGCAAAGTACAGGTCGTAAGTTCAAATCCTACTCGAGGTAAACTTTTTATTTATGTATTTAATAAAATTAATAATAATTTTTAATTACATATTTACCTTTGAACTTATTCGTTCATAACAAAAACTTATAATAATTTAATATTAGTCAAGTTGCTTTGGTATGTGTGAATCCTTGCGATATCGCAGGCTCACATTCCATTAATATAAGTAATTTGTTTGTAATATCATTATATTTAGCATTTACATCAGTTCTACATACATAAAGACAAAATTTACATCGACTAGGGCTTGAACCTTGATGGCGCAGTTGGTTAGCGCGGTACTCTAGCAAAGTACAGGTCGTAGGTTCAAATCAAATGTATGTATTTAATAAAATTAATAATAATTTTTAATTTACTATAGACAGTTTGGCAGACAACGCGGTTTTACTCATATATATCGCATACTTGCTGAAAAATCCCGAAATATGCATGTGAGTGCCTTTTGAAATATAATTATATGTACTGTTAACGGCTTCCAAATTCATCCCAACATCATAACTATTGATTTTGAAACTGGACTGATTCCCGCAATTCAACAAGAATATCCCATAGCAAGAATTCGGTAATGTTACTTCCACTCTTGTCAAGCCGTATTCAGCTCTATTTAACGAAATGAACTGTCTCAAGTCTACAACAACAACGAGATTGTTCGTACGCATGTTACTACCACTGGCATTTGTTCCCAGAAATTATGTTGAAATTACTTTCGACGAGTTAGCAGATTATGCACGGAAACTGTTGTTACGTTTGTATAACTATTTTCGTACGCAATGGTTACACGTCATTGATCCAACGTTATGGAATAAGTGTGGCATTAGTAGAAAAAAAACGACGTGAAGAGTTTGCATAACCGTTCTACAAAATTAGTGGGAAAATATCACCCCAATACATATGAATTCATTAAAAAACTGATTTTACAGCAAGCTGAAACAATAACAATAATCCGGGGTTGCCTAGATATGACTAATCCTAGTAGGGTGTATGTGCAAATGAACAAACGCATAGAACGATTGCAAGGACAGTATGACAATGGACTAATAAACGTTCAAGAATATATTCGTGGTGTGTGTGTGTGTATGTGTTTGTGTGTGTGTTTGTGTGTGTGTGTGTGTGTGTGTGTGTGTGTGTGTGCGCGAGTGTGCGGGTGTGCGCGTGCGCGTGTGCGCGTGTGTGCGTGTGTGCGTGTGTGGGTACGTGTGTGAGTTTGCTTGTGAGTGCGGGGGGCGAGTGCTCGTGCGTGTGCGTGCGTGTGCGTGTGCATTTGCGTGTGCCTGTGCGTGCGAGTGCGAGTGCGTGTGCGCGTGCGCGTGTGCGTGCGCATGCGTTTGCGTGTGCGTGTGTGTGGGCGTGAGCGTGCGCGTGTGCGTGTGAATGCGAGTGCGCGCGCGTGCGTGTGCATATGTGTGTTTCCTAGTGTGCGTTTGCGTGTGCGCGTTCGTGTGCTTGTGTGAGTGTCTGTGTGTGAGCGCAGGGGGTGCGCGTGCAGGTGCGGGTGCGTGTACACGCGTGTGTGTGTTTGTGTGTGTGTTTGTGTGTGTGTTTGCGTGTGTGTTTGTGTGTGTGTGTGTCAGTGTGTGGGAGGTGGGTGCGTGCGTGCGCGGATGCGCGTGTAAGTGTGTGCGTGTGTGCGTGCGTGTGTGCGTGCGTGTGTGCGTGCGTGTGTGAGTGTTTGTTTGTGATCGCGGGCGGGGGATGTGCGTGCGAGTGCGCGTGCGTGTGCGTGTGCGTGTGCGTGTTCATGTACGTGTCCGTGTGTGCATGTTTGTGAGTGTGTGTGTGCGTGTGTATGTGTGTGGGTGGGTGGGTGGGTGTCCTTTAATATACCGTTTAGTTTTAAAGTTATTTTTAGTAACTTAACTTTGATTATGTCTATTTTGTTGTGGCGCCCGGCAAGCTTCTTGTTTGTTTATTATGGTGTCTGCACTTACGTTTTGCAATAAATTGGGTTATTAGGTCAAAATAGCAGTATCTGTATCTGTTTCACTGCCAACTTAAAGTAAATTATGGAAAATGAGAAAAACACAATGTTGGAAAAATTAATTTCAAACGGTAAGCTCATCTTATTATCCTTATCATATGGTGTAAAGGGGATGAGGAAAAGATATACCGCCGAACGGGGCCACTGAAGCGGGTCACCGTTAAAACGGGAACCGCTGTAACGGGTCACCGTTGAAGCGGGGGCTGCTGAAACGGGACCGTTGAGTTGGGGTCTAACCATATTAAACAGAATAATTAAGTAAAATTACGGAATGGGTTGTGGAGTATGCAACATGGTACTAACTAATGATAAATGGTTATGGACAAAGAAATTGAATTGGAGCAGCGTCAAATAGAAATCTATCTAAACAGAATTAATTTGTATAACACTCATTTACACATATACGGGAACCGGCAGTTAAGTCTAAGACTTAGTTGGACCCTTAAATTGTAATTATTCTTGAAGTAAGCCAAGTTTAAATTCATATTAGATTAGAAACAAGACGAAAGTCATCGACGTTGTAGAACACGGAACCAGATTAAAGTGGAAATTCGCGGCCACAATGAACGTTCCACAGACAATAGGTGGAATAAGGAAATCATGAATTGGAGACCATATATGTGAACGCGAAGCAGAGGAAGGCCGCAAATGATATGGGTGGATGACGTAAAAAGACACACAGGACTTTTGTGGAGAAGGGTCGCGAGAGACCGGAACACATGGCGCCAATTGGTAACGTCATGCTGCCTGGGGAATGTTTCTTTGATTGCGCTTGCCCTTTATTACATTATTACATTATAATTATACGTAGTGCAATTTTTGGACATTTATTTACCTTCACCAAGTTACAAGTACGTTGTGTTTATTTCTAAAAATTTTAAAGTTGCCATAATTAAAGCCACCGTCGTTTAGACATGTAAAGTAAGCTTTGTATGATTTGTTTTAATGAATACTAAGTGACGTGTTATTAAATTATAGGAACGTTGAAATACTAAATATTCGATAGCGTTTTGTTTATTCTTGTTGTGACTAATCCATTTTAAATTTAACAATCAACTACAGTGTTGACCAGTTATAATCTTTTTTTTAATTGAGTAAAAAATAATATATAATGCATTTTGAGTACTATTTTTCGCAATTTTTTCATCTTTAAAAGAAGCTTAATATTTTTCTTAAGTGTAAGTGAGCTTTGCTTAGGTATTTTGGAAGTAGAATTTCAGGTAAAGGTGAGTGAGTTCTCTTCGAGTGAACATTATGGTTTCCTGTGACTTTTATTTTAAAATCTAGTTCATGACGTTTTTCCCGCTAAACCTATATAACAGGTGTAGTGACATATTTACGAATACCTTTTTGGATTGATGAGTAAGAACCGCGCCCGTACCACAGTGACATGTTGGTAACATGCACTTTACCTTTACAATCTGAAACAAAAAGAACGCTAACAACATAAAATAATAATTACTTTCTTATTAAATAAAATAAATTCACAAATAGATTTGTTCCACTATCCCAATCTTCGATTATATGTATTTTAGCAATATCACTTCAATTTTTTACGCAACAATTTAACAGAGCACGAACCAAAACACTTTTACTCAAGTACAACGTAATTTCTGCAATTATAAACTGCAATATGAAAGGAATTAAAATGTCAAATTAAACTTTAGAGTTTGTTACCGTCACACTATTAAATTAATTGAATTCTCAATACCAAAGTCTCAACATAGATTTAATTAAAAAGTTGGGGATTTCAATCCAATTTTTATGTTTTAAAAAGTGTATAATGAGAAGGTTATTTCTTCACATTTATACAAATTTCCTTTGAATTAAAGTTAATTTTTAACTGTAATCCCCAGAAAAAAATGTAATATTTGTGTATAAAATGACACAATGAAAACTTTGTATTAAGAAAACGGAAGCACAACCGCACGTAATTTGGAGAAAATCGTTTAAGAAAGTTGTTCTGCTTTCCATTTTAATTGGAAAATATTCGTTTGGTTTTTCTTTTTTCCTGTATTTTAAAGCAAATGTGGCTTGCAGAAACAATATTTTTTCTTAATGGTGCTTCTGTTTGAATTAATAAACACCTAAAACGTATATTTTCTTGGAACTTTGGTTTCAAAGTTAAGTTTCTGCAAAGTTCTATAAATGAAATGGGTAAACGCAACAAGCGGCGTATGATGTTGAAATAAATCACAAACTATACAGGAAATTGTTGTTGAAATGAGCTGGGGTTGTATTAGTAGGCATGTTCAGTAGATATTTATGGTTGCTGAATGGCCGGTATGTACCGACAATTTCCAGACATCCGCCACGGAAGTAGCCATCATAATGATATTTCTCTATGAAATAGTAGCTAATAGCACGTAATAACACACTCCAATGGCCAAAACCTTTGTTATGTAGATAGCACTAACTACCAACCACAAACTATATCGTTTCGACAGCTCACAAAATTTATCGTTTATCTATTGCACTTATTACTCTACTTCAAAACATATAATCCAAAAATGTGCTTACGTTTCAGCAAAAAAACGTTATCTTTATCACCAATGCACTGATAATACGGCAACCCACAACCCCTTTGATTTATATAGAGACAAAAGTTCCGACTTTTATTCCATAAATGAATCGCTTTATTAGGAGATATCCGAAAATAACAAAATCAACCGATAAAGGAAATGATGCTAAAACCATTAAACACAACTGCAGATAGGTTTACTTGTTATATACATTGTGAAGAGAAATGTCATGTCAAATATATTAACCATTTATTTTCATTTTCGAATTCGATTGTTCTAATGGACTTACAAAAAGAAAGTATGAAAAAAGCATCGATCAAGTCGTAGTTACACACTTAAAATGTATTATTTGCTTTTAGCTTTCGAAGAAATAATAACGTCAATTCATTATTAATAAGGTAAGTATATTCTGAACTTCTACGACTAGTGCTTTTATTAAAATTTAGTTAATTATCAACGCTGCAAAGTAATAAAAATTACGTTGGGCCGAAAATAGTTTACTATGGAATAATAATTTATTCAGTTAAACGATAGATTGTTCACTCACGACAGAGATTTGTAGTTGTTGATCCTGTAGTAAAAGCCAATCCTTTTGTGGATTTATTTGCATCAAACACGTGCCTTTATGATTCTGGAAAAGTTGTACCCATAGTCAATTCTTTTTTAATGCTATGAAAGCAACTCATTTTCGACACAAGTTCCTAGAATTGATCATCAGTAAGCTTGATCCCATTAAGCGACTGACCCAGACGGTATCCCAGGTATTACCTTAATGAAATGTTCCCCCGAACTAGTACCAGCCTTGTCTAAACTTTATTCTATCTCTATGCCTTCTGGAAAATTTCCCTTTATGGCGGAAGTTAGTATATCGTTAACCTGTTCCCAAAAAAGGCGACAGATCTCTACCACCTAATTGCCATCACTTCCACCTTTAGACAGAGTTGTTCAACAGTTGAACTTGTTTCATATGTGGCAAGTTTGGAACAATACGTTAGAACAAATCGGTATTGTAGTCGGTTTAGATATCTCAAAATCATTTGTCTGGGTCTCCAATTTCATTGATGGCTTCCTTTCAAAAGAAGTTGATATTAACGCGGGCGTGCCATAGGGATCAGACATAGTTCCAACATTTTCTCTGCTATAGATATGTGTTCAACGACTAACCCGATCCAATGCTTTCCTGGCGACAGCACTGTTCGTTGTAGTTCATCTCATAATTGTAATCCACCTTTTATCGTTAATGTAGGATTTTCATTCTATTACAATATTCGGAATGACTGCATCTTCAAGTCTATCATGCGAAGACCATCTTCTGTTAACCACTCACGCAGCTGCTTGTAAAATAAGCGTTTTGTACAGATCTAAGCAGCATTTCACCTCTAGATAAGCTTTTTTGCTATATAAGGCCCAAATTTGGTCTTATCTAGAATATAATTGTCACGTCTGGGTTGGTGCTCCCTAATACACTTCCGATATCTTTGAACGTACTCAAAGAAGAGCGATTCATTTATAAATGACCCGTACTTAGCCTTTGACATACAGTCCCTTGCGCGTAGAAGGATCGTTTGAATTCTTTCTTTATACTATCAGTATTACAATGGCTATTGTGCTGCGGAATTACAATTTTTGATACCATTTAAGGCCACCCTTGCTAGGAATACTCGGTTTGCTCATTCAAATCATCAATGTGCAATACAAATCTCCACTTATCGTACCAAACGGGCGTAATCCAGATTCCTCTACAGGGTTTCTAAGCTGTGGTACGATCTCCCTAGTTTCTGTTTTCCGCTCACTTATGGTATGAAAGCATCTAAGACAGCCATTTATATGCATGTCTTGGCCAATGAATAACCCCCTGTCCATCCTAAGTGTTCAAGAATACTTGAGTATGTTAGGAGGAACTCAGCTTGTTCAGGGCCACAATTATTAAAAAAAAATTCAAACTATACGATCCTCTAAGGTAAATATAATTCAATGCATTTATACTACCTCTTGTTCTTTACATAAATATATTTTCCAAGAGCAGCTTCTAGCTTACGACGTGGATATTCGATACTTGCACCAACTCCAAACGCCATACTTGCGAAAAAATGTATAAATGAAGTAACAATCTATTTATGTCACCAGAACTCTCTACTGGTGTTAAACAATCTCTCATTGGTCAGTGCCACATATGTCTAAAGAAAACGCTCACAAAATTGGAGATGGGATAATAAAAGGGAAAGTTGAAAGAGAAAGATTGTGCACAAATAATAGCGATAGCATACGTGCACACACTATCTTAACGGAGTTGGCAGAAACCGTATTTTGCTTATCTCATTTCTCTTGAATAATAGTTCTCCGCATCGTCCCTTTTTGCTTCCTTTCGCTTCCCTGAGATTGATACACAGATTCTGACAAGTCTCTTCATTTTTAAAACTCGTTACCTTTCTTTTGCTAATCGCGCTCTCGAGATCTGCCACATCCGGACTTACCCCAAACGTTACCTTTCGTCTTTTCACGTTCATTCATTCAATGTGACCGAACCAACGAAACTTATATTTCGACCATCGTCCATCTATAATGTCGCTTTACTTCACAGCGTTTATATTCTTTTAGTGTTTTTCTATCACATACCAAAGTTTCATTTCCATGCAGCACTGAGAGTACAAACACGCTACTGTATATCCCAAGCTTCGCAGTTATACTAATGTTCTCATTTTTTATTATGATCCATATGTTGCCACACACTTGGATTATTAGGTTTCTTTCGGCCTAATTTGTAACATATCATATGTGTAACGTGTCTTAAGATAGTATTTGTACACGGAAAATTTTTTTAATGTGTATTATTCAAAGCCTGCTCCACTTAAATTTTGATACTCTGTATAGTGCCATTATAAATAATACTTAAACATATAATTTGAGAGAAAAATTGTGTAGATGTATATACCAGAACGTGTATATTCACGTTGCCAACCGTTAATCCATTTTCATCAGAACATGCTTGTCTAACACATTCATCCATGAGCACATTAAGTAGACACGATACTATCACGTAGCCTTGTCTAACTCATTTTAAAATATTCACTTGGTCACACGCGCAGTACACCTCTACTTCACATTTCATCACTCTTCAATAAAGTGCTTGAGAGGAACCATTTGATCCAAGCAACTCCCTCTTTGAATGAAGCTATATTAAGCATCCCAAACCTTACTCTGTATTATTGAACGTCTTCTGTAAGTTTTGCATACTCCTCCAAATACCTTACCTGGGACCCCAAAAACGTGTGCCTCTGTAGTTTTTACAATCACTTCAACTCTCCAAAGAAGAGGATTGTTTCCCTTTATTTAATGTATTTGGGAAATTCACTCGTCTATTGGTTTTCCCGATGTATGAACCCTCGCAATTTAAGCATGGTGTTTCATACATCCCTTGTCCTTCTTTGTTAGAAGATTAGACCTTTTTGCGTTTGTCAATCGATAGCTTATGAAAAACTAAGATAGGAATGTGCAAATCGTTTTTATTGATCTCTGAAGGTTTAGATTTTATAGCCTGTCAAAGTGTCGAAATGGTCTGTCAATTATTTCGTAAATGGTTGAAGATAGGTATAGGACTTTCTACATGAGATGTATTTAGATTTATTCCGGGCATTAAAAAATTGAATAATATACATGGTGCCCCGTTTGAATTATCAAAATTGCTTTTAATTTTTTGTAGAAGCGGCAACACTGCATCACTGAAAGTATTTTTGTTGGATACATTGCTAATGTAAACGCCCCAACTTTCATCTATCTCACTTTAGAAATAACTGGGATAATTGAGGGTTTCTAAACTTGTGGGACACACTGTAGGTTAACTATGTTCTATGCAATTTTTATGGTACGACGCGTAATTAAGCGATCAAAAATAATTCCTACGGCAGAATTTAAATGTTACTCCAAATTTTTTCGATTAATTTTATAAGAAAAAGTGTAGACATATTTTTTACAGAAAATTTGATTTTACATAACTTTTCTTTATAGAGTTTCTTAATATAACGCTAGGTAAGTCTAAAAATTAATTAAATATGAACGAAAATGGTTAAACTGTACTTTTGATATCTTATAGAAGCAGGCGGCTTTGGATTTTTTTTAAGTTAACATGTATTTACGTCTATTAATCTCTATCTGATACGAAGTTTTAAATGTCATTCTGCTACAGATTATTGTTTTTGTTTTTATAATATTGCCTGTTGTCCTTATGAACGTATAAAAAGAGGTTGCATGGTTATCCTAAAAAAAATATAATTTAAATTATTTCATTTCTTTTAATTTTTTAAGTTAGCATCGGTGTCTATTAACCTCTGCCTGATATGAAGTTTTAAACGTCTGTTTGCCGTAGATTATTGTTTTTGTTTTTACAATGTTGCCTATTTTCGTAATGAACTTATTATCAAAGAGGTTACATAACTATCCTTAAAAAATGTTATTAAAATTATTACATTTCTTTTAATTCCCATGTTGTAGGTTGGAAGGTCGTGTTATCTGTTTTATAATTACAATGGTGCATACTTAAATCAATAGTGATTTGTATACCAAAGACGAAACTGCTATTTTGACGGCCCAAAGGAAAATCTTGAAGCCGACATAGACAATTTGCGTTCTTGGTATAAAATTGTGACTTTAAATAATCAGTAACCCCTTTGGTTGCATCATAGATCACCTGATATTTTTAAACATTGCCCTTCAGTAACATTAACCCTTACCTATAAGGTCATTTCTCTAACGCAAATGGATCCTAAGTATTACATAGGTACAAGAGTAACGTAGAACAAATATGTTAGTACTCACTATACTATTGAACTATATAAGACATCGCTAATTAATACCGGAATTGTCAATTAATGAAGTTTTATTTTTTTTTCTTCAAAGTGTGTGTTGGAATATTTTAAAAAGCTAAAAACACAATAGTGGCGACGAGATCATGGAATAATTCCAAAAAATAATTCTTGAAGTTATGAAGTAACAGCAAAGGAATGAAGCAAAATTGCTCTGTTCAATGCCCGCGATAAATGTATCAATATGACCAAATCCGGCACAGAAAATTACATTGCACACACTGCAAAAATTAACAAACTCTGTGAAGATTTTAAAGTCAGTATAATTATTGCATATCAATTTAAGTGTTTAAAAGCAGAAGCAGGACCAGGTTAATAGCTATGATCGACTCCAGAGCAAAAAATCCATCACCACAGACGATTTGGCGATAGAATGTCAATTAATATTAAATCTTAAGCAAGATACAGCTATGATGGGAAGTAGTGAACTTCATTTGGTGCAATACGTAAGAAGCAAAACCAGCAACAATCAAGCAATTTTACAATATAAAGATTCTTGTTGGTTTTGGGGACAACTACATCTTGGAAAATTTGTACGTTTAAAAAGCTCAAATGTGAAAAATGTTCCAAGGTTGGTTATAAAGAGGGCTACTCTGAAGTTGCTAGTTAAAATGCCAGGAAAAGGAATGTGAAAACGGTATCCAGTTTAAACCGAGTTAATACAAATAAACGCAGATACGCTAATCTTACAATTAATGAAAGCTTCAACTAGACACAAGTAGCGATATTAGCATTACTTCTGAACATACCTAGAATCTAATTGGCCAACCAGAGTCTCAAGTGACAAGTCATTTAGCAAAAGATGCATCTGGCGGTATACTTAGCCTTACCTAGGAATTTTGGTGCACGGTTAAAAAATGGTATCATAAAAAGTGGTTAAAATGTTTTGTGGTTAAATCAAACCAATGGGCATTGATTAGATAGAAAAATTTCAACTTTGGAATAAACCGGTTAATTTTTATTGCAGTAAAGTGGCAAAACAGACTGAAAATGATTTAAAACTTAAATTTCCTGATGTTTTTGATAGAAAAATGGGACGATGTTTAAAAACAGTAGTAGATATGCCAAGACCTTAGATATATCCTAATTAAGGTCATTTCCAGGTGCTATAAACTATTATGATAAATTTGGTCATCAAATCTTTATTGTTTGCAATAAAACATTTCATAAAATGATATTTAGCAGAACATTCACACACCGCTTCTGTCTATTTTTGGTTCGAAAAAAGGCATTCCTGTATATACAAATAACAAGATGCAACGTTTTACCTTCAATATGTTAGAACTTCAGAGTTTTGTCATGCAGATGTCCTATCTCGGTTATTATAGTCGCAGTCAAAACCTGAAGAAGATATGTCATCGCTTCTATACAATTAGAAGAAGATTTAACATACATTTTAAAAACTTCTTTGGTACGTCAGAAAGGTTTGTTGATACCTTCAAAAGGGGAATATTGAAGATCAGCAAGGAATATATTACTAGATGAACTAATAACATTTCTTACATATTACCGAACTACCACTAACAAAACTACGCCTGAAGGAAGATCACCATCTGAAGTCTTATTAGGTCGTAAAGTTCGCAATACCCTTGATTTGTTTGGCCTACTCCAATGAATAAACAGGAACAAGCATTATTCTATAACAAGAAAAATAGGGCCAGACAACGATGTTACCAAGAAAATGGTCTAGTATGATAAGATTTACAGAAACAATAAGGTCCGCTGGTCACCAGACAAGATCACAAAGAAATTAGTAAGTGTGATGTATAATGTCTTAGTAGGACTTGCAGATGATACACACAGATTCATAAGATCACATATAAATCAAGCTTTGTCTAGAGAAAAACCAGAAATAACACAGCACTTCCCACAGGATTCAAATCATGCATAGTTGGATTTTATTAGATATTTTTGATCACGATGAAAGTCTTCCAGAAACATCTTATCAGCTTCTCTAGAATCACCAGAGGATCCACGTCTGATCAATAAATAAACTTATGACACCCATATCACAGAAATCTCTGTGAATCGTATATGTCCAACAAATCACCTACCAGTTCCGAACGAAGAAGGTCTACACTTTTAAGACATTCCCCATCTTATTTAACTAATCATAGTTTCAATTAACGAGGCAGGTAAGGTACAATAGTAGAGTAGCGTAGAACAAATATACGCAGTACTCACTATGTGCGAACTGTTGAACAACATAGGATATCATTAATTAATCAAGTAGTGAGAGAGGTATAATAGAATTGTCAATTAAAAAAGTTTTATTTTTTTCCTTTCAAAGTGTTGGAATTTGTCAAAAATCTAATGAAATATTACACTGCTTCTTGGATACCATCTTCAAAGGCGTGTGTTTCCATAAAATAAAATTTTAGGACTTACGTTAGTATAAACTTTTTCAAATTTTTTTATGTAGAATCACCCCTTTCAAACTCATAACCTTTAACTATAGTAATTTGATATCTACGTTTAAGATAAATACAAATGATGGCTAACGTAAAATAACAGAATAATATAATTTAATACTTCTACAGTACCAGCTAAATCAACAAAGTTGACAACTTGGCTAATTAGCCATGCCCTATGTAGTTCAACAGTTAACACACAGTGAGTACTGCTATTTCTGTTCTATGCTACTATTGTACCTGACCTCCCTCCTTAATTGAAACTATAATTACTTAAATAAGACCTTTTTCGTTCGGAACTAGAAGATGATTCGTTGGTCAGAAGTTTCTTCATTATTCAGAAGTGGATCATGTGGCGATTCTAGAGAAACTGATAAAGTTTGGAGTTTGAAGAGAAGAGAAAATGGACAAGCTTAATTCTGTTGATTTAGCTAATATTAATAAATCTGGTGGTGGAGATCATTATTTTAAGGAAACTGCAAGCATGAATCAATTTTTTTTAACTTTAGGCCTAAATACGGCATAGTTTATTTACCTATAAATACGATACCGGTCAAATTGACCGAAGTTTAGAATTACATTGTAAAGGCAAAATAATAAACCCAAGCTCTGAAAATTTTTTATTTTGAATACATAATACACAAAGAGTAATTAAATACACCCTGAACATATAATTGCTTTAGTTATAATGCCAACGCATTTCCCACATACTACTTTGTTACAGATTTTGTTCTTCACTTGTTTGTTGATTGCGACCCATCTTGTAGATATGTAGGGAATTTTCTTACGTACGCACTCACTCCTAATTTCATCGGCGAGTTTCAAAATATATTTCCGACGACTTTTTTTTTCCTTAATACATAAATTGTAAATTATCCATGAATTTACTGCTGCTAAATCAAGTATGTAGAAAAATACTTGTAGAGGCCACCTCCTGGAAGACGATTTGTTTGTATAATTCCTTGCCATTTTACGGTTTCTGGTAGTTTCTTCTATCCCTCATCAATCGTTGGAAATTTAAGGATACTACTGACAATGCACACATTTTTCGATCTTTTCGCTTAATAACTTAGACAATACAAAAACCTTCATAGAATACAAATAATTTCTCGACTTTTTGATAGCAGCTGGAAAAAATCTTCTACTTCGGTTCACAGTTCTAACTAGTGATGTCGACACCTTTTGCAAACTTTTGGCCAAATTGAGAAATGTAACAAAGTTACATTCCTCGTCTTTTTTAAAAAGGGTTCCATTAATTTCATAACAATATGTTCAGATAATAACATATTAGTTGATCTTGAATCGTCCTTGCCCAAGTAAGAAAATCCATTCAACATATACTTTATTTCAACGTCAGATCCAATCCAAAACCTTTTACCAAAATTATCGGGTTTATTACTCATATATTAGGTGAATGCACATCTAGATTTCGTAGGGAATAGTTATTTATCAATTGTAATGTTTGCTCCTGCACATAATACAGTAACGCACAAATTTATTCCATACTTCAGGTACTGCAGCAAACGTATCATATTTTTGACGACTAGTTGAGTTTAAGTCGAAGCGAATAAGTTGCTTTATTTGGTTGAATTGATCTCTGGACATTGTATCAAAAGAAATTAGGCCTCCATGTTTTGTTCCACAATTGATCTACTGGAAAGTTTTTAGCTCCATATATCCCAACAGTATACAAACAAGATATGAACGCGTTCAATGCTTTCAAAGAAGTTGTCCACGGAATGCCAGCCATTTATCTACTTGCTTCAGCTTCAGTACACTTCCTAATATTACATATCATGTAATTGTCAATAAAAAACTTCCAAGAACTTGCACAAGTTTTGTCAACGTTTCGTTTAGTATATCCGGTTGGCCCAGCTTCTCCTCTCAGTATGTTACAACGAGATACACGTCCACAACCGTTATTCAAATCACTCAGAATTCTCCATTTAGTACCGTCAGCTGAATCATATTCTACACTAATGTTTGATGTTCCTGGAAAACTGGATAAATGCTCATTTTGGTCTCCATCACTACTGGTGCTCGACAATTCATCTTCCAAAATGTAGGATATGCCCTCCTCTTATGACACTACACTATTATCACTACGATGATCACCGTCGAAATCGTACAAATTCAAATTATCAGTTTTATATTGCAGTTCGGCTTCAGTAAGATTTCTACACAGTTTATATTATCGGAAGAGGACGATTCGGAATTATTGTACACGTATTTACTTCCCCACGAAGCACCTATATTTTTATCTGATTACACTTATGAGTATTTAAAAAAAACTGTAGGGATTGTTGCATCGTCCATTGTTTTAAAAATTGTTAGGACGTTACTCAATTTATATGGCTTCCCGTATTATCCTTTTTATAATATGTTCGATACTTGCAATGTTTTTGGTATTTTTAAAAGCAGTGTCGTGCAATGTAATTATTACATGTTTGTTTTCCCTTCTTTACTGCGTTTTGGTGTTCTTCTCTACTGAAGTTCACTTGTCTATTGCTTTCCCGATGTGTGAATCCTCGAAACTTAGGCAGGGTACTTCATATACAAATTGTGGTTCCAGTTCCACTTTAGTTTTAAGTTCGGTAGGACATCACTGATTTTCTTTACTTAATTAAAATTATTGCAAAGGAATAAGTTTGTTTACTGTAATAACTAAAACGTCGTCACGTTTTGCTTTTTGGGGTAATTACAGAGAAATAAAAAAAATAATTGCTATTTTGATATCATAATACATTTAGGACGCATTGAGATACCTACTTCCCAAATTATATTAATTTCAGGTTGAAAATAAAGTATTTATAAGGGTCTAAATGCAAGCGTGGTGGTAAGTGCTGCGCTTTATATCACCCTTTTACAAAGAAAGTTCAACCTGGTCGAGTTTACAACATAAACATTTGAAATTTACATATTATAACAAGAATTGGTCACTTGGTAACTTGCAAAAACTTTGTCAAAATCTGCTGCAAAAATTTTGTAAAATAACCTTTCAAATTGCGGTGGTTTTTTTTGCGCTATAATGGTTTGTCATCATTCTGGTTTAGTAGCTGAGTATACAGGGTGACCAGCGAGATACGGACTATCTGCACGAACTAGCTCAGACGTGACAGAGAGCTGAAACTTAGTACATAACTTAAGGGATCCTTCCTCACAGGAAAAATGTGATGTTTAAAATGTTCACTCAATACGGAGGTCTCAGGTTCGAATCCTTGTAATACAAAAAAACAAATTCTTTATTTATTATCCAATTTTGATGAAACTTAAAATCAAAGTACTTGCACCTAAAGTAAATTAAATTACATGGTCAAATACACAAAAATATTTTCACAACCAATTAATCTACGATTTTATTTGTTTTAAATTAGTTAAATCGTTAAATGTGTACATTAGTTTAAAAAATAACTTATAATGGAAAGGTAAAAATATCACCTATTAGAAAGGGAACAATCAATGAGAAAAATGCTTCAATATAACAAAGATGTTCACAATAAATGTTTAAATTGGAAACCAGCAACAGCCCAGCAATGACCCAAGCGATCGTAGAAACTGTTCATGACATTTCTCAGCATACCAACCATAATGTTGTTTGAGACATTGACAATTCTTGCTCTGAGTTCATTTAAATTTGTTGGCTTTGGGTCCACGAATACATTGTCTTTTAGAAATCCCACATAAAAAATTCCAATGGATTAAGGTCCGGGGAACGAGGTGGCCATCTGCAAGGCCCGTACTGTCAATCAATTGTCAGGAAACACTGCGTTTAAGTACTCAGTAACGTCATGATTTTTGTTTTATCTGACTGTGACCTTCATTAAAGAGTCTAGGATTTTCCTTAGCCCACACTTTAACATTTTGAGAATTCACTTTTCCATCCAAGAAAAACTACTCATCAGTAAAAATAATTTTGTAATGGGCTCTTGAGGAATTGTTTATTTTGGTAATCCATGTTTGACAAAAAACATTCGTTATCGTCATCACCGTTGCCTAACTTTCGCACATTTTTTTTGAAACTTTTATACCCTTCCATTTTAAGCATTTTTCGGCAGCTTTCTCTAGTCATATCAAGTTGAGTACTTAAAGATCGGACGGATGTGTTTGGTTTTGTTTCTATTGCGGCACACACTAACACTTTGTTTTCCTCTGTGATAACTGGATTCTCTCTAATTACTTTTACATGATTTTGGTTTAAACAACCTGTTGAATTAAACCTTTGGACAAGTCGCTCTACCGTGCTTTTTGAAGGAAAAGGCCTATTAGGATACATACCAGCATACAAGTCAACCACATTTCTTATTGAGTTTCCCTGAAAGTACCACTTCACAACGTTAACTTTTTCATCTATTGAAAATGTAGAAGTCATAACTACTAAACTACAAAACTAACCAAATATTTACTTAATAAACTACAATCTTTGTCAATACAGGTTCAAATGTATAGCAAAGAACAGATTCAAAACTAAGTGCTTGTTAGGTTAGGTTAGTGCAGAACAATATTTTCAACAATTGGGAATGAACAGCTAATATCATTTGTTACTGTCTTGTTTCTCACATAGCTGATTACTAGAGAGCGGATTTTATGCACTATAAAATGCTGAAATATGTGCATACATATGCACTTAAAAACCTTAAAATATGCATCAAAAATGCATTATCAATTCAAAATATGCAAAATATGCATAAATATTGAATCTTCTATTTACCTGTGTTAATTCCAAATTATAACATTAATATATAAAAAAAGTATGTATGCTTGTAATTTTTTAATAGGAAAAAGATAAATTGCATACAAACTTATTATTTTAACATTCAAAATTATGTGTTATTTAAAAACTACATATTTACTTATACACTATACATTTATAAAAACTGCACCTGTCATTACTACTTACAAAGCAATTATTATTTTAACATTATTTTAAAATTATGTGTTATTTAAAATTACATATTTACTTATACGTTATAGATTTATAAAGATTACACCCTCTAATTACTATTTGCAAAACAATTTATAACTAAATATTTTTCCAAGTTTTCGGGCAGAAAATTTTGGCGTCTGTCCGATAGTATCTTCTTGTACAAAGAAAAACTTCTTTCTACATCCACAGAAGTTATGGGTGCATATTTTAATGCGGCTAATATGGCCAAATCTAAATTTATAACAAGATCATCGGAATTTTCCTCAAGTTTCAGAACTTTATTAACTTTTAGTAACAACTGATATCCACTGTTTTTTGTAAAATTTCATTTAATTTATTAGAAATAGTTTTACCAATATTTCCTGAAACAGCAGAAATCAGCTGTTGAAATTTATTAATTATTTGCATAGATTCATTTAATGACAATGCTTGCGTTTCTAATTTAGCAATGGTTGAACTTACAAAATAGTAATTTGCCAGCTCATTGCGCAATTGTGTTTTCTTTAAAATGGATTGAGCTTTTTGAACGTAAGTACTTGAATTATCAGAAATTTCTAAAACTAACTCCTTTATTTTTCCAAATGATCTGCATAAAAAGAGCTGCATTTAACCAAGTACCCCAACGCGTAATCACAGGCTCTGGTGGTAGAGGAATATTAGGTAACTTTTCTTTGTACAATTGAATTCGTAACGGAGCTTTTAAAACACTTTCTTTATACTACTTATTAAACTATTTACTAATGGAAATTGATTACGAATTGTTTCTGCTACTCTATTAATACCATGTGCGAGACATGTTACATGTATTAAATTTTCATAAAATAATTTTAATTGCTGTCCAGCTTTTACCATATACGGTGCTGCATCAGACAGCATTAAAACTATTTTATCTGTTGCAACAATATCAGGAATAAAAAATTGCATGAAAGCTTCGTTTATAAAGCGAACTATTGTTGCATGATTGGTTTTCTCAAGAACTTTGGAAGCGATTAAATATGATATACTAGACTGCGCCTCACTTAAATAACCAATCATTAAATTTGCAACATATCGCCCGCAACAATCTGTAGTTTCATCTACTATAAAATAAAGATATTTATTTTTGTAATTTTCTTTATATGCCCCATAGTTTCAAGATATAAATCATTAATATACCTTTTTCGAAGCGTGCTTTCATCTGGCACTTGCTTTTTACTAATTTTTCTAAAATGACCTAAAACTAGGATTTTGCAATTTCTTTAATGGAATATTGGCTTTAACAAGTGCACTACACAATTCGAAATTAAATTCCTCTTGTGCATTTCTTTTGGCCGTTTCTTGAAACAACGACTGGCGCAAAGGTGTCTGACAAACTTTTGTTTTCTTAAATGTTTCTAATTTTCTTTTATGAAGAGAGGTTTCAATGTGCTGTGTAACTTGAGATTTCCTTTCGCACATGATCTAAGGAAAAATTAATTTTAAAAATAAGTATCTAATTGCGTTTAAAACTGATAAAACGGTGAATTCAATAACCTACATCAATTAATAAGGGTTTAATTTCCGAAATCAATTAAAAATATGTAATGGTACTTACTATTTTTCCACAGGCTATGCAAAACACTTTTCATCATCCAGACGTAGCTCGGATATATTTTTATCCATACTTGAACTAAACTATTTTTAACTTTCGGCATCTTGAAGTTCACTTAACAAAGCCATACTATTCAGTTACGTCTTCGCCCAAAGAATGTTTAAAATTTTGCATTTTGTCCGTTACTCTCAAATTATTTTCAAGAAGGATTAACTAACTAAACACTTACCTTGAAAAAGTCCAAATAACTTTAACCCTTGATTGAGGAATTTCCTCAATCAATGCTTTAACTATCTACTTAGGTACCATTGGAATTTTCAAATACTGCGAAATAGCGACATTGAAACTTCATAATCCGGAAGTATTAACGTTGCACTTAACTGCAGGTAATAATCTTTCTTTAAACCTGTCTTATTCATATAAAAATACACTTCTTAGTTAGACACAATAACAAAATTTAAAATAAGTTAGAATAATGCATTTTAAAGCGAATTTGGAAGATATAGAAAAAATGCGAAATATATGTTAATTATGAATAAAAAGCAAAATATGCATAAAATTGCAATATATATGCAGTATTTGGCGAAATATGCAAAATATGCAAAAATTAATTAATGTCAAATGATTGCATTTAGTGCAATTCGTCTAAAAACAAAACGATATTCTGCAACTATAAAAAATAAGCGATATGCATTTTGCATAAAATCCTCACTCTACTGATTACAAAGAGTTCAAAATAAAACGCAAGTTTGTTAGGACTAATCATAGTCAATATTTAATATGTTATTATTCTTTAAAACACAATTAAGGACAGTTATAAAATAGTTTAATTATGTTGGAAAATTTCTGATTTTTCAACAATGATATTGTACACTACCAATGTGATTTCAATTCAATTTAGGTGCATGTACCCTCATTGAAATTTTATTACGCTCGCGTTAAAAATCTAAAAAGCCGAGGTATTTTTTTAAATTACCCAAGGTGATTGAACTAACATTTTATTGTGTATTGGACCTTGTAATTTAATTTACTTTAGGTGCATGTACTTTGATTTTAAGGTTCATCAAAATTGGATAATAAATAAAAAATTTGGTTTTTTTACCTAAAAGGATTCGAACCTCCGTATTGAATAAAAATTTTTAAACATCACATTTTTCCAGGCAGGAAGCATCCCTTAAGCTCTGTACCAAGCCTCAGCTCTCTATCGCTTCTGAGCTAGTTCGTGCAGATAGTCGAAATTTTCAAATGGGAATTCCTATGTCCCGTATCTCGCTGGTCACCCTGTATAGTTAGCGAGAGCTTAAACTTGAGGTACACTGACTGATATGACTTTCGTCCTTCTTTCCATCGGTGTGTATGAATGAGCAAACAGATTCCCGATATTTTGTTCAAATTTTGTACACCGGTGCCCTACACCTTAATTACTGTTCATCATTACTCCTAACTACAGCCTGGGTCAAAAGTTACAATCTCTATTTTTTACAATGCTTCTCATAATATGCAAGACCCAAAGTAATTTAAACCTGACACAGTCACAATTTGTTTATACAAAAAAATGAATAAAATTAAGCAAAATAGCTACATACTGTACTATAATTATTTATAAATACGCTAAATACTTTAAAAGAAACAATTCATTTTCATTTTCAAATTTAATTTACTTGCTGAACCACATAGTCTACTTGCATTTGCTGATTGCAAACTTCTGTCAGATACTGAAAACCCGTCTACCATTCAAAGTCACTTAGAAACTGAAGGTAATTGTATTTAATCGTACCTAATTAGATGGTATTTATTTTAAACTACAAAATAAAAAAGGAAAAAAGAATCCACCTCGTTTTGAGATTGATTTTTATTTCATAACCTATTATGTCTCTATTTCTATTTAGAGCTAGAAAATATTCCCTTAAAATAATAAAGCGACACGCATTAAACGTAGTACGAAGTAATTTTTAAAGAATCCTAAGGAATGAGGTATTTTATAAAAATGTAATATATTTTTTATGAAATGCAAATCAAGCAGATTCGTGATTCCTCCGAATTGCTCTAAATACATTTTCAACATTGATAATGGTTGGTAAGATTGCAAAAATTATGTAAATTAAACTACTTCATTAACATTGAAATTCCCTGTGGACACACGAGATTATTTGACGTTGTATGCTTTATTCCTTTGGTTGTGATTAAGGCATGTCCTATAGCTAACAAAGTTATGAATAGTTAATAAGTTCGTGGCCCCGACAGAAATAGATAAATCTACGGTATCTTACCCAAACAACTTCACCATTATTTGATACATCAATACACATATTTTAATTAAACGTTTAAATAATACGTTAGGCTCTGAATTTGTATATTTGCATTATCCGTCAAGTACTTAATTATACCTTTTATAACGTCATATGTACTGGATTAAATTCCTTACATTTTAATTACACTTCACAGGATTACATCAATACTGTCTTGGGTTTGTACTTTTAATAACTATTATTATAACTTAACCTCTAGTTTTGTTTTTCTAGTCGTTGATTATCGTTCAAAATGAATCATTTACCTCAAAAGCATCATCTCATTTGTTTGTGTTTCGTGCAGTGGTAAATCAGTCACGTTGAGGACCCTACACTTTTAAATCTGAGTCCTTAATATGGACGTATGAACTGACATATTCGATGTTGCTTAATAATATTTAATCCACGTGGAGATTTAGAACTTAATCATTACTAAAAAAATATGATTAAACAGGAAGGCTGTTAAAAGTGTGCGGAAAGCCCATGAAACATGTTTTAGTTCACGTGCTTTTCACTTCGAGAGCTTTTGGAAGGCAATACACTCTACTTCTGTCAGATTTGTTAGTAATTTAATTCTAGTTATAAAAGTTAGACGTGGAAACACCGCGTACATTGTTACTAGAGGTCTTACATAATTTTTTTTGTTTTTATAAGATAAATTCTGCAGGTGGTCGAAAAGGAAATTTTAAAAAAGATCGTTTGATCTTTTTCTGGGTGACGCCATTTTGTCTAGTTAGCGTTTAAGGAAACAACGTGTTAGAAATTTTTCTGTAATTTTACTAAGTTAAAATTGTAAGTTACAACTCAGTTAGGTTGGTTTTAATTTCTAACATTTACTTCATATTATACTGGTTAGAAGTCAGTCTTTGGTTTAGGTGGAAGTTTCCTTAAAACCTACATGATCTTTCGTCTCTTCGGTAGGTAAGCCTCCATGTTACCACACCTTTCAGGT
Source organism: Vesta saturnalis (assembly GCA_036346205.1). Taxonomy (NCBI): domain Eukaryota; kingdom Metazoa; phylum Arthropoda; class Insecta; order Coleoptera; family Lampyridae; genus Vesta; species Vesta saturnalis. The sequence goes on from JARFJB010000896.1 coordinate 1,798,382, forward strand.
TATTACTTATATTTAATGTATACACAACTACTGCTAGTCTCGTAACTAAGACGTTGATTCATTTAGGTTTTTTTCCTTCGTCCCGTCTGTGTGTTATCGACTCGATTTCTACATAAAACGCCAAGGTTAAGTCATGTACGACGTTTGGGTATTCCTTACACAACTGGTGAGTTCTATTTTGTTTATTACGTGACGGAGCCCTGGAGCAATAGGTAGTCAACTACGACAACCATAATAGCAGATACTACTTCGAATTGTTACAGAAGTTTGAAGATTTCCTTTAGCTGCTTACGTGTGCTCAATATAACTATAACAGATATTTGTTCTGCTTCTGCATAACTTAGTGATTCATATAACGACGGTACGCACCTAAAGCTTTTATTTGTTACCTTTGAATTAATAAGCATTATTCAGTATACTACTTACAAAAAGTGCTCGTGCTCAATTTCCTAACCAGCCTCGGTTGTGCCCTAACTATAGGTATCGTTTGTTCACCATTATTAAAAATACTAACTGTATCGTAAAGATCCGTCAGAAAGCAGATACGAATTTTTATCATTGACTGCGAATATAAGGAGACTGATCCCTATTCCACCCGCATGACACTTTATCCAATTGGATGCACCTACTCATTCAAATGATATTTTAAGCCAAATTATACAGGAAAAAATCACTCAATCAAAATCAACCATTGTCTCGTGGGACGGAGGGGAACAATTTGTTTCGTGGGACGATGTACAAAAATTGTATTTCGTTCCCTACTTCTTCTAGGAGTGGCACGTTTAATGCTTGTCTTGAATAGCTGGAATATGTACACACGTGCACGTTGTTTATAGCTATACAGTGCACATCTTTTCAAGAAATTCCCACAATAATTTTGGTTTTGTAATTACGATCATTGCGATGTTATCTGGATTTGGTTCGTATTTGGTGGAGATTGTTATATCATTGCTTAATGGCAAATAATTCTTTATTTACATACGTGAGTTGGTCAAACGTCGTCTTTAAATTTGGAGTTCTGCCAAATGCAAGATAATCAATTCGTTTCCTGATATTTCGCACATTAAGTAAAAATATTCACAAAGTTCGTTTAATATTTTGGGGATTTGAACAAAATTTGCATACACATAGTTTCCAGTACGATTTCAAGTGGCACTGTACAAAAGTAGCCGACAATATCATTACATAGAATGGTAGAGACGCTATTTACATTACTTTCTTCCACTACCTCTCGCAATGGTTATCATTCTCTATATTTGTTTTTCTCTAACCGCCATTAAGTTTCACGGAAGCTCAATTATGTAATTAATTAAAATTAACGTCGCCAAATGGATCTATCGGAATACTTTGTTAGTTTTAAAAAAGATCTGTCATTCATATGCATACAACCACTGTAAAAAAACAATTTTTACGACTATCAAGGAAACGCGAAAATCCAAAGATGAAAGATGACCAACAAGAACAAAAAAAATTTTCCACGGACTGTTACTTCTAGAAATTTCTGGCGTAGGAAGAAAGGAATAAATACTTATGTATATAACAAACACTGCCCTTATTTCTACTAAGAAACAACTCTTCTTCTATTAGACTCTCAACGATCAATCCTTAACTCTACGCCTATTACGGGTTAAAATGGCAGAAAGATTTGCATAATAAATACGAACTTTTTCCGACAGTTCAAGGGTGGTGAGGGGTGGCTGTTGCTCGGCGTGTAGAGTGAATAAGAACGTTATCAATCTGTATCAGGAAAGCCATTAATCAGAGGCCCCCAGTTTGCTTGAATTAAAAGTAATGCTAGTTTAGGTGCCTGCGCAGCTGGTTTCATTATCACAAATTCATCTGTTTAATTATACATAAACCTTCTTTATATGCAAAGCAATTCAGCAAATTTTATGCACCAGCGGCGAAACACAAACACAAAAATTTCCCCGAAGCGGTTGAACTGTGTCTATAAATCCGCCACCAGTGAAAAGTAGCTCCTTAAAGATATCTACCACCGCGTTGCTACATTGCACCTTCACCTGATACCACTAAACTGAAACTAACAACACCCTTACCCCACTCTATAACAACTTCCTCATGTTATATCTAACCACCCACCATTAAAATTTTCCATAACAAAATGCAAACTCAACATGTTCCACGGAAATTGAAACCATTGCTTATCTAAAATTGCGATAAAACTCAATCCTCTTTGTATCTAACCAAACACTTCCGGATAGGATCCAATAACCCAGATAAATCTTCAAAAATCTTACATGAACAATATTACTCACTATCACACTATCATGGGCGGTGCAGCACGCGAAAAGATATAACAGAAAAGTGAGGATACATGAGAGAATAATAACGGGAGTAAGAAGAAAATGGTTGGAAGAAGAAAAAAGAGAAATTGCAACAGAGAAGAGGAATTATGAAGGAATATACAGTGGGGAACCCAAAAATAAAAATAATGACTATGTATAGCAGAAGGATGAAAGAGGAAGAGATGATAGAAGAGAAGGGGGAAGGCATGATAATAATAGGAGGGGACTTTAATGCCAGGATAGGGGAAGAGGGGGGAATACAGGAAAAAAGGGACGGGGAAAGACCCACAAAGGACAAAGTGGTAAACAAAGAGGAAGAAGAACTGCTAGAGGTGTGCAATAGAAGGGGATGGGAAATAGTGAAGGGGAATAGAGAAGAAAGAGAAATGGGGTAGTACACGTACATTGGAGGGAGGAGAGAAACAATAATAGATTACGCTATAATGAACGCAGAGGCTAGTGAAAATGTGAAAACATTTAGGGTAGGCAAGAGGGTCGAATCGCACCAACAACCCCTGGAACTGGTATTGGAAGGGGGATGAAGAGAGAATAATTAGAGGAGTGCATAACGAAAAAAGTATGGCCAGACGAGAGCATAAAGAAGCTCAAAAAGAAAATGGAAAAAACAATATGGAAATATAAAGGAGTACAATAAAATATGGAAGAAATGAGAGAGAAGATGGAGGAAGCAACGGAGAGAGTCAATAAAAAAAATGGAAGGGGCAAAACGATGGATGAAAGGGTAGTGGGATAGAGAGTGCAACATGAAGGCAAGAAGAACACTAAGACAATGGAAAAAAGGGAAGGCAGAAAAAGAAGAATATAAACAAGCAGTAAGAAAATACTAGAAAACATGCGAGAGTAAAAGGAGCAAAACAAAAAGAAACAAGACTACGACACGTATTCGTCTTTTATCAGAAACTAGAAACCCAGTTAATGAGCGTATCATTTAACTCAAACAAGGTGAGTTTGGCAAGTAAACACTTATTCCAAACTTGGTCAAATGCCTTTTATATATCTAAAGCGACTACAACTGTTTCACCGGACTGCTCTGCTGTATTGTTCCAAACTTGGGTCACATATGAAAGAAGATCACCTGTTGAACGGCTTTGCCTAAACCCATATTGGTGGTCACTAAGGAGTTGTTTGGATTTGCCTTCAACCAAGACAGAACTATAATTGAGTATGTCCGATAATGAAAGCTCTGAATTTGTATGCATAACGATATTTTTATTTTTTTCCATCAACTTGGTTAATAGTACTGCACCACATAATTCAAGGCGCGGAATAGTTAAAGATTTCAATGGAGCAACACGTGATTTACGAGAAATTAAATTTGAAGTTGATGCGCCATCAGCATGGATAGTACACGCATGAACCATATGCAACCTGAGAGGCATCACAAAAGCCATGTAATTCATATATACAACCTTCTTTATAATTATTGATTAGTTTTCTTTGTATTTTTAACTCCTTTATTAAATAGAGCTGCGATGCGAATTCACTCCATTTAATCGTAATATCTTTGGGAAGTGTAATATCCCAATTTAAATTTAACGCTCAAACTTTCTGTAATATTTTTGCATTAATAATTATGGGATTTAGTAACCCCAGTGGGTCAAAATATTGAGCGATTGTTGAAAGAACAACCCGTTTTGTGATAACTTTCGTTTCAGAAGTTTTAATAGTGTAACCTAATGTATCATTGTTCACGTTCCAAATTAATCCTGATAATTTAGCTTCAGATTATTTATTTAAAATTACTTGATTACTATTATTATTTTCATTTATATTTGATAATAATTTTCTATCATTAGATGCCCATTGTCGTAATTTAAAACCACCCTTAGCTAATGCGTTGATTAATTGCCTCGTAATTTGATTGCTTCTATAAAGTTATTTGAACCTGATAAAAGGTCATCAACATAAAAGTGTTTTAAAATTACATCACTTGCTCGAGAATATTCGTTTTGTTCATCGAACGCTAATTGATGCAAACTATGAATTGCCAAAAATGCAGCGGAAGCTGTGCCATAAGTGACAGTATTGAGAGTAAAAGTTTGATTGTTTCCGATTGATTGTTCCTCCAAAAAATTCTTTGAAATGATCGATCCTCAGGAGAAATTAATAGCATCGTATACAATTTTGCCAAATTAATGAAGAATGCGTATTTAAAAATTCGAAAACGTATTAAAATGGAAATTAAATCATCTTGAATTATCGGACCTACCAAAAGTGTATCATTTAAACTTATTCCAGTAGATACTTTTCATGGAACCGTCAAAAAAATCACGCGTAGATCATGTAGTAATACTAGATTCTTTTAGGACTGCATGATGTGCTAAATAAAAACTCGCTTCTTTAGCGATATTGAGATCGGTAGGTGCAACTTCAGATATATGACCCAATTCTAGATATTCTCTCATGAAATTTGAATATTCAATATAAATAGTGGGTTTTTTTATTAATTTTGTTTCTAATCAATAGAAACGTTTCAAAGTTTGATAATGTGAATTATCCAAGACAAGTGTTTCGTTTTTGAAAGGTAATTTAACAATAAATCGACCTGAATTATCGTGTTTGTGAGTGTCAACAAATGACTTTTCACATGACATGTGATCTGGTGTAAATATATCATGACTTACTGACATCGATTTCCCAAAAACGTCTGAGATGATTTTCAATTGACTTTACCGATAAATGACAAAGATTATTTTCACATTGAACGTGGTTGTGCGAAAAAAGTTGACTACTTTGGCAATTAATGACTTAATATCTTACACCTGCGAATCCTTTGAAAAATCCAAACTTACTTCTCACTCTCAATTGTTAGACCTCACAAAGGCATTTGATTGCGTTTGCCACGATATGCTAATCGAAAGGCTAAAATTTTACGGTCTTGATTACAATAGCAGTAACCTAATAAAACACAATCGTTCTCAATTTGTTTCTTACCAACATTGTATTTCTAAAAAAGCTATGGTTAGTTTAGGGGTACCACAGGGATCGATATTAGGTCCCATTCTATTTCTAATGTTCGTAAACGACTTGCCTTTCTGTGACACAAAATCAAAATTTATTCTTTTTGCGGATGACACTGTTTTCTATCAGACTTAAGATAATCTCGACACTCCATTTTCAAAATGTGAAAAAACACAATAAATTGTGAGCGATTGGTTCCTTGAAAATAAACTGACCTTGAATCTTGCAAAAACCAAAAATGTTGTCTTTACATTAAAAAATCACAATACCATTAATACCACTTCCATAAAGTTTCTTGGTTTATACGTAGATACCAAAGTATCATGGGTGAACCACACTGTTTTGTTAAGGCGAGGCTGTCAAAGAGTCTATACTTATTGAGAAATTTGGTAAATAATGTTTCCTTAGCAACACTTTTGTGTGTTTATCACGCTACTGTTCATTCAATTATTTCATATGGTATTCCAGTATGGGGTCATGCTTTGCAAAGAATGTATATGATATATATATATATATATATATATATATATATATATATATATATATATATATATATATATATATATATATATATATATATATATATATATATATATATATAGTTTAATTATATTTATTAATAAGTCATTGTTAAAGGATTTATGTATACGTATTATATGACCTGGTTTGACGTGTGTAAATACTTAGTGTATAAATCACAAATATTATGTATTATTTATTATTATAAAATAGTTCCGCTGATAACCCAACCTAATTTGGTTTCATATAAATAAGGTACATTATCCTTTATTTTAAGTGGACTTAGAAGCATACTGTCACAAAATAATTGCGCCCCAATTAATAAATCTATTTGAGACCTCTTGTTAAACAATATATCAGCTAATTGTATATTTTGAGGAATATACAGTAAATTAATATCAAACGTCACTAAAGGCACATTTGCAGTTATCGTATTTAAAACTAAACAAGAACAAATTGTAACAAAATAAGTAATGTATGATTTTAGGTGAACGTCAACGATGTTATTTACCTGCGATAATGATGTAAATTAATGCCTGTGATTGTTATTGAAATATTTTTATAGCTGTAATCCGAGCTTTTTACAAGCAGCTAATTTTAGAAAATTTGATTGCCCCTGTCAAGTAAAGCTCTGATTGCACAGAATTTATTATAGCTACCACGCACCTTTACTAATACAGTAGCTAATAAGACCTTAGTAGGTCTAATAATTTGAGAGTAAATGCTAACACTACTACTAGGAGTATCTTCTAAAACATTATCGTTAGGATTTAATAGCACTGTATCACCATGCAATAACGTATGGTGTTTCTGCTTACATTCCTTCATAAAAGGACTAATTTTCGTGTACATGGTTATCTCTCCAACAGTTGATACAAAGTTTATGCCTTTGTATTTCATTTAGACGTACATCAATAGGGAATTTCATTAATCCTCGACACAGATTCGTATAATGCTCTGTTTGCATATATTACAAGATACCTTGCGGGTGAGTTAGATAAACATTGATTAACTTTCCCTTGTTGTAAAGTTTCTAATAATTGACATTTTTTTTTTTAAGAAAATGAGGTAATTCTTTAAATGTAGGCACATCAGTTAGCTTGATCTCAATAAGGCGACTGGCCCAGACGATATCCCAGCTATTGTCTTAAAGAAATGTTCGCTTGAACTAGTACCAGTCCTATCTAACCTCTATCCGATCTCAATGTCTGCTGGGGAATTCCCTTCATCATGGAAGTTAGCAAATGTTCAACCTATTCCCAAAAAAGGCGATAAGACCGATCTCTCAAGCTACCGACCAATTGCCATCACTTCCATTTTGTCTAAAATCATGGAAAAAGTCATCAATCAGCAACTACCCACGTTCCTTGAAACTAAACTCCTAAACTCCTTAGTGACCACCAATATGGGTTTAGGAAAAGTCGTTCAACAGGCGATCTTCTGTCATATGTAACCCAAGTTTGGAACAATACAGTAGAGCAGTCTGGTGGAACAGTTGTAGTCGCTTTAGATATCTCAAAGGCATTTGACCAAGTTTGGCATAATTGTTTACTTGCCAAACTCACCTCGTTTGGGTTAAATGATATGCTCATTAACTGGGTTTCTAGTTTCCTTGATAAAAGGCGTTTTTTCAAAAGAAGTTAGAATTAACGCGGGCGTACCACGGGGATCCGTTATAGCGCCTACATTTTTTCTGCTGTACTTAAATGGCCTTATGTCTTCAACAACTAACCCCATCCATTGCTTTGCTGACGATAGCACTCTTCACTGTGGTTCATCTGAGTCTATTCATAGGATAATCCACCTTCTATGTCAAATCAAGAAATTAAAGCTGAAATCGCAAATTCAATCAACAAATACATTCAACGTATTCTCGAATGGGGAAGCAATAATCTAGTTAAATTTAATGCTAACAAAACTCAGTGTTGCCTTATGTCCGCCAAAAAAGATCGATCATTTCCTGTTGCATGTATGAATGGATCAGTTCTTAAGTTTTCAGACCCTATTACTCTGTTGGGTATGACTGTATCTTTAGATCTCTGATGGGTTGACCATCTTCTGTCAGCTACCAAAACAGCTGCTTGTAAAACAGGCTTTTTGTACAGATATAAGCAGTACTTTACCTATCGACAACTCCTTCTGCTGTATAAGGCCCAAATTCGGCCTCATATGGAATATAATTCTCACCTCAGGGTTAGTGCTCGTAGTGATCGTATTCAAAAGAGAGCGATTAGGCTTATAAATGACCCATCCTTAACCTCTCACATACAGTCCCTTGAGTATAGAAGGATGGTTTCAGTTCTTTCTTTGTATTATCGTTATTACAACGGCTATTGTGCTGCTGAATTATATTCTTTGATACAATCTCGGACTCACTCATTCACATCATCAGTATGCAGTACAAACCTCCACTTGTCGTACCAAACGGACGCAATCCACATTTTTCTACACGGATTCTAAACTCTAGAATGATCTCCCTAGTTCGTGTTTTCCTCTCACTTATGATATGGGAAAATTTAAGGTAGCTGTACATAGGCATCTATTGGCAATTCGTTATCCCTCTATCCATTATCCTAAGTGTTCCTGAGTGCTTTAGCACAATGCCCAATGGCCAAATTTACCCTGTTTAGGTCCACAATCATAAAATAAAATCCCCAGCTTATTTTTTCGGATTCCCAATCGCGTATAGTGGTATAATCTAATTTTCTTGTTCCCAATACTCTATCGGTAAATTGCATAGAGAATGTACGTGATTTTTGATAATGAGACGTTTATTCTCATACCGTTGTTCAATCAATTGCTATTAAATAATTAGATTCTGACATTCCCAAATTTTGTATTAAAAGAGGCTGGTTCGCCTTTTAAGCAAGATTTAAGATAATTTAATTTTTGAGTATTACTGAGTCTGTTTTCATTATGAATTAATGAACTAAATATTTCAAAAAAAGATATCCAATTCTGGTATTGACCAGAAAATTGGGGTAAACTTAACCGTGGTAATTGAATAGCCTTTAATTGTGAACTGTCCTCAAAGGTAGTTGAATTACTAATATTATCTTTAAAATAGTATTCTGATTATGTTTTTTGATAAATTCTTCGACAGTTGACATAAGCTCAATTTTCAAAAAGATCGTGCTCATCTCTCTGGGAATCTGAATCGTCTAAATCTTCTATTTTATTTTGAATTAGCTTAAACTCATCCCACTGTTTCCCAAATTTTGATAAACGTATTCGAGATTGTGTCAAATTGCTATTATCATTAAGAGAATCACAATAAGTTTTAAATTTAGTAACAGCGGCTATAATATAACCGCGGTCCCTAATTAAGCTTTCAAGTTCATCAGCCATTTTAAGTAATATAACACTTGAAAATGAATTGGAATTAGATTAAGATTGTACACATTATTTGAGACAAGTGGGAATTAAATATAGGAGAAAATAGTAAGGAATATCTGACCTTAAATCCAATACCAGAATGTCAATAATAAATGTGGATTTAATTAATATCCATAGTCTACTAATCCATCCGTAGCTGGATTTAACCAATGTTTTGATGTTTAATATATAAGTCGAAGGAACATATTTTTCATAATTTAATTTTAAAATTAATTACAACTTTTTGTCAATTCAAAAAAATATATTAACTTATAACAACTTTTTTACCTTGGTGACAACATCTCTCTTAACCTAGCAACATACTTAATAATATTTAGTAAGAACACTGAACAACAATAGTGTGGGGCCAAGCCATAAATATTAAGCGGGTTTTTATCCTTCAGAAACGCATAATCAGAATAATGTTTGATTTACTATTTCAACAATCTTGCAGAAACACCTTTCCAGATAAAGGAATTATGGCAGTAACGTGCATTTACACAGCTAAGATAGCAACTTACATTCACAAAAATCTAAGCAAATTCCAATTAACTGGTATACATGAACATGAACCTCGTATGAGGTCTGTAAATAAAATCTATGTTAAAAAATGTAGGTTGTCAGCATATAAAAAGTCACCACATTGTGCTGGCTGTGTGATCTACTTTGCCAAATAACTTTAAGAACTAACCTCTAGTAACGTTTAAGAAAAAATTAAAAGAATTTCTTAGATCTAACTTTTGCTATAAATGTAGAAGAGTTCTTGAACTATAGTCAATGATTCTGTGATCTTTACTGTTGATATTGTTTATAGTTTTTAAATCTTTGGTCTTTATTACATTTTTTTAGTGTTTATCTCTTATTAATAATTGTATTTTTTTTAGTGTCCGTCTGTTAGAAATAACTGTTATATGTAACCTTATGGCAATACCACAACGGTACTATACATTCCTGTGTAGACAAGCATGAATTGGTGAAATAAATATTATTATTATAAACAGAATTAACAATAAAAATTAAACCACGTAAATTATGCTTACTAGAATGCATGGAAATTTCTAAAAACAATTATTCTTTCACTAAACGAGCAGGTAGAACTCGGATCTTCCCCATTACTAAACTTATAAATCTGTCTTGTGGGTATGTTATTTTTGCATCCTTTGTTTACTAGTAACACTTTTAACGATTTATATTTTAAGTAGGTTTTACGTTATTTTATAAATTTTTCACTACAGGAATAAAAAACATTTCTATCGTAATATTAGTATTTAAACTAATGTTTGTCAACTTGGATTTTAGTGTAAAGTATACTTGCAATGAAGACATAGTAGTGTCGAATGTCACAAGTTTACAATAAAGTGGAAATTATACACCTACAATTAGTGTTCATTTATGTATACAGTGCGTCCAAAATTGGTCTGTGCAGTATTGCTATCTAGGAAACTATAAGAGATCGAAAGACGGTTAAATGGAGAAAGTTTTAGAGAATTTTGAGCCCACTAAAATGCCATTCTGAAATCAAGGCTATCTCAAATATTCGAATAAAACTGAAAATCGACAATTTTTATTTTAAGCCATATCTCTTTTATTTGAACAGATATAAAAAAATAAATTACACTTTGCCATTGCCACTTTTTATCCTCTATTGATTGGCGGCAGAAAAAAATTAATCCGACGTTTCGTCGATTAGAGACCATCATCAACTTTATTTTTTCATATTTTATTCTAAATCCAACGATGTATAACACTTAATGATAATTCGACGTTTCGACCTCATTCTTGACATTTACAAATATTTCTTTTTTATGAAACATTTTGGAAAAAAACTACCAAAGCAATTTATTCTGCAAATGTACATTTATTTCAACTCATAATTCATAATAGGACGTTTCGCTCATCAAAAGCATCATCAAGTAATCTCTTATGAACAGTAGCTACCTATTCGTAGATAACTATTTATTACGATATCGAAAAAGCCTTTCCAAACCTTGTCTTAAACAATGACAGATAAATAACTCTTTTATTAAGTTTAAATTTAAGTAAACACCTAACAATACATTTACTTCAAGTGAAAATATTTAAAAAAATGTGAAAAATCCTATTAAAACTCTTCAAAATTAACTACAGCTAAATAATGAATTAGATTATTGTAAATTTCTGGTATCAGGCTTTGATGAGTTTAAAACAATTATTGTTTAACGGTTATGCTATCTGTCAAAAGACTACAGTAGTTTCTCAAAATTTAAAGAACATTGTTTGAAAATGGCGATAAATTATTCTAATGAAGAAAGTTTTGATATGTTAGTGTGCTATATCAAAAAGAAAAGAAATGCTACCAGAGCTAGTGACGACTATTTTCAAATGTACCCCGAAAGAAGACAACCTGGCAGAAATCATTTTAATAATGTAGTAAGAAATTTAATAGAATTTGGAAATTTTGGAAAACCACGTTCAACAAAATACGCGATCTACAATGAGAATCGTAACGGAAACATTTTGGAATATTTTAACGAAAATCCGAAATCTTCAGTACGAAATTGTGGCACGGAGTTTCATATCCCAAAATCCACTGTACAGAATGTCTTGAAAGTTGTTAAATATCATCCATACAAGCCAACAATTGTACAAGGCCTGCAAGAAGGTGACTTTGACAGGAGAATCGAATTTTGTAATTGGTACCATCGTAAATTTCAAGAAAATTCTGATTTTTCTGATAAAGTTGTATGGACAGATGAGACACGTTTTACCAACTGTGGAGTCTTCAATAAAAAAATCATCCTTTACTGGGCCCGTGAAAATCCGCGCCGACTTCAAGTACGATTTGGTTTTAATGCGCGGTGCGGAATGATCGGTAAGTGATGTCTTTGTTTGAGTTAATTGAGTAACATTCAATAAATTAACTACGACTCATTTTTTTAGTATTCCCAATTAATTTCAGGAAATCGTCTGATTGGTCTATTTATTTATGACCACACGTTAACAGGGTAACGATACCTTTTAATGTTGTAAAACCAAATCATTCCATCCATTCGTGAAGCTGTTTCCCCTGATGAATTTAATAATTTGTGGTTCCAGCAGGATGGATGCCCCGCACATAGTTCAGGGGAAGTCCGAGCATTTTTACGGGAGATTTTTGATGAAAGAATAATAATCAACGGTGGTCCTGTGCGTTGGACTGCTAGGTCTCCGGACCTTACCCCATTAGACTTTTATTTATGGGGATATGTCAAACATGAGGGGTATGAATTTGATCCCCCAGAAAATAGGCAAGTTCTGGAACATCAAATTATTAATATTATTGAAAATATTAATCCTAATACAACACGTCGAGTAACCAGAACTGTTTAAATGAGTAACATTTAACATAATACCCTAATAACTACTATGTGTTTTTTGAACATTCCCCATTATTTTCACTCCTTCGCTTGAGCAATTTATTTATGAATACCAAGTAAACATTTGAGTATTTTTAAGACAAGTTCTGGGAAGGCTTTGTCGATATCGTAATAAATAGTTATCTACGATCTACTGTTCATAAGAGATTACTTGATGATGCTTTTGATGAGTCGAAACGTCCTATTATGAATTATGAATTGAAATAAATGTACATTTGCAGAATAAATTGCTTTGGTAGCTTTTTTTTCAAAAATGTTTCATAAAAAAAAATAAATATTTGAAAATATGAAGAATGAGGGTCGAAACGTAGAATTATCATTAAGTGTTATACATCGTTGGATTTAGAATAAAAAAAGGAATCACTCTATACCATTAGCTAAATTCCGCCCATATGAAAAAATACAGTTGATAATGGTCTCTAATCGACGGAACGTCGGATTAATTTTTTTCTGTCGCCAATCAATAGAGCATAAAAACTGGCAATGGCATAGTGTAATTTATTTCTTTATATCTGTTCAAATAAAAGAGATATAGCTAAAAATACAAATTGTCGATTTTCAGTTTTTTTCGAATATTTTGAAAAATATTTGAGATAGCCTTGACATCAGAATGGTATTTTAGTAGGCTCAAAATTCTCTAAAACTTTCTCCATTTAACCGTCTTTCGATCTCTTATAGTTTCCAAGATAGCAATACTGCACAGACCAATTTTGGACACACTGTATAGTACGATGGATTTTCAGTTGAATATAAAATTAACAATTAATTGAATTTCCTTTAAAACAAATACCGGCGCTACTGCCTGAACATCGGGTGAATTGGAATTACCAAGATGCGCCATCATCATCGTGGCCTATATTATGCAACTAGGTTACCTAAGTATTTCACCATCTTTCATTGCGTTGATAGCTTGTGGGAATACGTACTACTTTTGTGCATAATCGCTCAAATAAAATTACTGCAGTAGATACTTGATCAAAGATTAAATCTGAAAGTAAGTTAAATTAATAGATTGATCTTAACTGAAAGACTGACCGTTTAGATTTTGATCGCGTAAGATTAATTAAACTTAAGAGAGCTTGTATTTATTAAAAAATATTCATTTAACTATCAATCATTGGCAAATAGATTAAATAAGTATTATGTTGAAAGTATCGAGGAAATTATAATGGCAATACCCGACCCGAGTAGTACCTATAGGGAGCATGAAATAAATGTTGCAAGTGCAGGATTGTTAAATGCTAAAATTTTGAAAGAGAGGTGTTATCCATTATGAATAATTCGCTTGTATCCCGTACTGTACCTGAATTCTTGAAAGTTTCATGTATCACACCGATTCTTAAAGTTCCAAACAATATAGATATGTATGATTTTCGTCCAGTAAAGATGTCACCTTTAGTTGATAAGATTTTATAGTATATTATTTTTGATAAGTTGATGGCACATGTAAAGAAAAATGAAATTTTGACAGTGTACGTATCAGTCAGGGTTTAGGCATAGATATTCTACTGAGACGGCTGTCCAACTTGTGATGGAATCAGGGAAGAGACACAGAGAGAGGGAGAGATCAGGGAAATGGTACTATTGCGTTATTTTTAGGTTTTAAAAGAGCCTTTAAGACTGTTAGTAAAGATAAATTAATGGAAAAATTATATAGGTATGGGGTTAGAGGAAATTTGATTAAGTGGATAGAAGATTATTTAAGAAATAGAAAACAATATGTTAAAGTTAATGATATATGTTCGGATCTTAAACATGTAGCGTTTGGTGTTCCTCAAGGTAGCAAACTGGGACCACTGTTATTTACTTTGTACATAAACTGGTTACCAAATATTGTATATAAAACTAAGGTGCATCTGTTTGCAGACGATGCCTTGATATATATTTCTGAAGACAATTGTACATATATGGTTACGGAAATGAAATATTGTGCAATGGCTGTATTATAATAGACTAAGCATGAATACTAAAAAAACTAAATGTATGTACGTAGGGAATGAGTTTAAAACATGTGAGGTAGTTATAGGAAAGGATGTGATACAGTGGGTAGACAGTTTCAAGTATCTAGAGGTAATTATTGACTGTAACCTTAAATTTACTAAATATGCGGAGAATGTAAAAAAGAAACTAGCAAAGAAGGTTGGTATTATTCGTAGATTAAGAAATGTGTTGTCCCTTGCAACTGAAATGAAAGTTTTTACTTCAATTGTTATGCCACATATATGTATTTGTAATCCTTTGTTATTGGATGTAAATAGTTTTTTAATTGATAAGTTGGAAGTAGTATGGAATTGTAGTCTAAGAACAGTTTTAAATGCAAATGAATACTCGAGAGTTACTGGTACGTTAGGGAAAATAGATTTGTTAAATGTAAGGGACCTAATGTTATATGATGTTTCAATTTTTATTTACAAAATAGATAAGGGACAGTTACCAAGTTATTTAAATGTTTTCATAAAAAAGAGATCGGTAGTACATAATTACAATGCGAGAAATAACAATAATTTTTATGTCAAATGTCTAAATTTAAAGAGCATAAAAAATTCCATTTTTGGTAAAGGAGTAGTTTTTTTTTTTTGTTATCGTGTTCCCGAAGAGGCTAAAATTTGCGTAACGTGGTAAAGCACTAAAGAACACTGGGAGGGTATAGGGATATTGTTAGGTTGCCGAGAAATGTTTATGAATGGATACCTTAAGTTGGCTTAAGTCAAAGTTTGGAGGAAAACCGGAACTGGATAGTGCATTCCACAATTTGGTCGGCGTGTGAAAAAGTGTAGATTGCGTTCGTTTAGTGTGACAAGATGGAATTTTAAGTGCATAATTATGGTGTGAATGGCCAAACCGAGTGTTCTTAGCGAAGATTGCCTGCGAAGGTATTAAGGAGTGTATTTCGGAGGCACACTTGCCATGGTAATATCGATGGAACAAGGAAAGAACCGAAACTATTCTTCTATGCTCAAAAGACTGTAGGTCAGAAGTCAGAGACGGGTAATTTATAAGCCTTATTGCTCCTTTTTGGATGCGGTTTACCATATTAAGGGCGTATTGGGGAGCACTGACCCCAAGGTGGAAATTGTATTCCAGATGAGGTCGAATTTGAGCCTTATACGGTAAAAGGAGTTATTGCGATGTGAAGTATTGTTTTAGATCTGTATAGAAAACTCAGTTTACGGGCAGCTGTTTTGCTGGCTGGCAAAAGGTGATCAACTCATGAAAGGTTCGATAATGCAGACATCCCTTGCAGAAATAGAGATCGAAAACTTGAGATCTAAGCCATTAATATTTACAGCAGGAAATGGTCGGTCTTACTTGGCGGTCACAACGCAACACTGGGTTTTATCGGCGTTGAACGTGAGTAGATTATTCCTTCCCCATTCAAGGACACGTTCCAAGTCACTGTTGATTGAGGCTGCCATTTTCACCTTAACGTCCTGACTAGACTTGTTGGGGAAAAACTGAGAAGAATTACAATGTAGAATGCTGTCGTTTGCAAAGCACTGGACAGGGTTAGTTGTTGAGGAAATGAGATCATTTATGTATAGAACGAAAGGTGAGGGGACTATCTCTGATTCTTGAGGTACGCCGGCGTTAAAAGTAGTTTCGTTTGAAAAGAAACCTTCGACGACAACACGTATACGTCTTTCGTCAAGAAACCTGGATATACAATTGATGAACGTATCGGATAAGCCGAACGAAGTGAGCTTGGCAAGTAGGCATTTGAGCCAAACCTGGTCAAAAGCCTTTGAAATATGTAAATCTACTACGACTGTTTCACCGGACCTCTCCAATGTGTTATTCCAAAGCTGGGTGACATGTGAAAGAAAACCACCTGTTGAACGACTCTGTCTGAACCAATACTGGTGGTCGTGTAGGAGTTTATTGGACTCGAGGAACGAAAGCAGTTGGTGGCTCATGACTGTTTTAATGATTTTCGATAGAATGGAAGTGATATCGATTGGTCGATAGTTTGAGGGATGGCTTTTGTCACCACAAAGTTTTATCTGTTTTTCTAGTAACAGTGGGATTAGGTATAGAGGTAGTTATTTCGATTAGGCAGTGGTCTGATTGACTAAGTGGCGAAATGGACTGTTTTATAGACAATTGGGTTGGTTGTAAGGAATATATCAGGAGATGTGGAGTATGGTTAGGGTTGGCAGGAATTCTGGTTGGTTCCGAAATAATTTGGGTGAGATCTCGGCATACAGCAAATGTTTCTGCACTATGACCTGCCGGATTAGTGGTAGGGAAAATTGAGGCCATTGGAGTTGTCGGCATTAAAATCTCCCAAAATGGAAATATCGCAAGATGGAAACTGTGATATGAGGTAGTCTATTTTTAGACTAAGGTAGTTAAAAAGATCTTGGAGGTTATTATCATTGGAAGACCTACACAAGCAGCAGTAGACTTTCCCTAATTGGGGTCCAGAATGTTTGAACCAAATCGCGTCGAATTTGTTGTTTTACAAAGTGGCCATCCTCTTACAACCTACGTTTTCCTTGGCATACGCACATACTCCGCCTTTAAGGCGAAAGTTAGAGTGTCGGTTGTAGCTGGGAAATTGCAGGTCATGCAAAGCAGTACTTCCAGGGGAGACTTGTCTTTCTGATAGAAACAGAATGTCCGGTTGCACTTGTTCAAGGTGTTGGTAAACAGCATTAAGATTCGACCTGATACCATGTATTGTGCAGTAATGAATCCGAATGTTGGCGCTTTCAATGACCGAGGTCGCTTGAGTCCTGCCCTCCCAGGCATTCGAAGAGGGTAGAATTTTATGCCTGGCAGATTTTGCTCTTCTTAGTCTTGATTTTGGCATTGACGAATCTTTGTCCCCCCAAAATCCCTGGGACGGATCGACGAATCGATTTAAGGGTTTAGCCGTTAAAACGTCACGATTGCCTAGTACGTGTTGGCGAGTACATAAGGAATAAAGGAGATAGTGACCGGCAGCGCTTACCGAACTAAGAAATTTGGATATCCAATATTAAGGAGCCCATGGTAAAGGTGGTGGTATCGCACCGGGAGGTATGGGGTATACATATCTACCACATATGAAGTAAAATATTAGAGCTGAAAAGGAAACAATAATTAGTTAACATTGCATCATACAAGAAAAAAAAAGTGTTTTTGTACTATTGAGTAATATAGTTATTTTACGAACACAATACGAGATATTCATTAACCTAATTAAAAAAGATCGTGCATAAGTTGTATAGTACCCCAATCTGTTTATGGTTACTTTCGTAGGTGATGACAGCATTAAGATTGAAATAAATTGTTTGTTTTGGTTTATAATTTAAGTTTCAACTTGCATATTATTGCCATTTTAAACTAATCAAATCTGTTTATTATTGTCGTGAAACTTAACTTTCCTATTTTTTTAATTTCACTCTTATTTAATTGAAGGGTAATAATGAATAACGATAAAGACCCTATTAGCCCTCCCAACTTTAATTGCCTACTTTTAGGGTCAATTAATTAAAATCAAAATTAAATATAGCAACAATGGTAAAAGTTAGATTAATTTTTAAATTTAATGTCAAAGGAAAATATAACATAAAATAATATGAATATAATGTTATAATTAAACTTAGTACCAAAAATAAAGCTTGGATTAGCTTTTAAATTTGAAAACAAAGAAAAATGTTCAAAGACTTACCAGGTAGCCTGCAACCTTTACCTAGAATTTACTCTTACAGAGGATTTTTTAGTTTACAACTCTTTTGTATTTAAAATTGTGTCAATACGATTATATGAGTTTCAACGATCATCTGGCATAGGTTTAAAGGAACCATATTTTTTCCTAGAAATTCAATGTTATAACAATCCTAAATATTATTTACGCGCCTTCTTTATTTATTTAAAAAACCATTTCACACAGTACAAAAATTATACTGTTTACTTTATTATTATTTTTGTTTATTATTAATATTCAAACCGATAAACATCTATTCAAAAACTTTGTACTTAGTATTTAAATTAGATTGTTCCTTACCCTCAATTATTTTTAATTTAAAATTTTGATTACAAAGTAGAACTAGTTATTTGTTTATTTTATCTATTTATTTGCTTTTTTTATACTTTGGATTATGGATTCGATCTAGCTATTTATTTTTATCATTTAAGCTAATAAAATGATTCTTACCACAATGCTTACGTTTGGGTTGTTATAGAAATGGCTTTATTACAATAAAAAGCTGTATATTTGGATATCTCACATCTGTCTATTTTTCCTACAGTTACAGATACGTATTTATGATTGTTTTATACCCCACGCTACCGTGGGATAAAATAAGATATTTTATTCGTTCTCTATATTCAAAAAATGTTTACTTGAAGACAAAAGGGTGGCATTTGAGCTTTAAGTTTATTTTACAATTTTACGAGTTTTAACAATCACATCTGATATGGGTTTAAACGAGCCGCATATTTTCGTACAAATTCAATCTATAACAAGCCTAAATGTTATCTACGCGTCTTTTTTATACGTTACAAAAATTCTACAGGTTATATTATTATCTTTGTTTATTATTAATATTCAAACCGTTGGGTATAAAACTCTGTTTATACACTTACTCCTACCATACAGCACTTTATTAATTTAGAAATTGTCAATTTGTTTCACTAACCGACGGTAGAAGCTGGCGCTACCTTAAACACGTCTTATCGCTTTGACGACCCGCCAGGAAAGCTTATAACGAGTTATCACTAGATATTAAGAAAACGGAAAGTATTAATATATGTATTTAAAAACATATTGTTAAGTAAGTTTAAAAATGAAGTTATTAAATAGAAATTCGATATTAGCAGTATATTGGTTGTGTTTACTGTAGGTGTAATATTGTAAAAGTCGAATAATTAAGGGTCTAATTGTTTATTAATTAGCTTTTAAGCTATCTTGACTAAATAAACAAATAAATAAAATAATCATTAGTGACGAATCCGTGTTGGTAAATAGGGAAGCCGTGACCTTTGTGTAACTCCCAAACTGCCCTTCCCTCCGAAATAATTTTGTTTTAGCAACATCTTTAATACTCTCTCAAACCATGAAGTTATCCTCCACTAAGAGATGTGAAGCAGACCGTTTGGAAACCGCCTAAGAGTTTAGTCTTCGACCAAAGACAATTTGGACTGTAATATACCGTTGGGTCCAATTCGAGGCACTTTCAACCTGTATTAACCCCTGGGACCATATGACCGTTATCTGTATTCCGCCCGGAAGACTTTTTCAAGCCAGTCTTAATTTGTATACGGGTGGAAGCTGAATGCAAGCCTTACTTGCAACCGTAAAACACCCTTACAGTTTTGAAAACAATAAAGCATTAAACTGTTATTAAAAATAGAAGTAAAAGACATAAATATTTGAAAATATATTGTATGTCATGTATAGACTTTACGGCTATATTATATCATAGACTATGAGGTGTGAAATAAATTTAAAAGCTTTTTAATAAAGAAAAAGCTTATATAAAAAGCATGGCAAACTTGCGTAATTAATTAAAGACGTTTGTGCGCAAAACGTGACTGGATGGGAAAAACAAAAAGTACAAATTTTGATATTATTATACAATAACCATCAATCAAAGCAGCACGCTCTGATTTTTCAGCAGGTTATAAAAAATTTTGTTAAAATATTACGGGCATTTTTGTGGCTTTAATGTTTTTTTCATGATTTGTGGTAATAGTAGTAGCAAAAACGTCGAGAATTACTTTATTTTCATGTATAATGACGAAGAACATTTTATTTCATACCTTATTTTTCCAAAGAGCAATCTAAAAGCGTGTAAATGTAAGGAAATAATTTAGCATGTATTTTACATGAATATAAGGAAAACTAATGGTAAAAATAAATTTTTTGCACCATTTATATGTATGGTAAAATAAATCCTAACCGCGTTATATTTTCTGTTACTACATTCCCATGCGTTGGAATATCAGAGGGTAAAATTTGTGGAAAATAAAATTTCTCTCACATCCATTACGACAATGAGAGGGTTTCTGTACTTCTATTGCTCATAACTGTTGAATACGTGTTAGAATAATAGAGTTATTTTGAAGCATTGTAAATAACAAAGCTAGGGATCATCAGGCCATTCCATTTGTTTTCTACCAAATGCAAACTTTTCTATTTCATTTTCCTTTACGACGTTTTTCTTTCCAATCTGATCCAAATTTTGTTAGTGCACGGTGAGTCTTTACTAGATACATAAAAGCTAAAGGGGTTAACGTAGACCCATAACTATCATTCTCTCTTATAATACAACCTTACATCTTGGCACTTCCCCAACTCTTCAATTAAATAATGGGTTACACTTGGGTAGATTGCGTTCAACTCACAGTTAAGGTATGAATATACAAAAGACATTTAAGCATCCACCAGGCTACTATAATTCCAACATTTACGAAACTTTTCATATAATAGGGATCTCATGTTTGGGATATAAGCTACACAGCGCATGCTACTAAAATTTTCATTTAAATAAAAATTAAACCGGAAATATTTACATCACGTAACCTTTTTACATTCTTGTGTAGAAATTAGTAATCGAGTCAAAAAATCAGACTAATTTGGTTACAAACTTTTTCTTAGTAATTTCGTTTGGTTTAGTACTTACAAGTCATATAAACCAGAAATAAAATACAACGCCCTAAATGTCAACCGTACACGACGCGTTTATCTTCGAAATATGTCCTGCTAAAGGATTAAGTTTTAGTTATTATATTCGTTCAATAATTTAATCCCCTAAATTACAACATAGTACAACTCTGAATGTTCTGCTTTACGTTGGTATTATAAAGTTTTTAATAAAGGATAAACCATGACTTTAATACGTATGATTAATTTAATATTCATTTAAAACGGTTCACGCTCTGAATAAATTGTATTTAAATCAATAGTAATTTGCTATAAAATGAAAAAAATTGTTTCTGACTAAAGTTTTAAGTTTTACCTTTGTTAGGAGCACTTAAAGCTTTATTCAAGTATTTACTTTGAGAAATATTCTTAAAAAATTGCGAAACTACGTTTTAGTGTTGGAATGTTTTGAAAAAGTTCAGTGTTTTTGAAAAAGAATCGAATTGATCAGAACAACTCGCAGATTTGTCATCGTCATCCTGGTGGAAGATCCATCCTTACAAGTTAGTAGCAGTACAACTGAAAGCAGTTCATGTTCTCTGGTTAACACCCAAAAGGATACCATAAATCTTTTTCTCAACCACTTGCTAATCTGAATTGTAAGTGTGGGATTGTAATGAAAATTACTTTCTAAATAAATAAGTACTTATAAATACAGAGCTTAAAATCACATCAGTCTTTTTCTGCAGAAAATCCTTCTGACGATGGACCGATGACACTCAGGCGGACAAACAGTAAATGGAATAGTCACAATATATTATCATATAAATAAGAAACAGCTAAAAAGGTAGGTATCAATTAGCAGTGAGAACTGAAGTGCATGTACACATTCAGTACCAATACAGTGATAATTAGATTTACATTCTATATAAATAAAGTTGCTGATAGTGCATGATACGATTTTCGGCGCTCCGGTAAATAAATGTTAGTGCACCGTTACACCATCGATTTTTACTTTACTCTAAGTTCAGATTTGTTCTTGTACTTGTGTGAAACAAACTAATAAATTTCCGAAAGAAATTTTGCTTTATTAAATTTATATAATTCATCGAGACTTACTCGGCTATGAAATAAATTCTTACTAAGTTGACTTAAACGTTACCTTAGAGAGACAGATATATAAAACGAAACGTTCAACGGCAGGGTACATGTTGAAACTTTTTTTTATAAAACGTTCCTTTGTTTTTGCCATTAATCAAATTGCATTAACTAATCTGAGGAGAAATAACTTTTCTTAGCAAAACATTTTTTTTATCACGGAAGTTAGTATATTAACTATACATTCGGGTGGTTCATCTTATAGTTTATTTAGGGAATCAAATATTATACCTATGTGTTACTTCAACCTCTAAAGAGTAAAGGAGACTAACGATTTTTTTCGCTATGGGGTAATTAAATATTTCATGGTAGTATTGGTGAACTGCAGAAATAACAGATGAATTCTGTAATACTATGTATTATCTCTGTGCTCTATATGATCTACACAAACCTCTAATCAGAATGCCCACTTAGTCGGTGTAAATGTTACACTATACTCAATTTTGGTGCGATAAAAGGAGTCGCCGATTTTTTTTTTATGATTGTGGACCTGAACAGGCTAAATTTGGCCTATCGTGCTAAAGCACTCAGGAACACTTAGGAGGATGGATAGAGGGATAATGAATTGCCAATAGATGCCTATGAACAGCTACCTTAAATTTTCTCATATCATAAGTGAGAGGAAAGCAGGAACTAGGGAGATCATTCCAGAGTTTAGAAGCCGTGTAGAAAAATGTGGATTGCGCCCGTTTGGTACGACAAGTGGAGATTTGTACTGCATACTGATGATGTGAATGAGCGAACCGAGTGTTTCTCGCAAAGATAGCCGAGATGGTATCAAAAATATAATTCAGCAGCACAATAGCCGTTGTAATAACGATAATACAAAGAAAGAACTGAAACCATCCTTCTATGCTCAAGGGACTGAATGTGAGAAGTTAAGGACGGGTCATTTATAAGCCTAATCGCTCTCTTTTGAATACGATCAACGATATCGAGAGCGTATTGGAGCACTAACCCAGAGGTGAGAATTATATTCCAGATGAGGCCGAATTTGGGCCTTATACAGCAGAAGGAGTTGTCCAGAGGTAAAGTACTGCTTAGATCTGTACAAAAGCCTATTTTACGAGCAGCTGTTTTGGTAGCTGACAGAAGATGGTCAACCCATGAGAGATTTGAAGATACAGTCATACCCAACAGAGTAATAGAGTCTGATAACTTATGAACTGAGCCATTCATACTTACAACAGGAAATGATCGATCTTTTTGGCGGACAAAGGCAACACTGAGTTTTGTTAGCATTAAATTTAACTAGATTATTGCTTCCCCATTCGAGAATACGTTGAATGTCTTTGTTGATTGAATTTGCCATTTCAGCTTTAATTTCTTGATTTGACATAGAAGGTGGATTATCACTATGAGTAGACTGAGATGAACTACAGTGAAAAGTGCTATCGTCAGCAAAGCAATGGATGGGGTTAGTTGTTGAAGAAATAAGGTCATTTATGTACAACAGAAAAGTGTAGGCGCTATAACGAATCCCTGTGATACGCCCGCGTTAATGCTAACTTCTTTTGAAAAAAGCCATCAACTACGACACGTATTCGTCTTTTATCAAGGAAACTAGAAACCCAGTTGATGAGCGTATCATTTAACCCAAACGAGGTGAGTTTGGCAAGTAAACACTTATGCCAAACTTGGTCAAATGCCTTTGAGATATCTAAAGCGACTACAACTGTTTCACCGGACTGCTCTACTGTATTGTTCCAAACTTGGGTCACATATGAAAGAAGATCACCTGTTGAACGACTTTGCCTAAACCCATATTGGTGGTCACTAAGGAGTTTGTTAGTTTCAAGGAACGTGAGCAGTTGCTGATTGATGGCTTTTTCCATGATTTTAGACAAAATGGAAGTGATGGCAATTGGTCGGTAGTTTGAGGGATCGGTCTTATCGCCTTTTTTGGGAATAGGTTGAACATTTGCTAACTTCCATGATGAAGGGAATTCCCCAGAAGACATAGAGATCGTATAGAGCTTAGATAGGACTGGTACTAGTTCGGGGGAACATTTCTTTAAGACAATAGCTGGGATACCGTCTGGGCCAGTCGCCTTATTGAGATCAAGCCTACTGATGATCGATTCCAAGAGCTTGTACCGAAAATGAATTGGTTTCATAGCGTATGAAGAAGAGTTGACTAGGGGCACATCTTTTCCAGAATCATTGAGACACGAGTTTGATGCAAACAAATCCACAAGACATTGGCTTTCTCTACAGAATCAGCAACTACCGATCCATCAATAGATGTCAGGGGAAATGAAGATGTTCAAAGTTTTTACTAATGGCTTTAGCTAAAGACCAAAATTTACGACTGCCTAAAGGAGATGTAGCTAGTTCATTGCATTTTCGTTGTTCGAACAACTTTTGAGTTTTAGTTATGACACTTTTGCAGATATTTCTAGCACCAACGTATTCTTCATGACTGTCGACCGATTTATTCGATTTCCATTTAATGTAATATTTATATTTTAAAGATATTGCATCAGCACAAGCCTTATTGAACCAGGGTTGGGAACGTGAATGACCTATACGGTACTGTTTTTTGGGAGTGTATAACTCCATTCCCATGAGGATGACTTCAGATACTGAAAGAGCGATGTCCGAAGAAGAGGACGACTTAAAACAATATTCACGCCATGGAAAGGTTGCAAAGAAATCCGTAAATCACTCCATCGAGCTGACTTAAAACACCACAAGGTTCTATCGGTTTTGCGAACAACAGTGGAATTAGGTACAGTAGAATTGATTTCTATTAGACAATGGTCGGAAAGACCTAAAGGCGAAAGAACGGAAGTTTTATAAACAAGAGGGTTTGATGTAAGAAAGAGATCTAGAAGATGTGGAGTATGGTTAGGGTTATCAGGGATTCTTGTGGGTTCAGAAATCATTTGTGTGAGATCACATGAAATAGCAAATGTGTCTGCACTATGACCAGCAGGATTTGTAGTAGATGAAAACTGAAGCCAATTAGAGTTATGAACATTGAAATCGCCTACAAATTGAGATATCGCAAGATGGAAACTGAAACAGGACATAGTCAACCTTCATACTAAGGTAATTGAAGAAGTCTTGAAAGTTACTGTCATTAGGAGACCTATAAATGCAACAGTAGAATTTCACAAAATTAGGACCAGAATGTTTAAACCAAATCACGTCAAAATTTTTATTTTCTAAGGAAGAAACCCTCTTGCAAGCAATTCTGTCCTTGATGTAGACACATACGCCTCCTTTATATCGAAAGTTAGAGTGAAGGTGGTATTGAGGAAATTGCAAGTCGGGTGACTCGGAGCTTTCAGAGGAGACTTGTGTTTCAGATAGAAACAAAACATCAGGTTGTAATTGTTCAAGATGTTGGTGAATAGTAGTGAATCAGAAAGTTGATACTTTCGATGACCGAGGTCGCTTGGCCCTGCCCTCCCGGACATCCGAATGGGGCAGGATTTTACGTCCGGAATTTTTACCCTAGAAACCACAGCCATCTTATTTTTAATTTGGGACTTTTAATCCGATAGGAAGACAGTGAGGCGAGAAGGAAGAATAAGGATGAGAATAGATTAAGGATGAAGGAAAAGGTAACCGGCAGCCCTTACCGAGCTCAGAAAATCGGAGACCCAATATTAAGGAGCCCTTAAGGGTGGGGTACCTCGGCTGGCATGGAGTATACATGCCTACCACCAATTGCTGCTAAGATCTCACAGGTTTCAGGACTATCAAATTAATATTAGTTTAAGTTAATGAATTAATCATTTAATACTGTTCATATATCTGGACAATTAAATATTGGTCACCTATACATGACTTTTCTTATGGGACTACTTGCAAATAAGGTTTATAGTACCCGTCATGGACAATAGATGAATCTTAAAGAATAACCACTGTGTCAACATTGCGTTTGGGAAAATAGCAGCCATTTAAGCAGTTCTTTTGAAAAATCTAGTAATTACTATCGAGTTAATATTATGTTAATTTTTCAATTTTATTCTGTTAAAATTGATTTAGCTTTTAATTTCTGTGTTTGTAATATCCTAATATAATTAACTCGATACTAATTCTAATGCTGTACAGGAGTGCGACAACGGAGGATGTCTCCTTACACAACAGGGATAGAAAAGTTTATGAAAGTTTTTCAGTAATCAAATCACATTTAAGAAAATATTTTCGTTTATACAGTGTCTCATATACTGGAGAGCATGCAACTTTATTTTTAAATAGGACATGTATTTTTACATTTTCTGATTTTCTATACATTCTGAATCGGTTTTATTAGGTCTATTATCATTTAAATTAATAGTTTTGAGATATTTAATGTTTTTAAAAAATCACTATTTTCACGTGTCATCGACAAAGAGCAAACTTTTTTTTTATTCTTAAAGGAAAATATATTGCAGGTTACTAGTGCAGACACACTTACTTTGTGTTCCTATAAAAATTTAAAATATTATACAGGTGTTGCCAAAACTATTCACAAATCTAATCTTTAAAACACAAAATCTCAATTTTTTAAATGGAATGACATGTTTTACGGAAAATATTGATTAAGTAATAAGAACTTTTATAAAACATGTCCTATACCTATCTTTCATAGTTATTGAGTTATTTTAGTTGTTAAAATCTATTTTTAAAATACACCTCAATTTCAAAATTTATATTAGTTGATGGTTTCGTAAAAACATTAATAAACAAATGTTTGTTTGACACTGATAGTTTAAAATTCAATTTAAAAATATTGAAAAATGTGACAAATAATTTATTGGCATCAAACTTGTTAACTCTATCTAATAATACTAATAACAAGTAAACAAAAGATGCAAAAAAAATTTAAGTTAGATATTTTTAAAACAATATAAATAAAATCATAAAATATCATAAAATAACTAAAAATATTGTTCTATGTGTCTGGCCTTATCTTCTCATATAAACGAATTCTTTCAACAAAAAATTGCTTACTTTTAAAGCACATCTCTATTTATGCATGGAAAACATTTCTTATTCTTTCTTTCATGTTTTCTTTTGTGTGAGGTATTTGTAAACTTGATTTTTACAAATCACAAAAAATCAAGTTTTGAAGATCCGGATCTAGATGGCCAAGAATTGACCTCTTCTGCCATTTCATTTCTTTGGAAATTCAAATTTAGATGATTACTACAATACCCTAACATGGGCAGGCACTCGTCAATTAAATCCACAGTTGCCGTAAAACTTGAAGCAGTAAATTATCAAGGTAATCCTCATTAAAGTTTCCATGAGAACCATGGCCAACTAATATAAATTTTGAAATTATGTGTATTTTAAAAATGATCTGTGGTTACCTAGACTTTCTGTATACTAACGCAATTATAGTATAGTGAAATAAAAATAGGTGTCTGTTAAAACATTTTAAATAATGGAAAATGAAAATCAAGACGTCTGTACTCAATGCATAAGCGATCGTTAAAACCAATAGAATATTTCACAAGATCTGTTTACGTGACACAAACCGGTAAAGGTAAAGTACCACTTGTACACTAATTTTCAAACATCATATTTAATGTCACCTAATATAACTACTCGTGCCCAATTCGAAGTAGATACGTTCATAGTTTAGAGTAGTTTATTTGAAGTGTGACACAAAACTATTGATAATCACTTACGGTAAACAGATTTTGATGAAACGTTATATTTAGATGTCGCAATATAACTTACCTTTGCGAAATTTGAAACAGATACGTTGATATTTTGAGTACTTCATTTGAAGCGTGTACACAAATGTGTTAAGGTAAAGTGCCACTTGTCAGATCTACAAAATTTGACAGACATCTGATTTTAAAATAAGTCCTCCATTGTCTAGCTCAAAGCGTAAACTATCCTGTTTACAAAATACAGAAACACAGACAGAGCAAAAAACAAACACGAAAGAAACGCACAAACAAAGCACAAGCAAAAAAAAACATAAGCAAGAAAAACAAAGAAAGAAAGCATAAAACAAAACAACACACAACACACACACACACAAACAAAAAAAAAACACACACACACACACACAAAAACACACACACAACAAAAAAAAAAAATACAAAAAACATATTTTAACAAATTAAATTTAAAAAAACAATAAAAAATAAAAAAAAAAAAAAAACAAAAATAACAAATAAACAAAATAAAAAAATATATAAAAAAAAAATAAAACACAAAAAAAAAACATTTTTCATAAAATAACCATCAAAATCATCACTATTTACAAAACAAATATTTGTTTTACTATACAGAATTAAAAATAGATTTAAAACAAAATAACTCAATAACATACAGTTTTAAACAAACACCTTATACAATCAACATTTTTAAAACAAATCTATTCATTATACACAAATTAATGTGTCTATACACGAATATTACAAAATATTTTAAATATTAAAACAAAGTAATTGTCATACACACTGAAAATATTTTTAAAAAAGATTAA
The DNA here is from genome assembly GCA_036346205.1 of Vesta saturnalis. Lineage (NCBI taxonomy): Eukaryota > Metazoa > Arthropoda > Insecta > Coleoptera > Lampyridae > Vesta > Vesta saturnalis. Next base: position 1,827,131 of record JARFJB010000896.1, read on the forward strand.
ATAACATTCTTTGTCAAAACAATCCATTTTTAAAAAAGATTATATTAGACCTTATGATAATAATTGTGATTCAGAATTTATAGAAAATCAGAAAATTAATACAGTGTATTTAAAAAAATGAGTGTCAGTTCTATACACTGTATAAACGCAAATATTTTCCTTTAAATGTGCATTTTTACTAAAAATTTTTGTAAAACTTTTATCGCTTTGTTGTAAGGAGATATCTCCGTATTCATTTAGACACCTTAATAAATATGTTTCAGATTTTGAAATATAGATTTTATGATTATTTAAAATACATCATGTATTATATAAATGTAAAACACAAAATTTCATCAAATCAAAGAAAGATATACGAATGTTCGTATAAAAATATGTTTTTATTTATAGTTAAAATTTCAGTTTAGCAAAAATACGACTACACCACTGTTAGTAATACAACTGAACCAATTTTGCATTTGAATACATTAAAGTATAAGAAATCAAGATCAAATGGAATATTTTTAATTTCGCATATCTCAGAAATGTATGCTATGACGGTGTTGTTTATCTTCTCACAAAAGATAGCAGTATTGTGAAAACCAAACTCTGTATCTTTTATAAGTGAGATAGAATATCATCAAAATAACACTGTACAATGTCAGTTCGCCTTTGCTCAAAATCTTGGACCAAAACAAGAGAATTATGATCTTGTTACAAAAATATTTCTGCATTTGTTTATAATTTTAGCGGAGTCATGCGATTCACTTGATAACTTGTTCAATAGTATTACTGGTTTTTGTTCTATTCTGTACAGTTTTGCTTTAATCGTACACTGGTACTATGTATAGTCCGTCAAAACGGTAATAAATGTGCTACGATAAAAGGTTTCGTTTTATCTGAGCTTTGCTGGATAATTTATCCAAATAGTCACATTAGGATAAACTTAACCTAGATTGATGAGCATTTCATTTCTGTACCTCAATTGTGCAAGTTGAATCAATTGTTTATTTGTAATACATTTATTTTCATGAGCGAAGGTGGGTTTACATACCAGCGAACATAAACTATCTAATTATTAGGTGTATCCTACCCTACGTCAATTCGGAATCAATTATTGTTGTCAACTTGTCCAAATCTGTTGGTTTCCGACTCATAGTGTATTCTAAATTATTTGTCTAGTAATCTTCGTATTGGATCTTATTAAGAACTCACTTTAGGTGAGATATAGTAGGACCAATTTTTTAATTAAGTTTATACAGTTTTCGGGTTAATTATCTGGTATTTTCCCTTAATACTGTCCATAAGCTGTGTTCACATTACCCAATCGGCCATTTTCTTTCGACTGAGCTATCGACGACTCCCCATGGAATTTTTTAAATCATCTGTAACTAGTAGACTTTGGTATATTTGAGGTTTGCATGTAACAAGGTGAAGATCAAAATAAAATAAAGTGCAAGGTGTGTGGTAACAAAAGTTACAGTAAAATTTTCAGAAATTGTAACGGAGGTATAAGATGACATAGCTTCAATGGGCATCAATCATCTGTGTAAAACCATATAACATTAATGAAACGACAATGGAAGCATGATAATAATACGAAAAGCTACAATAATACGCTATATCGGAAAAATATTGAGAAAAATAACAGTTTCATGACTTAATCGAGACTAAATCATGGCATGAGGGATAATCGAGACTAAATCATGGCATGAGGGATATTCACAAATTTAGGAGCGGAATTAAAGGTCTGATAACATATAGGCAATAACTTGTAATGATAATAGAAGACTTGTATAAAAACTAAAAGGAGTCAGAGAAGACCACGAAAAGGACAAAGTAACAAAACATCAAAGCATTAACTAAAGGTATGCAAAGTAGTCATGCGTCCCTTAGTTCTAAAGTGTTCGTCGATGCTGTAAGTGGTTGACACCGATCCCAGGTTTCTTTAATCTATACTTAATTCCGGAATACCAAAACAAAGTCAAAATGGCGCTAGTTAACAAGAAGTATATTCGGACGACCTATTAATTTCTTGCCGGGCTTGTACAGGTTATTTACCAAGATACAATATGATTAATACTGGTATAAGTAAATTTCCAAGAACATCTAAATAAAAGGGTAATAAATACTTAGCTCAGTATCACATGGACTAAAGATAAATCCGATTAATCTAATGCGTCCCAATGCTAGAGTACTTATGCACCAAGAAGTAAAAGTAACTATTTATAAGCCTCATAGGCTAAACTGGGTATAAGTTTACTCCAGTAGTGTCTATATTCTCCAGAAGCAGTTTGGACACATGGTGTGATACACAGGGAAGCTTTATCATTGAAATCATTAAGTTCTGGGCTAAATATAGTTTTACAGTCAATTACATATAAAAACAAAATCTCTAAAATCGAGAATTTTTACTGCTCTCTGTGAAGATATGGGAACAGGAGATAAATCTTTCTTGTTTTATTCTTCATGAAGATCGATGTCACGCGGTAATGCGCATCTACGAGTCAAGAAATAAAACACCCGTATTGTTGAGTATAAAAGGTCATAATCATGCGAAGAATTCTATAACCCGTTATTTTTAATGAAGCTCTTTTACTCAGTAGACATATTTGAAAAGTTTAATCCACTTAATCTTCAACTGCAGGGTAATAACACAAATATATTTGATTTAAGTCATAGGGTCGACTCTTTTTGCAATAAAATACAGTTATGGAACAGCAAAATAAAATAAAATTGCTTTGAGATGCTTCCTAATATGTCTCAACTGATCTAAAGTTACACGCCGAAAGATACTTGTAAGAAACTGTTGCTAAAGGCAGTGGATGGCCATTTAAATAACTTAAGCGCCAATTTTTGCAAATACTTATTTGCAGAAGAAGATGTTAAATTACGTGATTGGAATTGGGTAATAAATCCACTTAACAGTATGCCTACCAACCTGTCGCTACAAGAAGAACAACTAATAGATCTTTCATCAAGTAGCTGAGAAAAGTTAAATTTTGCTAGTAAATCGTTAATGAGCTTCTGGAGTGAACTACCATGCAATTATTCTCTTATTCAAGCAAAAGCGTTATGTATACTGTTACCTTTTCCCATTTATTACCTTTGTGAAACTTATTTTTCTGCTGTAGCTGCTTTAAAATCTAAATATAGAAACAAACTTTACATAGAGAAGGAGCTCACGGTGACTATTTCAAACATTAAACGAAACATAGATAAACAGTGTACTTGGTAACAGGCACTATTAGTCATTACCTATCCTTTTCTTCCTTATCATATACTTTTACTCTATGCGTCGTCACTCCAAAGGCGCGCCTCACAGTTTCAGAAACGTTGATATCAATAACCGTAAGCCTAAAATCGCGTCAAATAAATAATTCAATTTCAACACACGATACAGGTATCGAACGTAAGCCTTCCTAGCGTTAGAGCCTTTGCGACATTTATTGCACTCTAAAGCAACTTTAAAAAGAATAACGTTTTGCTTTGCGCACCAGTCTTCGTCGTTTCTGCGTTAGGATTGTCACTGCTCCGCATACAGGCGACACAAAGAACTTCCAAGCCTTAATCCAGCGGGGTGTGAGGCTGCACATCGGTGAGAGTCATCTTTAGTTAACAATAATTTCTGTCCCCTATTTGAAAAACCGACTAACCCGCCATGGTAAACATGGCAAACCGGCCTCCGGGCTCGGTCTCCTAGCTCTTCCTCGCCGCCGAATTCCCCGCCACTAGATCCGCTACACCACCTCCTTCCCTATCCTTTGCTGAAGCCATCGCCCCTCTACACTAGTGAGGGAATCTTCTATGTCCTCTATTGTCTCTTCCTACATTCCACCGCAGTCAAACCGTTCACCAGTCCCTTTAAAACACTCAACCCTTCTAGTTCCCGTTGTGCTTCCGATTCAAACCTAACTCTACCGCTAAACCCTCCTAAACCTTCCGCTACCTATAATTCACTTCCCGATATTGCATCCAATATTCCGCAAGATTCAATACCCAAAATCCTTTTTCAAGCCCTCATCCCTCTCCATATCCCCTGGTTAAACGTAAAGCTCAACCACAGCCTGACCTGCTTGTTGAAACGAGCGAGGCCCTACAGCTACGATGCAGCGAACTATGCAGCATCATTTCGGTGAGCCTGCATTGACGCTGTCGCAGCTATCAGGTCCCCGAACGTCCGCTCCTCAACCAACCCCAACCCTAAACCCTTGTCCTTTTGTTGCCTCGTCATGTCGTGACAAGGACATCCTTCCTGAAGAGATCCGCAATCCATTGACTTACCAAGGATCACAAAGCAATCCGGATCATATTCAAACAAACCAACACCCCTACTTCCTTTATCCGCCTAATTACACCGTCGCAATACACCCTAAACCACCTCCTTTCCAACGGTGTCTACCTTTTCGGTAGACACTACCCCTGTGAACAATCCCGTATCCTAACCCAACCCTCAAGTATTGCTCCACTTGCACGCAGGTGGGGCATATTTCCGAGGAATGTCCTACCCTCACCCTCCGTTGCCCCACCTGTGGTGAAAGCCACAAAGCCTCGTCCTGTACCCGCCTGAATACACCAAAGTGTAACAACTGCGGTGGACCTCACGCTACCTACTCCTTTTCCTGCGCGACTCGTGCGATTCTTCCCACCACGCGGCAGCGACTGCCGTACCAAACCGCTCCACGTCAGGCACTAGGATAACAACAAACCCAAACCACCATTTCCATTCTCGATTTCATCGCCTCCCTTACCCTTACCTAATGCAACTGTTTCCTGAGCGTAGGCGACATATCGAGCTGTCGACATTACGTCCAGGGAATATTTGAAACGCCGTACCAGGGTCAACTTTGTTGGCAATGGTATAGCTATCACTACCCACAACATCCGATCCTAATCCTACACCTTAACCCCTCACCCTAATCCCTCTCCCTCACCCTAAGTACAATGGATCTAATAATAGGTACAATTAATGCGAGGGGTGTCCGTCGGAAGCGCCCCCTCATTAAGAATCTATTAGCCACAAATCAAATACAAGTCCTTGCAATCACAGAAACAAAACTAACCACCCGTTGTACCCTTGACTTTGCCTCCTATAATTCGTTCCTTCAATTTAGCGCCCACAATAGTTTGCGAGGCACAGCCCTCATAATCAAAAATTCATTTCCCCCCTTATTCTCTTCCGCCGCACCTGCAGCATCTCGAATGTATAGCTGCAACGGTGCACTTTCCCCTTTCCGTCACCTTTTCTGTTATTACAATCCTCCAGAAGAAGCCATTTCCAATGACCTCCTAGACCACATCTCCGCCCTACCCAATGCTATCCTCCTAGGAGATCTTAATGCCCGACATGTCCAATTCGGAGATTCCACGACCAATAGAAACGGTATCCGCCTAGCCCACAGTATTATTACCCTACCACTGTTCCGGATAAGGAACACCAATCCCACCTTTATTAGTCATCAAGGTGCCTCCATAATCGATCACATTATATGCACCGAGTAACTAATTCAGCATATGTCCTCCGATTGCCACTTAGGTGAAACCATCACATCTCACCTCCCTTCTCGTTAAAACATCTCGGCCTGTCCCTCCTTCCTCAACTCACATTATCCGTGAGATTTTCAAAACGCCGATTGGAATGTTTGTGGCGAATACATCTCCAATAATCTTCAGGCGAACGATATCCACACTCCAACGATGTCGAGAGAGCGGTCACCGACTTAACTTCCTTATGCGGAAGCGGTCGAAGCCTCAATTCCCCAAAATCAATTGATATCTCCCGCAAACCTCTCCCACAATACATCGTAAACCTTGATCAAAGGGAAGAGCGAGTATATCGCGAATTTCTGAGATCGAGGGACCCCGCTCTCAAGACCGAATATAACCGATTAAACGCCCTAATTTGGCGTGAAACTAACACATACACAGAAAGAAAATGCCACCTACAATCTCAACTATAGAGATGGCAAGAAGTTCTGGCACACCTTCAATATACTCACTAAAAGGAAAACCAAACCTAAGTCCCACCTAACCGATCCTCAGGGTAACTTAATTTCCAGCGATCAAGACAAGGCCGAAATTTTCGCCACCACCTACAATCCGTCTATAATTCGCCTAACAATCCCTCGTTCGATGACGACTTTAAAAATCGTCTAAAGCAAGACCTTGGGTATTTCAAAAACTCCGAATTACCCGAGAAAATTATGGATGATAATGACCCGTTTTTCTGCACAATTACTCCGCTCAAACCCTCAACTACTTCCAAAAAGGCAAAATATCCGCTCCCGGACAAGACGGACTCAATAGACTTATACTGAGACACCTACCACCCCAGCGATCAGACGCCTAACGTCCATATATAACAAATGCCTCTCTTTCGTACTTCCCGACGGTGTGGAAATCCGCCTCGACCGTCATGATTCCTAAAAACTTCTCCGACCTGACAGAACTCTCATCTTACCGACCCATCTCTCTCCTCAGCTGCCTAGGGAAATGCTTAGAGCAGATCCTAGCCCGAAGGCTGGGAGATCACATAGAATCCAATAACCTCTTACCCGACAGCCAGTTCGGCTTCCGACCTAATAGAACCTGTCAGGACCCATTGCCAAAACGTCACGAGAATTTAACCACCGCTATTGTAACCTCGCCGTGTTCTTAGACATAAAGCAGGCCTTTGACAGAGTCTGGCATGCGGGTCTAGTTCACAAAATCCAAGCATTAGGTATCCCCCCGAGCTCATGAAGCTCCTACTGTCGTACCTAACAGATAGGACGGTACGAGTCCGAATGGGTTCATCCCTTTCACAGAGTTTCACCCGCAAGACAGGCGTACCCAGGGTTCTGCCTTGGCATCAATACTATACCTTATTTTCGCTAATGATATCCCCTGTGTAACAACGCCCGGATTATCTCTGGCACAGTTTGCCGACGACACTGCCTTCTGGGCAGCTAATCGGTCAAGCAAGAACGCCTCCAGCAGTATATCCAATACTTTACGAAACTTCTCCAATTGGGCCAACCAATGGAGAGTCTCCATGAACCCCACCAAAACCCAAACCATTCTATTCCGGCACCCTAACTACACTCGACACAAATTACTCTCCTAAAACGACGTAACCATTTCCCTGCAAGGGGACGATTACCGCTACTCGACGACATAACATACCTAGGAATTACATTTACCAAGAACCTTAACTGGAACGCTGACCTGAACAAGACCCTCAACAAAGTGAGCAACCGATCCAACCTCCTGGGCGCCCTTAGGGGACTGGTTGTCAACCGAAACCCCACAACATACCTACAAGACATTCATACGACCCATTATAGATTACCGTGCTCCATTGTACGCTACCCTAAAACCCAAGGACCTAAATCCATAGCCTCATGTGAACGCCGAGTCCTACGGAGAATACACCGATTACACTATAGAACACCCAACGAAATTACCATACAACACGCTAACATCACCTATCACACAACGCCTCAAAACACTACATACAAATTACACACACCGTAGAATATTCGGCGAAACGGAAGCTACCAAAAACATCCTCCGCATTCCACATACGCCCCTTACCCACATGCAATACCTAAGAACCCATAGAAGAAAACTGAAAAATAAATTTAGGCACCCTCCAACTATACTGACCCAGAGTATTGGGCACCTCCCCGAAGAATTCGAAGACATCCTTGATGACATCCCATATGCCCTAAGATAAAATCGAAGACGACCAATGCAACGACCAAGAAATCGAGCCAATACACACCACGCACCTCATATACACACCACATATACATCTCCAATCCAAACAAAAATAATATAACATATTATTAATATTTACTTTTTTTTCCAACCACTTAACACCACACACTACATTGTATGCACCTATACAATACACGCAACAATAGAACCCCACTGACACACAGAAGACCCAGGACTGAAGAGGAAGCAGACTCCTGAACAGTCCGCAGGAATAAGATAAGAATAAGCAATACTAACAAATGAGCATACAAACAAAAAAGAAACACCATACTACAGTATGTTATGGCAGGATTAAAGTTCGACTTTGCAAAACGTTGTTATTAATTGTAAGTGCGATATTATGAAATGTTAAAAACTAAAATATACAACTAAAATAGCATGTGAATATGAGGAAAATATTTAATGTGTATGAAATTAATTCAGCAATTACAATGACATTCGTAAGTTCAGGAATTATTTGTGGGATTTTGCAAACTTACGAGTGGACCTCCGCAAATGGTTTACATACCCGTGTTTTTAACAGAATTTCGAATGTTAGAAAATTACTTAAGTCAATACAAAAGAGCTTTGGGCAGAAAAAATTATAACTAATTTATGAAATTACTGGATAAAGATGACGTCAAAAGCAGAAATGCTTTTTTGTGCAAAAATGTGCAAATATTTAACATTTAATAACTTTTTAATAATGTCTTTAATCGGTCAAAAGGGCAGTTTACTATGGTCGTATTACAAACATGAAACAAAGTTCCACTAACAACTCAATGACAACTTTTAAACGAATTCCAAATAGGAGTTTACTTCACACAGTTAAAAGCTGAAAAGTATTCTTACAGATATAATTCACACACTTTTTTTATGGTTATCTAACATTTACAAAATATATTTTTAATTATAGTTTATTAAAATTACTTGTGTTTTACCAAACTGTCAAATTTGAATTTGTCTACATAATTAGAGGCCGAATTCAGCAGAAACGATGCAATATCTCACATAAAACACGCCTTTCTTTTACACAAGATAGCCCAAGGGATTAATTTATTAGTGATCAAAAACCTGTCATTGTAAATACTACACAGGGAGCTTTAAACCATCAATATTAATGAACATTAAAATTATGATACTGCGATGCTTGTTTACACCGTTATTTATTCCGTTACTAGTAAATTATAAACCAATAGTTATAGTATTCAAGTATTAGAAGGAATATGCAGGTAGCACCGAAACATGCATTGTAATTTTTCTAGATCATAATTTAATTTAATTACAAGTAACAACTATGAGCAAAACTAAATTTTATTGATTTTGTTAAAAAAGTCTGCTTGGAAAGCTTAGGGTCAAATATTTGTTTGATAAGTATACAGAGTGAAATAATAATTAGCATAAATTTAAGAGTTTTCATCTGCTTATAAAGTTTGGGTAATACACTTGCTTTAATTGGTAAACAATACACATTGACATACTAATTAGGGGTTTAATTGATTTATTCCAGACCTTTCAACTGTTGAAAAAATTTCGGGCCAAACATTTGTTTTAATTGATAAATAATGAGTGAAATACTAATTAAAATTAATAGGTTTCCTCAAAGGAGTTTAATTTATTGATTCCAGAGCTTTCATTTGCTTGAAAAAGTTTGGGCTAAACATGTTTTCTAATTGATTAATAATACAGAGTGAAATATCAATTAGGATAAATAGATCTCTTCAAAGAAATTGGACTGGTTTATTCAGAAGCTTCTTTACTTGACAAGTAATACAGAGTGAAATACTAATTAGGACAAACGAATTTATTAGATTTATTTCAGAACTTTCCATAATTTTTGGTCAAATAATTGGTAAAAATGATTTGGATAAATAGGTCTCCTAAAAAAAAATTGGCTGATCTATACCAGAGCTTCATTTACTTGCAAAGTTTGGGTTAAACATTTGCCTTAATTAATAAATAATACAGAGTGATGTTTTAATTACGATACATTTAAATTAAAAAGAATTTTTTGGTTGATTCTGGATGTATGGTCAGCTTGGAAAGCTTGGACTGAGACATCAGTTTTAATTAATAAAGAATACAGCGTCAAATACTAATTAGCCCTTTCAGTACGGGTAAAATGTTTGTAGCCGTGCGCTCCAATCGGGGAAAATTAGGCGTTGCGTGAAAACCCGACTCCCGTTATATGAAAGTCAGGTACGGACGGGTTTACGCGTTTTCCGCAACAACTGGTTAACTTATGTATGTGATTCTTACATTATTTTTTTAAAATGACTTACAACAGATATAGAATGCAGATAAGGTTTAAAATTTTTTTGCAGTGTGATACCTTTCGAAACAGTTTAGAATACACAGGGGAACATCACAAGGCGCACAGCAGAAAGAAGATTCTCTTCGAATTTTTTGTTTCGAGCAAACTATACAACGTCTATGTTTTTGTTATGAAGGAAAGTGCCTTGCACTAAGTCTAAGTGGAGAATCGCCATCTCTGCCCGTTTTGCTTGTAGTTCGTGGTGTGTCCTTGTCGTATTTTTCAACACGTTAATTTACCAATTTTAGTTGAAAGTCTGCTACTTGAATGTTTTCACCAGTCTTCATTTTGTATATAGCATGCGCATTCAAAATAGTCACATCTAATATGTGAAAAAATACTTTTTTGTTTCATTTGATACCTTTTCTGACGGACCCAATGGAACTTTGCAGCATGTCGGTGCGATCTACAACACCCATATTTGCATTGTAATCTGAGATGCATTTTGACTTATATCCAATTTCCCCAGTAGTTCGATCTATTTTTTCAGTTGGCAGTATCTCTGGCGTATTATAAGTGGAAACCATTCGAACTTCCTTTCTGTCCTGCCATTTTAGAGCCAAGAGATTTTCAGTTGAAAATTATATCATTTCGCCTCTTTTATGTTTTTTTTTCATATCTGACATATATTTTCTTGTTTGCTTTACTGTGCCGCAAGCATTTGTTTGTCGGCTTTTGTGAGTATTGAACTCGTATACCAATTATCGGTAAATAACGTGTGTCCTGAATCATCATTGTTAAAACAATATTTTCAGATACACCAGCTTCTTGATGAAATTCCTGAATGTCAGTTTTTCTTGCCACATTAAATGATGAAATCTAAAATGTACCCGGTTTCACAATTACACAACACGAAAAACTTTATTCCAAATCTATGTCGCTGTGAAGGAATGTACTGCTTGAAGGAAAGTTTCCCTTTGAAGAGCATAAAACTTTCATCAATGCATACATTTTTAAAAGGGTAAAATGTGTCAGAGTATGACTTTTTTATGTGATTTAGTAACATTCTGATTTTAAATAAATTGTCATTTTTGTCGATGTTGCTGTTATCGGAAAAGTAAAGAGTTGACAAAATCGGCATGTATCAGTCAGGAGACATAACCTGCCCAAAAAATGGTGTAGTAATTTATCTGTAATCCAGTAATCCTTCACTGCAAGTTTCTTTAGTTGAGGCATAAATAATGATAAGGAAATACACAGGTACATCTCATTTACTTTTATATCAGACCATTTCTTTTGGTGTGAAGTTGTTGCATTTCCTTTTTCCTTGTAAAATATATTTGACTGATTCACAATGGCGGTTATAGTTCCGTCCGAAAAAAAGATTTCAAAACATTCCTAAACGGAAGGGTTATCTTGCAAGTTTTGAGCAGCCAATATTAATTGTATTGAAGGAATATATTTTTGGTTGAAACGATTCTAGTTGAATCCGTGGTATATTTTTCTTTCTTGGCTGCTGCTGCATCTAGTACTAAAAACACTATAAAATGCAGTTTTGATTTTTATAAATTAATTCTTATTAACATTTATAATCCCTTCTTCATTACCATCCTCATCTGAATTATCAGATAATTCACCTGAGTCGATATTTTCGATTTTCACTCGTAAATCACTTTCAGAGCATGATGACCCATAAAAATAATTATCTTCATCACTAACATCCAACAACTCTCGTTGTTAGGATATTTTCGACCCATTTTGTTAACAAACTTATTTTACGACAAATAAAAACTGTCTCACTAACGTGACCTATCACTTCGATACTCACTACTGAATAAACTAAAAACCGCATGCTCAATCGGAAAATTTTGTTCAGACCTGTTAAATTGCATTCGCAGATTATACATATACCCGTGAACCTTTGCGTGAAAAGCCGTCTCCCGCGTATTTGGTATACATACGTTTTGCAGGTTTACCCGGTTCCCAAAATGAAAGGATTAGGAGAACTAGGTTTCTTCAAAGGGTTTAATTGATTAATTTCGTTGAGCTCGGAAAGCTTGGATAAAAGATTCATTTTAGTTGACTAATACAGATTAAAATACTAATTAGGGTAATTAGAATTAGGATTTCTTTAAAGAAATTTGATATATTCCGCAACTCACCTATTTTCACCTATTTCAAAGATTTGCTTTAGTTAATAAATAATGAGGAATAAAATACTTACTACACCCAATTAAATTTAGCATTAAAATATAATTATAGCAAAAATTAGATATAACTATATCAGGCACAGTTTAAAAATAAAGCCGTCGCACGCGCTTGTGGCTATAATATATTATGTCATAATACATTATTTATTAACACAAAGAATGAATAATAATCTTAATAATTGATATTATAATTGAATATAATCACTAAACCAACTAGTTAAAAGGTTACGTTTGTTAAATTTACTAAAACTAAGATTTATCCAATAAATCCTAATACAAAAGAAATACATGTTGCTAAATTACCTTCAAAACACAATATGTCACATTAATGTTGTAATTATACAACTTGCACATTTTTTTTAGGTTACAATGTCATTAACTGAACTGGAAACTCCGTTGTCTAACCCAGATATGATGTATATTTTTTTTCCTCCTATTCATCGCGTCTTGCTCCCTCTGATTTTAGCTTATTCTCAAATGTAAACAAAATTTACCCTGGTAAGGAGTACTGTTCCAATGGGAGCAATTGTCCTGCCACAAATGAGTATTTTGGGCAACTGGGTGACATGGATTACAATTGCGGTTATAAGGATATTATAATGTTGTTGGAGCGACTTTTAAACCCATACCAGATGTGACTGTTAAACTCGTAGACTTGTAAAGTAAACTTGAAGGGCAAATACCACTCTTTTGTCTTGAACTCAAACAGGTAAACATTTTTGCAATAACAATGAATTATAGAGAACCGATAAAATAACTTATTTTATCCCACGCCAGCGGGGTGTATGAAACGGTCATTAATACATATCTCTAACTATAGGAAAAATAGACCAGATGTAATTCATAAAAAATGCACAGCTTTGTATTTAATAAACCCCTTTCTATAACAAACCCAGGCGTAAGAATTGTCATAAGAATCATTTTATTAGATTAAATGATAAAAATAGATTTCTGAATCGAATCCGTAATCCAAAGTATAAAGGAAAAGCGTATGAATAGATACGATAAACAAATAACTAGCTCTAATTTGTAATCTCGGTTTGAATATTAATAACAAACGAAAACAATAATAATCAAAACAGTATAATTTTTGTAATGTGTGAAATGGTTGCTCAAAAAAACAAAAAAAGCGCGTAAATAATATCTATAGTTGCAATTTTATATTTGGTATTACATTAAATTCTAAGTTTAATTATAACATTGTATTTCATATTATTTTATATTATTATTTTGTTTGACTGCAAATTTGAAATGTGATCTAAATTTTACCATTGTTACTATATTTAATTTTAACTATAATTAATTAACCCTAAAAGTAGGTAATTAAAGTTGGGAGGGCTGACAGGGTCATTATCGTTATTTATTATTACCCTTCAATTAAATAAAAAGGAAGTTAAAAAAAAATAGAAAAGTTAAGTTTCACGACAATAATAAACAGATTTGATTAGTTTAAAAGGCAATAATATGCAAGTTGGAACCTAAATAACAAACCAAAGTAAACAATATATTTCAATCTCAATGCTGTCAACACCTACGAAACTAACCATAAACATATTGGGGTCCTATACAACTTATGAAAGATCCTTTTAATTAGATTAGGTTAATAAATGCTTTGTTTTAAGTACAATTACTTTATTCAGCAATCGTACAAAAAAAAAATTTTTTTTTCTTGTAAGATGCAATGTAGACTAATTAATGCTTCCTTCTCAGCCCTAATATTCTACAAGTTCATAGGTGGAAGTCATGGAGCCCGGTGCAATACCACCACCGTTATTATGGGCTGCTTAATATTGGTGCTCCAACTTTCGGAGCTCGGTAAGGGCTGTCGGTCACTTTCTCTTTTATTCCTTATGTACTCGCCAACAAGCACTTGCCAAGCGCTATAACCCCAGGTGAGTAAGACGAGATGCCCACACTCTCACATCGATCCGTCGCAAGAATTCTGGGGGGGGATAAACATTCGTCAATGCAAAAATCAAGACTAAGAAGAGCAAGATGTGCCAGTAATAAAATTCTGCCCCATTCGGATGGCCGGGATGGCAGGGCTCAAGCGACCTCGGTCATTAAAAGAACCAACATCCGGATTCATTACTACAACATACTTGGTATCAGGTCGAATCTTAATGCTGTTCACCAACACCTTGAACAAGTGCAACCGGACATTCTGTTTCTATCAGAAACACAAGTCTCCCCTGGAAGGATTCGCCTAACCTGCAATTTCTCAGATACAACCTCCACTTTAACTTTTGTCTTAAAAGCGGAATATATGCGTATACAACAACGTAGGTTGTAAGAGGAAGTCTACTTTGGAAAACAACAAATTTGACTCGATTTGGTTCAAATATTCTGGGCTCCAATTTGTGAAATTTTACTGTTGTTTGTGTAGGTCTCCCAATGATAATAAATTCCAAGATCTTCTTGATTACCTTAGTCTGAAAATAGACTACCTCTTATCACAGTTTACATCTTGCGATATTTCAATTTTGGGAGATTTTAATGCCCACAATTCTAATTATCTTCATTTTTCATCTACTACTAATTCCGCAAATCATTTCCGAACCAACCAGAATCCCAGACAACCCTAACCATACTCCACATCTGCTGGACCTATTCCTTACAACTAATCCACTTGTCTATAAAACAAGAGTCCTTTCCCCACTTGGTCAATCAGACCACTGCCTAATCAAAATAACTTCCTCTGTGCCCAATTCCACTGTTACTCGAAAAATAGATAGAACTATGTGGTGTTCTAAATCAGCTAACTGGAGCAACCTGCGAGATTTTTTTCAAACCTTCTGGCGTGAGTATTGTTTTAAATGGTCCTCTTCAACATTGCTCTTTTAATAACTGAAGTTATCCTGATGGGTATGGAGTTATACATTTCCAAAAAACATAATCGTGTAGGTCATGCCCGATCCCAACTCCAGTTTAGCAGGGCTTGCACTGATTTATTATCGCAAAAGCATAAACTCCATACCAAATGGAAATCAAATAAATCTACCGAGAATCATGCTAACTATATTGCCAAAAAGGCGTTTGAAGAACGTAAATGCAAAGAATTAGTTCATGTCCTTTCGGTGATCGTAAATTTTGTCATTAGCTAAAGCCATCAGTCAAAACTGTAGTACACCTTCCTTTCTTCCCATGACGTCTCTTGACGGAACTGTAGTAGCTGATCCTGCTGAAAAGCCAACCTCTTTGTCGATTACTTTGCATCAATTCATGTCTTAATGATTCTGGTAAAAGTCTGCCGTCATCCAAATCTACCCCATACGCTATTAACCTCCTGGAATCAATTATCAATAAACTTGACTCAAACAAGGCACTGGCCCTGACGGTATTCCAGCTATCGTCCTCAAAATGCTACCCGAACTAGCACCTATATTGTCGAAACTCTTTTCGATCTCCATGTCATTTGGAGAGTTTCCCTCATCGTGGAAGTTGGCAAATGTCCAGCCTATTCCTGAAAAAGGCGACAAAACCGATCCCTCAAACTATCGACCAAAAGCTATCACTTCCATTCTATCCAAAATCATTGAAACAGCCATCAACTACTACTTTCGTTCCTCGAGTCCAATAAGCTCTTAAACAACCACCAGTATGAGTTCAAACAGAGTCCTTCAGGGGGCGATCTTCTTTCATAAGTCACCCAGCCTTGGAAAATAATCATTAGAGAGGTCCGGTGAAACAGTCGCAGTCGCTTTAGATATTTCAAAAGCTGTTGACCAGGTTTGGTACAAGTGCCTACTTGCCAAGCTCTCTTCGTTCGGCTTATCCAATATGCTCATCAATTGGATATCCAGCCTTCTTACCAAAGGACGTATACGCGTGGTCGTCGATGGCTTCTTTCCGAAAAAAACTACTATTAACGCGGGAGTACTCCCAGGATCAGTGATAGCTCCTACACTTTTCCTGCTGTACATAAATGACCTCATTTTCTCAACAACTAACCCGGTCCATTGCATTACAGATGACAGCACCCTACATTGTAGTTCTTCTCAGTTTTCCCACAACAATAAATGTAGACAGGACGTTAAGGTGAAAATGGCAGCCTCAATCACCAGTGACTTAGATCGTGTAGAACAGGAAAGGAATAATATACTCACGGTCAACGCCTACAAAACGCAGTGTTTCCTATTGTCCGCCAAGAAAGACCGGTCATTTCCTGCTGTAAAAATGAATGTCTCAGAACTCAAGTTTTCAAACCCTATTTCTATGTTAGGGATGTCCGTATCATCGAACCATTCATGTGTTGACCACCTTTTGTCAGCCAGCAAAACAGCTGCCCGTAAACTGGGCTTCCTGTACAGATCTAAACAGTACTTCACATCGCAACTGTATAAGGCTCAAATTCGACCTCATCTGGAATATAATTCCCACCTCTGGGTCAGTGCTCCCCAATACGCCCTTGATATGGTAAACCCCATTCAAAAAAGAGCTATCAGGCTTATAAATGACCCGTCCCTGACTTCTGACCTACTGATCATAGAAGAACAGTTTCGGTTCTTTCCTTGTTCTATCGCTATTACCATGGTTAGTGTGCCTGAAATATTCACACCATAATTACGCACTCAAAATTCATTGTGTCGCACTAAACAGGCCCAATCTACATTTTTCCACACGACCACCAAATTGTGGAATGCACTACCCAGTTCCTGTTTTTTTGACTTGAGTCAATTTAAGGTAGCCATTCACAAACATTTCTCAGCAGCCTAAGAATATTCCTAAACCCTCCCAGTGTTCCTGAGTACTTTAGTACGTTAGACAAACCTTAGCTTGTTCGGGACTATAAGTAACAAAAAAACTTGAAGAAAATTATGTTGAAAACTAAAGCAATTCTTTTCGTTCGTAAAATGAACAATTATTTCTACCTATAAATCAATGTGGTAATTAGCTATAATGGAGCTATATTTGGTAATGAAAGCTTTCCATTACGTAATTTCAGAAATGTGCATTTTTGTTATTTTTTGTTACTTGCGAATTAAAACAGTGGTACCTAAACATTAGCAGTTACAGCGTTTGGGAAAATATCTCTGCCGCTCTTCACTCACTTCTTCGAAAATAACGGTCATTGAGTAATAAATTTACAGCAAGTATGTTAGTTTAATGCTTTCCGTTATAGGTTAAAACATTGTACACTTCTCGCGATAATGGTAACAGTATAGGAAACAGTGAAATGAAGGATCGATTAAATTAATAACAGGATTTATACGGAAGATGAAGAAAAGGTGGTAGGGACGTTTAGAAAGAACAAAAAAAGATCAGTAAAGTATGTGTGGAAATCACACATTATAAGTAACATGCAAGGCACAACCCTACAACAGGCGACAGTCACCTAAATTAGAGATCCACATTCCAAAATTACGACTTAACATTAGTACTATTTGCATTAAAAGACTGATGTAGCGAATACATAGCGTTTATGAGTGTGTCATTTTGGATTAAAAAAAAATAAACTTTCATTGAGGAAGGCTGTGTAGAATTAACTTATTAAATTAAAAGTTAATAGTTTCTCAAATATCAACAAAGGTACTTTAGAGATCCTATTAAATAGCCCTTAGGGACTTATTTATTACTCTACTAAAGTTTTATTTAAGAAATTTGACTAACATTGAATTATCTTTTTTCTACTTCCTGCAATTTCAAGGTACCATAAGCTACTACGTGGAAACACACGTAGCGTCGCTTGACCATGATGATCATACACAAAGGGGATAGATAAACGAGCGAGTTCAAGATTTAATCTAATAACTTATATTCAACAGAAAACAATATAGAACTCTTTTGTAAATGATACTAGAACGTCTTATGCTTTACCGAAAACTATAACTATATATATATATATATATATATATATATATATATATATATATATATATATATATATATATATATATATATATATATATATATATATATATATATATATATATATATATCATATATATATATATATATATATATACATAGTGTTTGCGAAATATTGTAAGGTGTGATAAAGCTGTTCCAAAACTTATGAATATGTGATTAAACGGTTACGGTAGATAACTTGCATAAAATGATTTAAAAAAAATTATTGGTTAGATTAGTCCATATATCTTCTAGTATAATAAAAAATTATTCGTTGTGTTTGCCTGGAAAGGTAATGGCAAACTTATTTGACGTTGTAGAGTTATCATCTGTGGGTGTCGTTTGTCTCGGTTGAAATGACTTTTTAATTTGCTGTTATTTATGAAAACCTTTTCAAGATGGTTTAATTCAAGTTGTAGTTTATCTGGATGACAAGTCTTTGTGGCGCGGTTGTACAAAGTTCGTACCGTACTAAACCTTTGTGTGATGATGGTGTGAATTAAAATAATGATCTGTATGAGTTGGCTTACAACATACGGAACGTATGAGGCTTCGATTGGGTTTTCTTTCAATTAGAATATCAAGGAATGGAAGACTACCATCTTCTTCTTTTTCTATTTTGTATTTAATGTTTGTATGTTTATTGTTTAAGTGGTTTAGGAATACCATTAGTTCTTCTTCCTAAAAGGCTAGGTAGCAAAAATATCAGCAACATATCTAAGCCAAAGTTTTTGTCTCCTAGGTGCATTATTTAGAGCTTGTTATTCGAAATACTCTATAAAATAATTTGCAATCGATGGAGAAATAGGAGGTAACAGAGCTACTCCGTATGACTGTTGATAACACTCCTCATTAAATAAGAAAAATGATGTAGTTAAACAATTTGATCTCATTGTGGTTGAAATGTCGTTCTAATAGTTGTAAGATATCAGTTATTGGTAGTTTTATGAACAAATTAACAAATGTTAATTTTTCAATCAATTCAATAAAATGTACTGAAGTCTTGATAAAGGAATTGCCAAAAATGCACAAACCAGACCAATTGTAACCTCCATAAATTCAATAATCTACGCATTACCTAAATACCTAAATACTCTACTTCGGCCTTTTATTGGTTCGAGCAATTCTTTTATAAAAAATTAAGAACATTTTATCGAATTGGGTGGTAAATTATCATTAACCCCATATGATTTGTTAATTAGTTTTGCCGTGAATTCGTTGTTCACAAAAGTACCAACTTCAAATACGTTTGCCATTTTACCTTTCCTTGCAAACACAACGAATAAAATTGGTAAAATATTACAAAAGCATAATATAAAAGTGGTTTATAAAAGCAGTACTAAACACGAAATCTTCTGAATTCTACTAAAGACCAAATACCATTACATACATGTGGTTTTTACGAAGTACCATGCTCTTTTGGCAAAGTCTGCATAGGGGAAACTAGAGCAAGCATTAACACCAGATTAACAGAACACAAAAGGCACTTACGTTTACTTAATTTTACTAAATCAGAAATTGATCAACATGCCTTAAACACTGCACAATATAAAATTTGAAAACACAAAAATTCTGGCTAACGATAAGAATTGGTATACAAGGAAGATTCGAGAAACTATTGAAATTCTGAAACAGCCTAACAATTTGAACAGAGATAATGGATGACCTGATCGATACCTGGATGTATAGTTTCAAGAATTGAAACTTTTACAACAGTGATTTAATTTTAATTCTCTATTTACCTTGTTAATATTTGTCATTTTCTGTTACCTAGCCAACATTTTTCACTTTAATATTACGCCTCACGAAGCACAGAGGATCTGTCTGAAAGCTTATTTTTATGATTGTTGACCTGAACAGGCTAAATAAGGCCTATCGTGCTAAACCACTCAGGAACACTTAGGAGGATGGATAGAGGGATAATGAATTGCCAATAGATGCCTATGAACAGCTACCTTAAATTTTCTCATATCATAAGTGAGAGGAAAACAGGAACTAGGAGATCATTCCAGAGTTTAGAAGCCGTGTAGAAAAATGTGGATTGCGCCGTTTGGTACGACAAGTGGAGATTTGTACTGCATACTGATGATGTGAACGAGCGAACCGAGTGTTTCTCGCAAAGATAGCCGGAGATGGTATCAAAGAATGTAATTCACCAGCACAATAGCCGTTGTAATAACGATAATACAAAGAAAGAACTGAAACCATCCTTCTATGCTCAAGGGACTGTATGTGAGAAGTTAAGGACGGGTCATTTATAAACCTAATCGCTCTATTTTGAATACGATCAACGATATCGAGAGCGTATTGGGGAGCACTAACCCAAAGGTGAGAATTATATTCCAGATGAGGCCGAATTTGGGCCTTATACAGCAGAAGGAGTTGTCGAGAGGTAAAGTACTGCTTAGATCTGTACAAAAAGCCTATTTTACGAGCAGCTGTCTTGGTAGCTGACAGAAGATGGTCAACCCATGAGAGATTTGAAGATACAGTCATACCCAACAGAGTAATAGAGTCTGAAAACTTAAGAACTGAGCCATTCATGCTTACAACAGGAAATGATCGATCTTTTTTGACGGACACAAGGCAACACTGAGTTTTGTTAGCATTAAATTTAACTAGATTATTGCTTCCCATTCGAGAATACCTTGAATGTGTTTCTTGATTGAATTTGCCATTTCAGCTTTAATTTCTTGATTTTATATAGAAAGTGGATTAACACTATGAGTAGACTGAGATGAACTACAGTGAAGAGTGCCATCGTCATCAAAGCAATGGATGGGGTTAGTTGTTGAAGAAATAAGGTCGTTTATGTACAGCAGAAAAGTGTAGGCGCTATAACGGATCCCTGTGGTACGCCCGCGTTAATACTAACTTCTTTAACCCAAACGAGGTGAGTTTGGCAAGTAAACACTTATGCCTTTGAGATATCTAAAACGACTACAACTGTTTCACCGGACTGCTCTACTGTATTGTTCCAAACTTGGGTCACATATGAAAGAAGATCACCTGTTGAACGACTTTGCCTAAACCCATATTGGTGGTCACTAAGGAGTTTGTTAGTTTCAAGGAACGTGAGCAGTTGCTGATTGATGGCTTTTTCCATGATTTTAGACAAAATGGAAGTGATGGCAATTGGTCTGTAATTTGAGGGATCGGTCTTATCACCTTTTTTGGGAATAGGTTGAACATTTGCTAACTTCCATGATGAAGGGAATTCCCCAGAAGATATAGAGATCGTATAGAGCTTAGATAGGGCTGGTACTAGTTCGGGGGAACATTTATTTCAGACAATAGCTGGGATACCGTCGGGGCCAGTCGCCTTATTGAGATCAAGTCTACTGATGATCGATCCCAAGAGCTTGTACCGAAAATGAATTGGTTTCATAGCGTATGAAGAAGAGTTGACTAGGGGCACATCTTTTCCAGAATCATTGAGACACGAGTTTGATGCAAACAAATCCACAAAAACATTGGCTTTGTCTACAGAATCAGCAACTACCGATCCGTCAATAGATGTCATGGGGGGAAATGAAGATGTTCCAAAGTTTTTACTAATGGCTTTTGCTAAAGACCAAAATTTACGATTGACTAAAGGAGATGTAGCTAGTTCATTGCATTTCCGTTGTTCGAACAACTTTTTAGTTTTAGTGATGACACTTTTGCAGATATTTCTAGCACCAACGTATTCTACATGACTGTCAACCGATTTATTAGATTTCCATTTAATGTAACATTTATTTTTAAAGATATTGCATCAGAACAAGCCTTATTGAACCAGGGTTGGGAACGTGAATGACCTACACGGTACTGTTTTTTCGGAATGTATAACTCCATTCCCATGAGGATGACTTCAGATACTGAAAGAGCGATGTCCGAAGAAGAGGACGACTTAAAACAATATTCACGCCATGGAAAGGTTGCAAAGAAATCCCGTAAATCACTCCATCGAGCTGACTTAAAACACCACAAGGTTCTATCGGTTTTGCGAACAACAGTGGAATTAGGTACAGTAGAAATGATTTTATTAGACAATGGTCGGAAAGACCTAAAGGCGAAAGAACGGAAGTTTTATAAACAAGAGGGTTTGATGTAAGAAAGAGATCTAGAAGATGTGGAGTATGGTTAGGGTTATCAGGGATTCTTGTGGGTTCAGAAATCATTTGTGTGAGATCACATGAAATAGCAAATGTTTCTGCACTATGACCAGCGGATTTGTAGTAGATGAAAATTGAAGCCAATTAGAGTTATGAACATTGAAATCGCCTACAAATGAGATATCGCAAGATGGAAACTGAGACAGGAGATAGTCAACTTTCATACTAAGGTAATCGAAGAAGTCTTGAAAGTTGCTGTCATTAGGAGACCTATAAATGCAACAGTAGAATTTCACAAAATTAGGACCAGAATGTTTAAACCAAATCACGTCAAAATTTTTATTTTCTAAGGAAGAAACCCTCTTGCAAGCAATTCTGTCCTTGATGTAGGCACATACGCCTCCTTTATATCGAAAGTTAGAGTGAAGATGGTATTGAGGAAATTGCAAGTCGGGTGACTCGGAGCTTTCAGAGGAGACTTGTGTTTCAGATAGAAACAATATATCAGGTTGTAATTGTTCAAGATGTTGGTGAATAGCATTAAGATTAGACCTGATACCGCGGATGTTGCAGTAGTGAATCAGAAAGTTGATACTTTCGATGACCGAGGTCGCTGGGCCCTGCCCTCCCGGACATCCGAGTGGGGCAGGATTTTACGTCCGGAATTTATAACCCTAGAAACCACAGCCATCTTATTTTTTAATTTGGGACTTTAATCCGATAGGAAGACAGTGAGGGCGAGAAGGAAGAATAATGGATGAGAATTAGATTAAGGATGATGGAAAAGGTAACCGGCAGCCCTTACCGAGCTCAGAAAATCGGAGACCCAATATTAAGGAGCCCATGGTAAGGGTGGTGGTACCTCCCGGCTGGCATGGAGTGTACATGCAATTAAATAAATAAATATTCACACCATGTTTCCCAAATAGTGTTATTTGATATGTCGAATGGTGAAAGTTTCAACTCTTATATAAAATTTATTTTGTTAGTCTTTTTTCATAATTAACTTTGCCTTCATGAATGTCGCCTTATAAATGTTATTTGTACTTCAAATTTCAAATTGCGTACAATTTTGGGGACTCAACTATTTACACAATTTCTTTTGGACATTGTCAAAATTCAATATTAAGAAGAGATATTAGCTTCAAATATTTTTTTTTTTATTAAAGTAGATTATCGATTATTTAATTTTAAAAGCTTTGTTAAACATCCAAACCGCACTAGGGGTCGTGCAAGCCTACCGAAGAAAGCGGGTTGGCGAGCCAGGTACCGTGGAAATTGGCGAGGTCGATATAAGGAGTAAAATGATTAAAGGTATCTTCAAACACCTTACACTTCCCATAAATTCATAATTAACAATGCTCAAATGGGGAAAAATTGTCCCTAGGCACCACCACAACCTTAAATTATTCTAATGTAAATACTGTTAGGCGGGGTGTTAAGTTAACCCTTCCTGTCTGTAGATTGTAGCCTGCTCAGTAAACTCATACCCAACTCCAGTTCAATAGCACTTAAGAAGAAATGTATCCAAAAGCTTAATAAAGTGTTGGAGTATACCGATCGTGGTAAACTTATTGATCACATCCTGTGTATTCGAAAAATCCTAGTTGTAAAACGTTAATAGGATGCTTTCTAAGTAACTCTCGTATACATATGAATTAATATTTCTAACTGTCCTAAAATTCTGAACTAAATAAGTATTACCCAAATTAGAAAAATCTAAATCACAAGTCGGTTTAATTACTTTTAAATCACAAAAACATTCGTTAGTTCCTGAAAACTTTTACTGACTCAAATAGCTCAATATAATTAAATTTTGTACTCGATATGGCTCAATTATCCATTTTAGATCAACCATTAAATTCAAAATATTCAAAGATTGATTACTTCTTAAAAATGTGTAACCCATTATGTAATTTTATATACGTTAGCGTTACAATTTTATCACTACTTAGACAAATAATTAAACAGAAGTAAATTAATTAATGGTTATACATTGACCAATTTGCAAAGATAAATATGTATACAATCATTGCTTCGAAAAGCACTACAGACCAATTTTTATAGATTAAAAATCCCCAAACCTTATATTAGACAAATTATTATATTTTACTCGTGTAAAATTTAATTAGTAATAAAAACAATAACGACTCAAGAGATACTCACACTTATATCCTTTAAAAAATCTAAAACCAGTTCTTACAAATTACACTAGGTAATCCTTTGTCCGAGATGTCCAAATCGAGATGCTTTGCTTATCGTAATCCTTTAATTATGCTCCCACACTTGTCACAAAAGAAAACAAACAGCCGTAATCACTAATTCATTTGGCTGTAACACTCGCGAGTGCAGCTGTCTGTCCTTCACTCGCGTTTTAACACATGGGCTATCTGATTTATGGTTTGCCCTTCAAATAACCGTCCACCCGAAAAAAGAATGTTTACTTCCACATGTATAATAAAATTCTTATTTGCTTTAGACAGTCGATTTTATGTTATTGTCTATTGAATATGTACTTTACTCATTGGAAATAATGACCATTAATCCCTAACTTAATGTTACTTAAAGGATTACTCTCGGCTTCCTTACGTGCTTAATTACTGAACACTTTTAATTGAATATCTATTGTATTATTGTTACATCTGCTTTAGCATTTTTCAAATTTCTAAAAACACTATTATTTCTTTTCAGTTCACACCTACACCTTTCATTTGTAAATATTTATATACGATTTATCCCCGTATATGGGTTATTGCAGACAATATGTTTACAACTGTTTACAAACAAAAACCAGCACTGACCGTTTTAAGGTCTCGCCTTAATTCAGTTTCTGATACCGAACAACCCTCTCTCACCCTTGCTATACACTTGCTTTTATACCCCCTGTCCGCCATATTGCCAAAATGCCACAACATATTCGCGTCAACACCAAAATTCACTTATCACCATCGAGATCTCATATGTCACCTCGCCGCGTAGCAATCCTGAAAATGGAACAAGACGCAAAAGATGCGAAATAAACGTAGCCATCTTGAATATATTTGCAAACATACTCACAACTCATCGGAAAAGCCATTATCCGCAATCATATTCACTCTGAGTATTATTCAGAACCTGACTCAAATTTTCATTAACATTTTTTACGTGGGCGATTTCAACAAACTCCAACGCATTTACCCTTGAACATGCATTCAATTTTCCATTATCGCACAACGCTGACATTTATAAAGCAAAATATATATATATATATATATATATATATATATATATATATATATATATATATATATATATATATATATTCCTTCCTGCACATTAATACAATATCGATATATCATAAATGCCCTCACTCATACATCTACAAACGTTCCTTTTATAGGCATTCTTTACTACACAGCAGCAAAGGTAGTCTTTTACCGGTGCCGTCACAGTAAGAATTTTCCCAAAAGATTACTTTCCAACCACATTTAATGCTTTCAACATAAAAACCTTTCTACAAGATTCAAATATTCTTTCATCTGACACAATATTCCATTAAATTCCAGTGGCGTATCATTTACATCAATTTAAATTCTACATACACAGAAAAAAATTGCCAACTCACTTCATTTCAACGCATGTTCCATACGTTATCACAAGACTGAATATGCACGATGCATCAAAATAACTTTACAGGCTTGTGAAAAATATCATTACGCCAGGGAGAGTAAAGAGTAAGTCGGGGTAGTTGAATCGTAACCGTTGAGTTTGCTAGTTTGCTTGCGTGTACGCAATTTATTTTTTGCTGAACCACCAAAATGTTGAAAACCGTGTGAAACATCTCGTCAAGTTTTAGTAGCATTTATTGAATTATTTTTATATTACTTATACCATGTATAGGGATTACCATTTAAACAGTTTCCAAAGTGGGTTATGTTATAAGCCCAGTGCACTAACAAATTTCACGAAGCCTGAAGCTTTTAGATAATACATTTGTTTTACGCAGTAATTAGGCGCCAAATGTGCACTGTTTATCGCCGCTAAAGTAAAATTTCACGCTTCTTTAGGAAATACGTTAATACAAAAACTGCATCGATAAAGCTAACTTCATGCCATATGAATAAATTGATCGTTTTGCGCCATTATAGGAAACGAGTTATTGTAAAAATTACATCAGTACGGCTAATTTCATAGTCGCGAACTTCTTCATAAATAATGTTTTTCTCATTAATCAATTAAGTTGTAAAAATTACATCGATAGAATGAACTTCACAGTCATAAACTTTTTCAAAAAATTAGTGTTTCCGTGCGCATTAATTAGATGCTTATTATGGACTATTTTGCCTAAAACAGTACATAATTCGTCTCTAATTACTGCATTGTAGTGGATAAGCAACGTTATGATTTGAGAATGTAGGTAGTAGCTTAGAATTAAATAGGAATTTGTATATTATAATATTTTATAAATAATAAATAACGATAAGCACATTTAAAAGTGAGTTGGGGTTCACTTAGAGCTAAGAATAATATAGAATTGAGGTAAGCTAATATTACAAAAAAATTTAGTATAGCCATTGGGTTAAACGTAATTAAATATAAATATATCTATAATGGAAGAAGTGGTGTTTTAATATAGAAATAGAAACAATACACATTACGCAAATAAAAGGTAAACAACATATTTAAATAAATCCATTTGAGAATAGCAAAATTGTGATTAGATACAAGTTCACGGCAGGTGAAGTTAGCCGTTACGATGTAATTTTTACAATAACTTGTTTCTTATAGGGGAGTAAAACTTAATTTAGACGGAGCATAATAGTCGCCTAATTGTTGTGCAAGCGAAGATTAATTTATTCATGTCACGGCTGTGAAGCTAACCTTATCGATGTAATATTTTCAATAACTTATTTCCTATGTGAGCGCAGAATTTTACTTTAGCGACGTACAATTGGCAGCTTCGTAACAAAGAATTAATTTGTGCAGACGGTGACGGCTGTGGGAGGTGAGCCGTGTCGATGTAATTTTTACAATAACTAGATTCCTATAGTAAAATTTAATTTTAACGGCACAAAAAGCCTATAGTGGGCGCCTGACTTACTGCATAAGAAAAAATCATTTATTTAGAGGTTTTTGGTCGTGAAGCTAACCGTGTTGAAATAGTTTTCTCCATAACTTCTATCCTATAGGGTCGCAAAGTATAACTTTAACAGCGCAGACAGAGCATAATAGGCGCTTAATTACTGTGAGGAAAAAAATTATGCATTATGTGGTTGTGAAATTAACCGTGCCGATGTAATTTTTTACAATAAAGAGCATAATAAGCGCGTAATTATCCTGCAAAAGAAAATTAATTTATTCATAAGGCTCTTTTAAGTGCGGTGCCAGTGCAATTTTTACTAATTTGTTAGAAGGGCGCACAATTTTATTTTAGAGACGCAAAACAGCTCATGTTTGGCGTCTAGTTACTCTACAAAAATAAATTCATTCATGCAAACATTATGTCTGTGAAGTAGTGCAATAACTTGTTTCTTATATTGGCGCAACATTGAACATTAACGGCGTAAAGCAGCGCACAATTATTGTGAAAAAAATATTAATTACTCCTAAGCCTCTGAAGTTAACCTTGCCCATCCAGTTGTTAAGGAAGCTGTTCCAATTGTTTGCAAAGTAAGCAAAGTAAGCCTTTGAAGAAAGTGGCATCTAACGACCACTATAAGAAGAATAGAAGAAAGCTCTTTTCAACAAGACTAAATTTGTTAGTTTGGGTAAAGCAAGCTGAAATCATTTGTTTTTTTCAAAAAGAAGTTTATGCTTCTGCCACCATTTTACTTCAAGACTTAGACTTAAACAAAGTGAGTCTTGAACAAAGAATATTGCAAAACTTTTGAGAAATTCAATTCAGGTACCTTTGCCCACCTTGATTTAACACATGTTATATAAAAACTTGATTGTCCAATTTAGTCTACCTATTACGCGCACCAACGCTCATTCTCCGAACTCAAAAATTATTTTTAGCTTCATGTGCAGTTTTACCCCAAAGCTCTACGATTATCAATTACTAAGATATAGCCGCTGCGTGGTTCACTTACTAGACTTTTATGTTCATTCAATGGTTTTACACAATCCTTAACCCTACAGTGCGCTATGGTGCATATATGCATCATCCATATATTTCCTAAAAATATCTCTATAACAATTTTATAAAGAGTAAATGCGAGTCTCAAACAAACGAACAATCCTACTTCTATCCTTTTCCCACCGTAAATGCATTGACATTTAATTTCTAACCTTCAAAATGTATTTGTTTGTGAGTGATTTGCTACAGTTTGGAAGTATGACTTGTTGACTATTTCTTTATTTTTATTTTATTGACTATTTTGAATTCGAGGTATGTATTTTTTTTTATATATTGCTATGATTATAAAGAACCCTTTTTACAATATAAAACAATTATAAATATGAAAAATAGCGATTTTATGTCAACTTCAATGGTTGATTCATATATGAATCAACGCGCATTTGTTGGTTGACACATACTCGACTGAATACACATAGGCGGGTACGTGTAAACATTGTTTTATTTTTCCAGATGCCTTTTATTTCTAAAAGGGGAAATGCGGTAATAAATTTAAAGGATTTGGATCCAGATGAATTATATGATATTATTAAAAATATTCCCGCTGGGAGTGATGATGAATTGGAAAGTCCAAGTGACGATGAAGAGTTCGTTACAGAAGATGCAAAAGAAATCTTGTTGAAATATCTACTCGACAATAATATCAATACCATTGAATTAAAAGTTGAACCAACTTCAAGCCAGTATCTTAAACCATCGACATCGGATATTCCGGATCAGCCGTCCACATCTAATATTGCAGATCAACCATCAACATCTGATATTCCAAATCAGCTTTCTACGTCTGGAAGTGTCTCTAACTCTATTACAGGGTCCAAGTTAGTAAAACCCTCAAAGGCAAATGTATTATGGAAGACAAAGGAATTTCAAAATGTACCCTGTAATTTTACTGGAAACATTATGCTACCAGATAAAATTTTAGTGTTACAAACCCCATTCCCATTCTTTAAATATTTTTTTGATAATGAGCTCATAGAAAAAATTAAAGAAGAAACTATTAGGTATGGTGTTTTTAAAGATTCTTCAACGCCAATGGAGTTTTCAACATATGACATTATGAGGTATCTTAGAATTTGCATATTTTCTTCTGTTGTATGAATGTCTAATGTTAGAATGTATTGGAACCGACAAGTTGGAATAGAGATGATTCAAAAATTATTTGAAAAAATTAGGAGCTATTTGCATTTCAATGATAATAATAACGCTAACGATACTGATAAACTACACAAATTGAGGCCTGTTATCGACAAGCTGTCTCCTAAATTTCTATCTGTGCCAATGGAAGAAAATTTGTCAATTGATGAACAAATCTGTGCCACAAATGCTAGACATCATCTCAAACAATATTTGCCTCTGAAACCTCACAAATGGGGTTACAAACTTTTCATTTTGTCCGGCGTGTCGGGTTTTTGTTACAAATTTGAAATATATATTAGGACAGAAAATGATCCAAGGAAACGTCTTGAAAGTGAGCCTAATTTAGGTGCAAGCGGCAATGTGCTAGTTCAATTAGCACGTGACATTCCAGCAAATTGTTTCTACAAGCTCTTCATTGATAATTATTACGCTTCACTCCCTGTTATGCATTATTTAACCCAAAATGGTATTCATTCTCTTGAAACAGCTAGGCGTAACAGAGTTCCATCTTGTAAAATTCATTCAGATGCGCACTGCTCAAAAATGATAAGAGGAGAGTATGGAGAATTTGTAGCTAACTACGAAGGAACAGATATTTGCAATTTTTTCTGGAAAGGTAATAAAACTGTAGTTTTTTTGTCATCTTTCATCGGCGGTCAACCTATAACAATGGCAAAAAGGTACGACAGGAAGAAGAAACGAACAATATACGTCCACTGTCCTGCTGTAGTGATCCAATGTAATTTGCACATGGGGGGAGTTGATTTACTAGATAGTATTGTGGGTAGATACAAAATTAAAATGAGGTCTCGGAAATGGTACATGAGGTTGTTTTACCATTTACTTGACATTTCAACAATAAACGCTTATCGAAGGTGCAACCAAGGAAAATCCGCAATGAAACTTGCAGATTTCAGGCTAGAATTGGCTACAACTTTATGTAATATTGGCTCAAATGGTAACACTAAGAGAAGTCGGCCGTCTGATACCAACCAAAGAAAAATTGAGGTAAAAAAAAAGAAGGCTAATGTGTCTGTTGTGCCTCCACAAGATGTAGGACTAGATAGTATAGAACATTTTCCTAGGTGAAATAAACCCGAATAAGGTGCAATTTTCCCGATTGCAAGGTTCAAATATTTGTAGTCTGTGAAAAGTGTGATGTAGGATTGTGTTTTAACCCATTAACGCCCAAGAACAAAAGTTTTTTGAATTCAAATGAAAACTGTTCAGATATCAACTAAAGTGGACCTCGGAAAGCCGAAAAAAATACTTAAAAAATTCCAGGTGTTTAGGTTTACTAGGTATAGGGTGATTTATATATAGATCACTGGCCACATATAATATCATGTGTGTAATATGGAGCACTTAGCAAGCGTATATTATGCTTTAAATGCAATGTTTTTTAATTCTAAATATATAAATTTATAATAATAAAAATAATGCATATTGTTAATCAAATTATTTATTTATAAATGATATTATTTATAAAAAATTATTTAGTGTGGTAAGGTTGGAAACATTAATTTGCACACAGAGTAACATTGCACTTTACGCAAAAGGACGTTGGTCTCTTTTACAATTTACTCGTTGACAGCGTCGTTGTTGATTTCGAAAATGTAGCACGTGATCCAATCAAGATGTTATTTTGAGATAAGGAACAGCCACGGCTCTTCGAAATTCTAAGCAGTTCAGACTTTGTTTTCCATGTAAGTGGCGATATAAAATCCAAGCATTAGTAAGAGCCATATCTATAATTCGTGTAAATATGGGTCAATACCACTTTTTTCCTCGAATACTTGCGCCATATTTACCGATCAACCAATCGTGTTGATCTACTCCTCCCATGTATTTGTTATAATTATTTATCAGCCGTGGTTGGACAACTGCTGCTCTGCATTTAGTTGCTCCTTTCCAACGTGACACATTAGCTAATGGCTTCACGGTATCGTAGTTACTTGCAACAATAACACATTTATTATCGTGCCATCGTACCATAAGAATGTTTGATGTAACATCAAACCTATGATCAAATGACCCACGATCTTCTTTTGATAAATCTTTAACAGATTTCAAGGG
This sequence comes from Vesta saturnalis, assembly GCA_036346205.1. Classification (NCBI taxonomy): domain Eukaryota; kingdom Metazoa; phylum Arthropoda; class Insecta; order Coleoptera; family Lampyridae; genus Vesta; species Vesta saturnalis. The sequence goes on from JARFJB010000896.1 coordinate 1,858,592, forward strand.
GCACTTGTCAGTTCTGTTTTCTCGTACCGTTCCTGTAGCTCAAAATCCTCGATGTCTCAAGTGTACAAGCAAATCCCGGTTGGTCAAAAAATTATCGAAGAACACGACATGATCGTTTGGTTCTGATACACATGATAGCAAGCCTGTCACGACACGGGAACCTAGAGTCAAACCGGGATGCGGTTTTTTCTCTTTCCCCGTATAAAGACTAAAATTGAAACAAAATCCGTTGGATCCGCACAATGCCCATAACTTATAGCCAAATCGTATTGGCTTTCCGCGTATAAATTGTTTGAGTCCATGATGTCCATAATATTTGACTATCATCTCGTCGACCGATAAATGTGATGAGAACACACCAAACTGTTTGAACGTTTTATTCAGCTTTTCGATAAGTGGTGGAACTTTGAAACATTTGTCGTTTTTATCATTATTTGCAAAGTGCAACACTGATTTTATTTTTGTGAATTTGTTTCTTGATAAACCTTCTTGCACAATTTTGATGCCCAAATCTTCATCAGTGGCGCAGTACATCCGTTCTGACGGCAGTTTGTGGTATCCGAAGAGCATAATAATTCCCAGGAAGCATTTTAATTCACGAATGTCGAGTTCAAAAGTTGCATCGTTTTTTACGTTGGAGGCATAACGTAACGTTTCCTCTTTGATGTGCTCCAAAATGTTGGCGTTGATAAAGCATTCAAAAAGTTCCAATGGAGTCTTTGTACCATACTTGTTCTTGAGTTCTCTTTGAAATCAGTATCTGCAAACAAATATTTTGGATCAACTTTTCTCCATTTTGCTTCTGTTGTCGTCAATCTCTGACGTTTATTAGAAGAGGAAGACGATTCAGGAGTTGGATTAATGTCTTCTACCACATCGTTGTTGTACTGCTCTACTTAGAATTGGCCAGGAATGTCTACAACGTCAACAATATCCGTATCATCGTCTTGGTCGTCTTCAGCGGTAAGGTAATCAACGTCAGGTGGAATAACTGTTATATCTATGGTTTCACTTTCTGGATCATCATAAAAATTGGGATCATTGCGTGAACTGCACTGAGAAGCCATTTTTTAACTATTTATCCTTACAAATTTTTATACTTCGCAAGACCGTAATCACAAACTAACTAGATAACGTGTCATCAGAATTGCAACCTAACTTGCACTAATCAAATCATAAAGAGTAAGTAAACGCCGAAGCGGTAGGTCTTTGACTTGCCAAATGTTGGTGTCCGAGGATCGCCGATGACAAAATTCTTCACGTGCAAGGGCAAAGTTTGATATTGTATGTGGCCAGTGGTATATACATAGATCAGTAGGTTAAATTGTTTAAAACATTGTTATTATTAAAAATTATGGAAAGCTAAATATACTACAATTTACATGTTCCATTTGTTATTATACATCCAAAATATGAAAGCACCAAAGTTATTTGGTAAATAATTAGAGGTGAATAAGCAACACCTTGTAAAATTTTGCAAAACAGTCACTTTTAAAAAATTAATAACAAATATAATGCAATAAAAATTTAAATAGATTATGTCAGATAATGATAAAACACACTACAATATATGTTATAAAAATAATTTTTGTTAATAACTTTATTGTTTACAATAATTTATATTGAGTGATCTATGTATATGCCAATGGGCGTTAATGGGTTAATAAGACTAAAAATTGTTTTAAATTGTTTCATTCAGTATAAATTTTTTTTATTAATGCGCATATGCGCAATTATGCATCATACCCAAAATTTGCAAATTTTAATAAAAATATTGGTCGCAGATTTTTTTTTATATTTTTCCCAGTATTGTGGGTATGTTTTTGACCAAAAATCATTTTCTCAGGTTGATTAAAAAAATTGCGCATTGTAGGGTCCTACTTTATAATAAATTACATTAACTAACAGGACTGATAACTCACAATTGTTCATTTACTGGAGTAGCTAACTAGTCTACTGATTGCTAATGCACCATAACATGGCTTCACGCATTACACACATCGAATTTGTTTCAAACGCTCTCTATTTTATCGTTCTGGACACAATAATAAGAAAAATTGAACATAAATGTCAAAACTAACACAGATTGTGTTGAAGAATGTTGCGATGTTTCTCAAAAGGGTTAGGAGGCGTATCGGAAGCGATACTATCAAATCACATCTTAAATCATCTACAGAAAGGAAAATTTAGTATTAATATAATGAAACTGAAATAAGTTTTGCCAGATTTGTTAACGTGATTGTGTTCTGTTTCATAATTTTGTACTAAAAGTTAAATAATTCTTTCAGGATATAATGTACGAGGTATGGCAATGTATAACTGTAATCAGTGGTATAAATATTAATGAAGAGAATCTTGTTTCAGAAGATATATGGGAAATCCAATAAAAATCGTTAAATAATTCCATTGATTTTGCATTACCTACATACTAAAATTGAACCACAATCAAGCAGTTAACGTGAAAATGAAAGTTGGTAATGTTATCACGATTACAATCATGAAAGTAAATGAAGTCGATTTGTTTACGTTTTATAGAACTTTTGCGAGGAAATAGAATTAAGTGATTATAACGTTTTTGTCATTAATACAACGATTGCATGTCTAACATTAGTTTTGCTGTTACTATAGATATTCTGAACGATTCCATTCGTTTGTTTGTCAGTCTCGTTTCGTTGATTTACTGCCGACTTAAAGTTAGAAACCCCTATTAGCTTTTCCACGTTGCTGGAAATTTCGATTTATACAGTAAAAAGGAAAATATCATTTTACTAATTTATCACTTTGTCACGAAATATAATAGTCATTTCTCGCAAATTTACCAAACATTAGGTACAACATATGTAACTGATTAAATAATTGTTAACGTTAACCTACTTTCCCATTATAAAGGATGCATTTCTTATATCTCATTAGTGTGAAGTACAAATAATTCGGTACATTAATAAAATATTTATCTTTTGCGTTTTTAATCGTGCATTATTCTAGTTATGTTTTACATAAACTTTACGTTTCGCTAAAAATTACAGTTATCGTCCTCAGCAATTGGTAATATCTCTATAAATTAATTGAGACCTTAGAACAAATTTAAGAAATATTAAAGATGAAAACCCAAAAATCAGCTAGTTATTAATATAACAGTTTGATAAACGTATAAAGCTACCTATAGCATCGAGTTTTAGTAAAGAATAACTACACTCTTAAATATTATCAAGTGCCTTGAGATGACAAATCAGAACACTTTAACGGACGAAGGCTAACAGTGAAAAGTGTCATAACCAAAAAGCAAATTTAAAAACATTTAATCAAACTATGATGTAAAAGAAAATGTTTCATGATAAAGGCATTCACAAATAGAAACGACATCCCCGTTCAAATATCTAGTCAAATCTAACCAATAATTAGTTTTTGATTAATAACTGTAATTGTTATTGTACAGTGATAACACAATGTAGTAAGTTTAGTACGATTTTAATCCAAAGTTTTTATTTTTAAGTTTTAAAAACAGTCCTAGTGCCAGGAATAAGAGCATGAAGTATTAGTTTTTCATTCTGGGTACGCTATGTAATAACATAATTAATATCTTTTGGTGAATATCCATTAGCTTGCAGTGATTTTGTTAAATAGCTATATTCAACTTTCAAAAATTCAGGTCCACAAATTTATTTAGGTCTTCAAAGATTTAATTACACTAATATTTTGACTAAACCTTAAAAGGTAGTAAATTAATGCTTTTAGATATTAGTATTTTTATAAATGATAAAACTATCACTGGTTTCCATGGTAAACTTAATGCTTGGATAAATACCATTTATTGTAATGCCCTCAAACGGCTTTAGAACGCCGCACACGCAAATAACTACAAGGGCTTAGCTCGCCGATGGAGTCGTGGGTTTTACCAAAAACTGTAGTTACGTTAATCGGAAAGTCTAATCGGGTAATCATTTGGACGCCACCCTATCTTGATTCGGTTAAAAAGTGCGCAAACAAAAAGCGATGCACAAGCATAAAACTAGAGAAAAATTCGTAAGCCTATCGTTTGGGCACACCCCTCAGGTGAATCTGAAGCATAATTCTCAAAAATACTATAGTATAGCTCTTACTTCCCGGTACTACCAGCTTTAAATCGTTTTAAACCTCGCCCTTAATTACTGTTACTGTATAAGAACAATTCAATCTCTAAAATATTGAAATCAGAATTGAATTAGTTTTTGCTTCAAATAAAACTCCCACCGTCCCTACCTTGATTGACACAAAACCCTCAAAATAAAATGTGATGAACAGGAACGCCAAATTATCAAACAAGAACAGAAAAAAAAGAATAGGGTTAACACCCTTTCAGCATCTGTAATCTGTTTCTTTACAAAAAATCCAACACTTAAAGTAAACTGAATAATTAATTTTAACAAATGTCTATTGTATTCATTCACCTCTTGAAATTTGACTTTAATATTCCTTTCTTTTATTTTCACAAAAGCGCTTTCGAGAGATAAAGATACACATGCCCCTTCATAATTAAAGTACACCTAAAAAATAATACAGATGAGCGCAACATCACCAGCAACCAACATAGAAAGAGAAGATGGCTAATAGGAACTGATTTACATAAACAAATTACGAAGTAGTACATTCGTTAATGTGTCTGTTAAAATTCTTTCCATAACAGTTAAATATGAAACCTTATAAACACCAACAAGCCGGTGACGCGTACTTTATATCGACCAATCATTCAATAATTTGTAAACAAACAGTTGAACAGTTTTACATTATACATTCAGGATTCAAGGCTAGATTCAATCACGAGATTCTCGGGACCTTATACTCCATCTCCGTGTGGGCACGGTAGCTGGCCGCTCTTCACCAAGTGTTCTTATAGCATTCACAATTCCACAACCAAAAAGTGATAGCCGGATACATTTGCCGTCAACAAAATACTTCCAATAATCACAACTGGGTCCTGCCCTACTGATACTCGTCCACAATCAGAAGTTCACTAAACTAACCTGCTTAATTACTTAAAGGTTTAACCAAGCCGCTCACGATTATTTTTCCCACGAATGAAACTAGTGCACAGGGAAAACAACACGCTCACGCACATTCACACGCACACACCCACTTCCACGTCCAGGAATACGCTCACTCCCACGCCCACGCCAATGTCCACACCTACACCCACTTAAACGGAAGTTTAATTCAACGCCACCACTCTAACTATCGCCACCCTTTTTCCTTGACTTTCTCACATATCGCCATCTCAACTTTCTTGAAGACTAACCAATCCCTTTACCGCGGTGAAAACGAGAAAATTTTCGCAAACCAGAGTAGAAAATACGTCACTAGAACAAAATTGCAGGATACAACTCAAATAACTGCAATCCGATATGCTTTTGTCGTCACCCTACCTTGGAAAGACAACCCTAGTTTATCACGTTATAACACCCACAGTTACCCAATGTTTACCTGCTTATCTACACTAAGTTCTAATATTCACGTCGTTACATCATCCTGACTAGATAAACACTGGATTTCGTAAAATAATCTTAGCTACAAAGAAACATTTTTTTAATGGCGCAATTTCCACGTAGAAAACTAAACTAACAAAACAACGATTACCTAATAATAGGATTATCCGATATCTACTGAAATAAAAACTACTTTCTTTAATTCCTTTTGCTACATGAATCTATCAATAAGCGGAAACTGCTATTTCTACAATGCGCACATATGTAATCGCGACTTTTATACTTAAATACATTTACAAAAAGAAAACTCAAAAATCTGAATTCGAATAATTTACTACAGTTTCCAATAAATTCAAACAATGACAAATACACCACACACATTCATGACTAAATCAGTGCTTCCCAACCACACAACTGAATATACCTAACTTTCCATTAATGTCTCACAACAAAAACTAAAAATATCTTACGGTTTCCACCAAAATCTCTACACACGGTGACATCACATAAACTAAAAATTCATGTGGTGCCTTTTGCCCCAGTCTCCATTATAACAAATGTACCATCCACATATCTATATCAAACTAAAGATTCTTTAGGTGCATTTTATAAAGATAATGTTTCAAATTTTTCCATCTAAAAATTATTTAAAACAACACTAAGAGGACGACTCATTACTACAGAATCTCCCTACTATTCTACTGAAAATAAGTCGTTGTAAAACGAATATTTTTCGAAAATTAGGATCAATACATTCAATAGTTTCTTTTAGAGGGACTTTTGTAAAAAGTGAAACATCAAAACTGACCATGATATCACCATCTTCAATTTTGAACTTATGTACTTTTTCAGTGAAGTCGACAGAAATTTTAATATAATGCGGTGTAATGAATTCTTTGAATAGCTAGATGGTGTAGGATAGGTGGTCCTCTTAGTTCTGTTGTTGCTAATTTTATCCAAGCATTCAGTTTACCAGCGAGAACGAAACTTATGAAAGTTTACCATTTCTACACACACTAATAACTAAAAATAATCATTCACTATCTCTTAAGGTTTACCAAAACCCGACACACACTGATAGATACCTTTATAAATTGGGGTAATTAAATCTTTAGTGGATCCAGCTAAACGAATTTGTTATCCTGAATTTTGAAAGATCAATATACATATTTTACAAAATCACTATAAGCTAATAGATATTCACGTAAATATATTAATAATAGGTATTATTACACTTGCTAGACATAACCCTAAAAAAACTAATGGTTAATGTTGACTGCCTCTTCCTTTTATAATTACGGTTGCACAATTGAAAAATTCTAGTTGGTCATGGCGTTAAAGCTACAAGAAAGGTACATTTAAGGTCACTTAAATATGTGTCAAACCCACTATCATCTTCCGGCTTGTATAAGCTATTTTGTTCTTGTGGAAAACTATACATTGGAATACATAATTACAGAGAATTCAGATATCACAATATTCACTGTTTAAACATTACACACATGATAATCTGTTGAATCATGTTATTTATTGTCTAGTAACTGCGCAGATAGTAACGAATGTTGTAATTTGTGAAGCTGAAACCCTCGTCCGGAAGTTCCTGTAACCAACCTCAATTTTGGTGAAAAGTTGCTTAGTTTTGTAAATGCCTTTTCATTTTTTCTAGTACAATTAGAAATATAAGTATAATCAGAGATAGATCTCCAATTATTAAAATTGAATCTTCTAATGGTTTTTGTGCAATCTGCGAAAATTTTACTGCTGCAGTTACTTTGCTTATTTTCTAGAAAGAAAATTCTCTTTTAGTAAATTTCATTCCTGGGTATATAGGCAACTCTATTTACATTTACAATTTTATAAACTTTTCGTAAAATTTGTTGAGTTTAGACATATCTAAGCACTTTAGTGACCGATGGGCTTAATTCTTGTTTACCCTTTCACAAATATGCATTTCATTAATTTTAAATTAAGTAATTGCTAAACTTATTGTATACTTGGAGCACCGTTCTAGATTTAAAATTACGCCTAAAATGTTAGGTGCAAGTGGTTGATAACAGATGGAAAATTTTTATTTGTGACGATACATTTTGAGTTCTTAACAGAACTGAAGTGAATTGGTGTTTTCAATGTTCACATATTAAAGAAAATAAGTTTGGTAATTGTGCAGTGGATTGGTCCGAACCTACTCATAGAAACATTACCATTTCTTTTTCTTACATAAAAAGTATAAGAAGAACATTTCGTATCGCTGTTATCGGATATACAAATTCACCTATAGGGGTAGGTTCTGTTTTCACAATAAGTTATACCTTTTATGTTCATCGATGTGACAATTGTTAGCAGTAGAAGGGGGAAGGTTGATTGAGACTTATTTGCCGATGATCGACTGTTTTCCTACACCGGTGTCCTCACGTTTAGGAGAGAACCAGCTCTGAGTGTTGGTTACCCTTATCTACAAAGTAAGTGGTCGCTTATAGGGGCTAGGTATATAGAGTGGAAGAATCGTTACCCGAAGGTTAAGAAGAATTGTTAGCACAGCTTCTTGTTTGATCTGATTGAGGTTGATTGATTTGACTGATTTGATGAATTGCTTTGATTGATCGTGATAGATCTCATTGTTTTATCTTTCCATTTGCAATAACGTCAGCTCCTGCTACAGAAAGCATTCATGAGTTTTACACTAACAAATTCAAATTTTGATCTCCGAGGCAATGAGGAGGGGCGAAGCCCCGAGAGACCTGTAACTGTCTTATAAGTTAGCGTTAGGCCCCCTTATTAGAATAGTCGCAGGTTCAAATCCTACTTGAGGTAAACTTCATTTATGTAGTCTTACAAGTTAGCATTAGGACCCTTATTAGAATACATATTCAAATTTACCGCTAAGGCGCTAGGACAAAGGGTGAAGCCCCGTTGTTTGCTTTGATCAAGATTGATCGGTGGGTTGAGGCTCAGATCGTACATGTCCTACAAGTTAGCATTAGGACCCCATATAAGAACACAAACTCAAATTTATAGCCTAGGGGGCCACGACAAGCGTGGGTCGAAACCTCGAGAGCAAGTTGCGAAGCCCCCCCCCCCACACCTCTCTGACAATTTATCATTAGGGCACCTTATCAGAATAAAAATTCAAATTTACAGCTAAGGGGTCTACGACAAGGGACGAAGCCCCAAGAGTAAGTTACGAAGCCCTAAGCCTGTCTTACAACTTAGCATTAGAGCCCTTATTAGAACACAAATTCAAATTTCCTGCCAAAGCAAAATGTCGAGGGTCTTAATTATGACGCATAATTAAAATGGTTATGATGATACAATTTAATTATAACAAAATGTTTGAGGGTCTTACATTTGTCTTGCAAGTTAGCATTAAGCCCCCTTATTAGAATACAAATTCAAATTTCCCCCCAAGGGTTCACGACAATATGCGAAGACCCCGGATAAGTTCTGATCAGAACAAGTGGCGAAACCCCGAGGGTAAGTTTCGAAGCCTACACTTACCTTACGAGTTAACATAAGGTCCCCAAATTGAATTCCCCACCATAAGCAAGTAGAAATGCAGAGACTTAATGTAATTTCAAATTTTCCACCAAGACTCAGGCCAAGTGAAGCTCGAGAGTAAGTTACGAAGACCTATGCATGTTTTACAAGTTAGCATTAAGCCCCCTTATTAGAATACAAATTCAAATTTCCCCCCAAGGGTTCACGACAATGTTCGAAGGCTGGCGTTTTATGAAACTCTTATTAGGGTTTTAAATTTCCCGCATGACCTAACAAAATGGCCGACGAAGTAATTGACCAGCCACACCCCGTAACCAATCAGAAACCAGGGACCTAGTCTATAGACCGTTCAGAAACCAAGGGGTATGGACCAACACCCAAGCCCAACATTCAGAACACTGGATGCGCGCGCAATTACCTACCCTTCAGGGGGCTGCCAAAAAGGCCTTAATTAGGGGCTAAAATGTCACGTGACCATCCCCACGCCCCACGATCCTGGCGAAAAGGCCTTAATTACGGGTGAAAATACCATCAAAGGGTTGAAAATTCCATCAAGGGGTTGAAAATCGCCCCCGCAAAGAAGCCGACCCTACCCTCAGAGGACACTAATTAGGGTAAAAATACCCTCAAATGTTGACAATTCTGCCTAGGGGTTGAAAAAGCCCTCCTAAAAGAAAGCATAGGGGTGATAATTAGGGGTAGAAATGAACATGAAGAGATGAAAATTCCATCTAGGGGTTGAAAAACAACCCCGAAAAAAAGCTGACATTCTCGAAGTTGGTGATCCACACCTTCATCGTCAGCTGCGTATGGGTGATTGAAGGTATTGTAACAAAATGGTGTGTCTTAGTTACTCGAGCTTGTGAGTACATTCACATTTATTTCCCTTGAGGTCCTTGTATTAAGTGGAAACAAGTTAAGGACCGAGTAATACATTAGATCGGTACGCACTTTCTTTCCGACTATTGCTTCATCTGTAGTAATATAGTCATATTAACGGGTTCTACATTATTATTATGAACTGTATTTCAATTTGTTGCCAGTCCACAATGGAATTTGGTTAATATCAGCTGTGGATGATGTTACTTTTATTATCTAGTCGTTTAATACTACAAAACTAAGATTATCGCCCAAATTATAAAATAATTTTTTACTTGATTTGGGCGCGGACTTAGTTTTATTTTGTTCTGAGTAAGGATTTTTAGCGCAGCCCTAAGGTTAGTGGTAATAAATTCATGTTTGGGATAGGTGTCGCTGATAGCGGTTTTGGAGAGAACTCTTTTTCAACCTCGTTCGGTTTTTAAATAAACATCAATAAAATTTTGGTGTGTGGTTTCCATCACATGTTAGTGATCAGAGTGTTGAAACAGGTTAAATTTAGACCACATTATGAATTACTTTTTTTTGTTTGAAAGTAAATTCATACCAATTTGTTGGTATTTTGTACTATGGATGCTACTATAACTAATTACAATTTGTGCTTTATTTCTTTTTCCTGTTAATAATTTAATCTCTTTCCCTGTGGGAAGCGAGTAAGATAAGGGGATTTATAATAGCCGGTGTGTTTAGGATTGAGGTTTTGCTTTATTATACTTTTTTTTCCCGCTTCAAAATTTATGCATTAAACTGTTTGAGCCCAGTAGTTGTCTACTTCGCCTGTTCTCTTTCAAGTGTACTTTTTTATACCATAATTTTTGTTCACTGTATGCTGTGGTACTTTTCTTGATTTAGGGGTTGCACAAGAGCAAACAATGTGGTACCTTTTAAATTTCGATTAAGTTTTCTAAGTCAACCATACGCCCACGCATTCAAGTGCTTGCAATGGAGACTAAGCTACCGGCTATGTTAAAAGGGGTCAAGCCACTCTATCTAGTTGCGGCATCGACACCTTTGTGCATGTGACAACCTAGTAATTCAATTAAATAAACAATGTCTGTAAATTTTACTGCAATAAATATCGCTAAAGTTATTATTCCTCAATATCAACACGGCAGTACGAATTTACCGCACTATCCCCAACAATGCGATAATTTTGTTACTATGTATAGAAATGTTGAAAATGGCCAGGATACCTATTCTTTACATAAACTTTTGTTTGAACTATGTAATTCGAAGGTGCTACCCTGTCCAATCTTTAGAAAACACTTTGTTCATTTCAGAAACTGACAATCGCAAACCACAAATACAACAGTCCAATAAATCCTCCAATTCCTCCACAAATTAATAAAACAAACCAATCGACATTTCTTCCAAACGCAGGTCCTACAAACTTCGGTAATATTCTTCAACTTTAGAAGGTGTGCCAATAGATTTTTTGAATAGAAGTCTATCACTGTTAGCATACTGAAAAAACTTTAACAATTCGTCTGCTACAGATCATCACGATGTTTAATGACAGTTGATTTTGTTACGAAATTTTTCCTAAGGATTTGTTCAATTCGTCGACGACCACTAGCTTTAGAGACATTATAGCTTATGTAATTATGTTTTTTTTTGGACAAGCACTAAAGTTTGTTTAAAATCAAAAATATGGATTTATTTACCACACGAATAAACGCTAGTACTCCACAGCAATGGTAAAAAACAAACAAAATACGCTACTGCATTTTCATCAACAGGTCTTAAGGAAGTTCATACGAAAGTGCACAACGAAAACGCTTTCCATGTGTTTACGTAAGTACAAATACACAACTTGATTAAACAAAAACGCAGATGATTAATTACCTTATATTCGTAAAGTCTACCTTTTCTTTCCCAAATCACGACAGGATGCAAAATGGATTTTGCTTACATACAAATGATTCGTCTAAGTGATAGTAACGATAACCAGCTTAATCTTCAGCAAAATACTTTAGCGAATTTTACACACAAACAATTTGTTGTCTATTTTTAAACAGCCGTGGGTACACTACGATGATTAACAACAATTAAGTACAACAGAATAAGAAATACCAAAATACAATATCTATAAATACTTGAATCCGCTACAAGCTTGAACCAATCCAAACGATTGGAGAGCGCTAATGATAAACACTTCCATTCTCGGTGGACATGAACGTTAATACTAATTGACGAAACACTAACACAAATATTTCCCCGGAGTGATTTAATTCTAACCATAAATCTGCAAGAAGCCCAAGGTTAACTTCCTTACGATATTTTTAGGTAATCACCGGGTAACTAGTAAGTGTTCCACGCTCACAGTTAGCTAAGTCATCAAACCCAAGCTCTCATAAGCAGCTCTGAGAATTGAATCTTACTAACTAAACAAACAGAATCAAAAAGGAATTATTTACCCCACCATCATGTCATCTCTCACCAATTCCAATAAAATCTTCAATACCAAAATACAAACTGGACATTTCTCACGAGAAAGATAGATTTCAAGCTGTACGTGTGCCAACTAAACCCTGATAACCAAAATCGAGATAACATCGTCTTTTTCTCAATAACGTAACTCAACTAAATCCTCTATAACCCTTACATTAATAATAATTTTACTTATAAACGAATTTATAGACTAATAAGTACTTATAATTGCAACGTTCACACTGTTGGGCACGATATGCTTAGATGACGGCAACTCTTACAAAGTCACCCCCCAACGAAAACACGTAATATGTTTAGGTCTATTTTCTCAGCAATGATAAAATTGTATTCTCAAGAACAGATACATTTCCTTTTATCGAAACTACAGTAACAAAATAATATTTACGGAAAGCTACAGTTTTTCAAAATCTTAATTACGATCTCTAGATTCAACCACACGTGACATATTACCGAACTTCTATAAAGATAATGTGCTAATCGGAAGATCAGCACGACATGCAAATGATTAACGTATTTTTTTTTATGATTGTGGACCTGAACGGGCTAAATTTGGCCTATCGTGCTAAAGCACTCAGGAACACTTAGGAGGATGGATAGAGGGATAATGAATTGCCAATAGATGCCTATGAACTGCTACCTTAAATTTTCTCATGTCATAAGTGAGAGGAAAGCAGGAACTAGGCAGATCATTCCAGAGCTTAGAAGCCGTGTAGAAAAAATGTGTATTGCGCCCGTTTGGTACGACAAGTGGAGATTTGTACTGCATGATGATGTGAATGAGCGAACCGAGTGTTTCTCGCAAAGATAGCCCGAGATGGTATCAAAGAATATAATTCAGCAGCACAATAGCCATTGTAATAACGATAATACAAAGAAAGAACTGAAACCATCCTTCTATGCTCAAGGGACTGTATGTGAGAAGTTAAGGACGGGTCATTTATAAGCCTAATCGCTCTATTTTGAATACGATCAACGATATCGAGAGCGTATTGAGGAGCACTAACCCAGAGGTGAGAATTATATTCCAGATGATGCCGAATTTGGGCCTTGTACAGCAGAAGGAGTTGTCGAGAGGTAAAGTACTGCTTAGATCTGCACAAAAAGCCTATTTTACGAGCAGCTGTTTTGGTAGCTGACAGAAGATGGTCAACCCGTGAGAGATTTCAAGATACAGTCATACCCAATAGAGTAATAGAGTCCGAAAACATAAGAACTGAGCCATTCATAGTTACAACAGGAAATGATCGATCTTTTCTGGCGGGCACAAGGCAACACTGAGTTTTGTTAGCATTAAATTTAACTAGATTATTGCTTCTCCATTCAAGAATACGTTGAATGTTTTTGTTGATTGAATTTGCCATTTCAGCTTTAATTTCTTGATTTGACATAGAAGGTGGATTATCACTATGAGTAGACTGAGATGAACTACAGTGAAGAGTGCTATCGTGTAGCAAAGCAATGGATGCGGTTAGTTGTTGCAGAAATAAGGTCATTTATGTACAGCAGAAGGAAGTGTAGGCGCTATAACGGATCTCTGTGGTACGCCCGCGCTAATGCTAACTTCTTTTGAAAAAAAGCCATCAACTACGACACGTATTCGTCTTTTATCAAGGAAACTAGAAACCCAGTTGATGAGCGTATCATTTAACCCAAAACGAGGTGAGTTTGGCAAGAAACACTTATGCCAAACTTGGTCAAATGCCTTTGAGGTATCTAAAGCGACTACAACTGTTTCACCTGACTGCTTTACTGTATTGTTCCAAACTTGGACCACATATGAAAGAAGATCACCTGTTGAACGACTTTGCCTAAACCCATATTGGTGGTCACTAAGGAGTTTGTTAGTTTCAAGGAACGTGAGCAGTTGCTGATTGATGGCTTTTTCCATGATTTTAGACAAAATGGAAGTGATGGCAATTGGTCGGTAGTTTGAGGGATCGGTCTTATCGCTTTTTTTAGGAACAGGTTGAACATTTGCTAACTTCCGTGATAAAGGGAATTCCCCAGAAGACATAGAGATCGTATAGAGCTTAGATAGGACTGGTACTAGTTCGGGGGAACATTTCTTTAAGACAATAGCTGGGATACCGTCTGGGCCAGTCGCCTTATTGAGATCAAGCCTACTGATCATCGATTCCAAGAGCTTGTACCGAAAATGAATTGTTTTCATAGCGTATGAAGAAGAGTTGACTAGAGACGCATATTTTCCAGAATCATTGAAACACGAGTTTGATGCAAATAAATCCACAAAATCATTGTCTACAGAATCAGCAACTACCGATCCGTCAATAGATGTCAGGGGGGGAAATGAAGATGTTCCAAAGTTTTTACTAATGGCTTTAGCTAAAGAGGAAAATTTACGACTGCCTAAAGGAGATGCAGCTAGTTCATTGCAATTTCGTTGTTCGAACAACTTTTTAATTTTAGTGATGACACTTTTGCAGATATAACTCCATTCCCATGAGGATTACATCAGATACTGAAAGAGCGATGTCCGAAGAAGAGGACGACTTAAAACAATATTCACGCCATGGAAAGGTTGCAAAGAAATCCCGTAAATTACTCCATCGAGCTGACTTAAAACACCACAATGTTCCTTCGGTTTCGCGAACAACAGTGGAATTAGGTACAGTAGAAATGATTTCTATTGGACAATGGTCGGAAAGATTTAAAGGCGAACGAACGGAAGTTTTATAAACAAGAGGGTTTGATGGAAGAAAGAGATCTAGAAGATGAGGAGAATGGTTAGGGTTATCAGGGTTTCTTGTGGGTTCAGAAATCATTTGTGTGAGATCACATGAAATAGCAAATGTTTCTGCACTATGACCAGCAGGATTTGTAGTAGATGAAACTGAAGCCAATTAGAGTTATGAACATCGAAATACAATTGAGATATCGCAAGATGGAAACTGAGACAGGAGATAGTCAACTTTCATACTGAGGTAATCGAAGAAGTCTTGAAAGTTACTGTCATTAGGAGACCTATATATGCAACAGTAGAATTTCACAAAATTAGGACCAGAATGTTTAAACCAAATCACGTCAAAATTTTTATTTTCTAAGAAAGAAACCCTCTTGCAAGCAATTCTGTCCTTGATGTAGGCAAATTTAAATCGAAAATTAGAGTGAAGGAGGTATTCAGGAAACTGCAAGTCGGGTGACTCGGAGCTTTCAGAGGAGACTTGTGTTTCAGTTAGAAACAAAATATCAGGTTGTAATTGTTCAAGATGTTGGTGAATAGCACTAAGATTAGACCTGATACCGCGGATGTTGCAGTAGTGAATCAGAAAGTTAATACGGATGACCGTGGTCGCTTGGGCCCTGCCCTCCCAGACATCCGAATGGGGCAGGATTTTACGTCCGGAATTTATTACCCTAGAAACCACAGCCATCTTATTTTTTAATTTGGGAATTTTAATCCGATAAGAAGACAGTGAGGGCGAGAAGGAAGAATAAGGATGAAAATAGATTAAGGATGAAGGAAAAGGTAACCGGCAGCCCTTACCGAGTTCAGAAAATCGGAGACCCAATATTAAGGAGCCCATGGTAAGGGTGGTGGTACCTCCCCAGCTGGCATGGAGTATACATGCCTACCACCTATTAAATTGATTGATTATAAACGCAAAAAAGGAGTACACATTAATTGTGGATAAATGGTGGAGAGTTGCAGTGTGTTTAGTGTTCCCTTAATATGTAGTACTCTAAGTTTGCCGTCAAGTTGGCAAATCTCCCTCTATTTTTTTTAAAAGCATTGGGGCAAATTTACTATTTTTGCTAATTTGCTGTATGTCCGTATAGGAATATTTTTTTGCAAAACCATATGAATATTACAATTTACTTAGTTGCCGGCTATAAACGTTGTCTTTAGATAGTTTGAATATAAGAGAAGCGAGAATGCTCATGTATCGTAGTTATTAACCTTGTTCTTACGTTCCCATGGAATAAACATCGGAGGAAGCTAAACTATTTCTCGTTATTTTAAACTAAACTTATTTTTATGCCCAAAATAATAAACCATTCTAAAAAATAGTGTTAGAATAACCATATTCAGACCTAATATTAGTGGCAAAATCGAGATTACCACAATACCTTTAAAAAAAATTCACAATATACACTAAACATTTTTGTCATAAAATTCAAATGTCAAGGTGACCATAACTGTAGGAACTTATTCCATAAATGTTAAAACATGTAGACAGGAAAGATATTTTCCTAAAAGGCACTAATATTCATCTCGTATGTAGATAAATCTCGTGTAGTTAAGACTTTATGATGAGTCTAAAGCATGATTATGCGTACTGCATGTATCGTATGATCGATTTATAATTCTGAAAATGCGAATAGGGTTTCGCAAATCGATCCCTTACCGAATACCAAAAGAGATTAGTTTCTAGACATCGAAACAAATATTCAATTTGCGTTGAAAATTTTATGAAATATATTAATATTTCTGGTTTTGCAACTGAATGAGCATAAACTGAATATTAAAATCGTAACACTCGTGGATAATCGAAATAGGTTTCGGTTTCAGTTAATGGTTTTAGTTTATCACTAAATTGATTTTAAATTTGTAATTAACTAACAAAATGCTCTAATGGAAAACTGAGTCGGCTCTGTAAACGTTTCGGCTCAATTGGTATGCGTGGATGGAAAAATGAAAAAAGAGTTAAAAGTGTATACATCAAATAGGAAGTCAATTGATTATCATTTATCTCTGTTAAAATCGGTTATTCCTGATGAATCGTCTTTTGCTTATTTGATTTGATTCACTGTCTCTGACAGCGCTATTACCACGATCTTGCGAATACACTTTATTCTCAGAAAGTTAAGATTAATGATAAGATTTAGAAGATTTTACTACAATAACTTACCGTTAAGAACGTGTACTGCCACAGTTGCAAAAGCTAACGTTCCTACAGCGCACGTGTAGTTTCCGGAATGACGCTTTTGTAGAGGGGCCACTGTTAGGGTGGATGCCACCATGTCCGACCCCGTCGAGGTGTTAGAATTGTTGGAACTAAAACACAGTATGGTAATTACCACGATTGCAGGAGAATACTTCAAATGATTAATATTACTATACAATACATGCATTAGCTATTTACTCTTTTTATACCATTCCAACATTATTAGAATAGTGTATATAACAATAAAAAGGTGTTAACTACCCTTCATACAAATTTCCAACTACATATTAGAATTCAAACTATTATTTACTTCTAAGCTGCACTATTTCAATAAAATATATCAACTCTTATAGTTCTACCATAGTAAATTAGTGTAGAGCGATGTTAATATAAAGAACCTAAAAAGACCAATTATATGATTTAGTGCAATATAGTTAGTCTACCTTCCAGAATTTCCAAATATATTATTTTTAGACTTTCAAACCTGATAATTCAATTTGTAAAGCATTTTACGGCATATTACTGGGACAAAGGGATTATAGCTAATAGCGTCATGACTATGATGGAATAGTTCATGATCTACAATATTCCATTCCCGATTATAAAGATAATAGCTAGTTTCAATTGTAGGAAATTCAATTCGTCATTCTTTATGCAATTATTGATATAATCCGTTTTGGAATGTTTCTATTAGTGATATAAATTCATACAATGGCTCATGTAATTTCAGTGTAGAAAGGAATGTACTGGTCATGTTCTAAATGTAATTAGCATATACATAATTGTTATAAATAAATATGGTCTAAATAAATTTTTTAACCTTACTTCGTGGAGTTCCATATTTAATAGCACTAACGTTTTAAATGCGAGTACAATACAATATGTACCATTATCAAGAGTAAAATAACAAACATGTAGTTATGGTAACAAATTACTAAGGTAAAACTTGTAAATTATAATTCTATATCTAAAATATCTGCTAAAGGTGAGTTTAGACAGTCAACGTGTTCGTTCATTAAAGTGTTTATAAATTTCAAGTGTTTCCAAAACATGTAACTTGTCATTTGTATTACAAAAATGTGAAAATTTAATATTGTTTTGTGAGGTCGTAGGGTGATTATTTACGAATAAATATTTGACATAATTTGATCTATCTGTCTGTGTGTTTATATTTGTAATTTCTAATGTGTGCTGCATCTAATACTAAAGCTCCTAAGTGTTTGTAACAGAATTACAGAATGTGCAGTTCAGTTTATAAATATCCGATTTCAAAATATCTTCACTTGAATCTTTGGAATTAAATAGAAAGTAAAGTAAAAGGTTTCACCCCGCTAGCAGATGGTCATAGATTAAAAGAACCGCCGACGACCACCACCGCCGCAGCCGCCACCGATACCATCGAAGAAGAGGTCTGCCCCGGATCCACCAGCCCTGACGACTTCGTGTTACAGAAGAAGAAGCCGAAGAAGACCTCGAAGGTTTACCCGATTACGCCGCCGCCCACTGACAACACGTTCGAGGACCTTGTAGCGTAGACAATAACACGAGAGGACACCAGGGATAAAGTGCCGTCGGTAATCCTTTGTGAGAACGAGAACCCTGGGTCGCGTTCTCCCGAGAACTAGACCGAAATGGTCTTCGCGAGATTGAAAGCCTCTAGCGAGGGAATCCGGATCCAGCCTGCCTCACTCCAGGACATCATGCAGACATCAGTATGCAATCATTCGTACACATCCCTTATGACGTCATGCTTAATGTAACTTACCCCCACCACCAATACTTCCCGTAAAACGTGAATACGTATGCGCAATTCTTGGTCACGTGGCTAAAAGAACGTTTCTGATTGGCTGTGGGTAACAAAAATGCGCTCAAACGGTGCTCTGTATCTACTAATGAAATCCGAATGTAATATCAGAGCTGTTTGAGTATTCGAACATAAGCCTCTACCAAGCTTAAGAGCTCTTGCGATTTTCATTGCAACTCTAAAGCACTCCGAGCAACTACAGCAGTACCAGGGCCAACATCAGCATCTACAATTTCAATATATTGTTCTTTTTGGGACATTTATATTAAAAGCGAAGTACGCAGATCGAAGCCAGGAACCGCAACAGCAGCTAACCTACGAGGACCAAGTACGAGTACCATTTCTCAATATATGTTCTTTTTAGGACATATATAAGAAAGCGAAAAGTACAATCCAACCGACAGCAACACTACTACAGGACCAGTCGAGGATCATTATTTCATGTACGTTCTTTTTAGAACTATATAGAAAGAAAGAACTTCAATTGCGAACGTGTTACTAATCGATCAATAGACTCGTAAGGGGTCGATTGGAATAGTCGATTACCGTCAACTCGATTTATCAGGCTTGCCTGTGTACTCGAGTGGTAAATTGATTATTTAGTCGAGTTGTTATCGAGGAATTGACGCTTCTTTTACAGCTACTAAGTGATCGACTTGAGTGATCGAGCTAATATACCGACCAGGACCAGCATATTCTTCGTATACGTTCTTCTCAGAACTTATACAGAAAGAAAGAGCCTTGATTGCGGATACGTACAACACTAATCCATCAATAGACTCGTAATAATTTGATTATTATCGAGGAATTGAATTTTCTTTTTTTTTAGCAGCATTCTGTATGCGGACACCCGGCCGTGTACTTTGGGGTACCCCTAAAGAAAAGTTCTTCGAAGCCACGCCCATCGCGAAGAAGAACGCCAATGATGGAGGGCCAACAAGTAATCATCATGGACCATGATTCTCAAGAATTAGCGCCACCAGCAGCGACGCTGTTCAACATCCGGCTCCTGCAAAAGGAAAATGACGACCTCCGGAAGGACCTAGCCATCCAGCGGGAGATGACTGCAAACCAGAGCCGCAAGATAGAAGCGCTCTTAGCAACGATCGAGCGTCTTACGAACAAGGTGGACCGACTTACGGACCAGCTCATCCCGGCAGCGACCACCGTCAACGCAGCGGCGGCTGCACCCAAGGCATCGCTAACCCCGCCCACTGCTACCACCGCCAAGGTAGCAACCGCAACGGTCGCACCGACTCCGTATACTTCCGGTACGGAACCGGAAAAGAAGAAGCCGAAGAAGAAGCAAGCGGCCAAGCAGGAGAAGAAGAAGGTAGAAGATACTCCTGCCACCTCCAGCGAGGCAACTCAACAGGAAGTCCCGATGGATACCGCACAGCTGCCCCCTCAGCCGAAACCAGCCCAAGCTGATGACAACCCCGCCGAAGACGAAGAAGGCTTCCAGGTCTACACCCGGAAGACAGCAACGAAGAGGCAGCGGGTAGAAGAGGAGACGAAGGAGCAAGAAAAACAGCAGCAAGATCCACCGACGAAGAAGGAGCGCGTCCTGCCCCTCATCCTCCACCGCCAAGAGGACTACGGCACAGCGATGCGAGCCCTCACCGCAGCCGGCATCAGACCGGCGCAGACGAGGTCAACCAGGACGGGCATCATCGTCAACATGGGCTCCGCCGAGGAATGCCGAAAGGCCACCACCACCCTGGACAGCATACAGGTACAATTTAATACTTATATGTTGCAGGAAGCCAGGCCCCTCAAAATAGTCATCCGAGGAATCCCAATGGGTGAAGATATGGTACAGCAAGTCGCCGAAGACCCCACCGCCCTCGACCAACAAGTCCAGAAGGTGTCCCGAATGCAAACAGGACACGACCGCAGACCCACATCGCTGGTACTGGTCCAACTGGAGAAGACATCCCGCGCCAAGGAGATCTTCGAGATGAGGACGCTGGGCTACCTCAGGATCCGTGTGGAATCCCCACACAAGAAGAGTGGAGTCGGGCAGTGCCAACAGTGCCAACGATTCGGCCACTCAACCAGCGGATGCCACGCCATCGCCAGATGCGTGAAGTGCGGAGGGCTTCACCACACCAGTTCCTGCCAGAAGTCCAGGTACACCGAAGCCAACCGCTGCAACTGCCAGGGACCGCACACCGCCAACTACGGAGGATGTCCTGCCCACCCCAAGAACACCACCAGGGTCCAACAGCGCCGCGCCGCCCCCAGACGACCAGCACCACTACCAACCAGGAGAGTGGAACAAGGCTTCAGCTACTCCCAAGCAGCATCCACAGCCCCACCTCAGGCATAAGCAGCAGCCCCAAGAGCCGCAGCCCCCCAGACCACCACCATCTCGGAAGAAGACGAAGACTTCGCCCTCGTCATGAGATTCCTGAAGGCAATCCGCGTCGAAAGAACCGTTCATGGATAGACTCCTCCACAAGCCAGCAGCCCTCCACATCGCGATGTGGAACGCGAATGGTGTTCTTCACAAGAAAGAAGAACTGGCCTCCTTCATGGACCACCACAACCTGGACATGGTACTGGTATCGGAATCCCATCTCCGCCCATGCGACAACCCGAAGATAGCAGGCTTCGCGCTCCACCGCACGGACAGGCTGACTGGAAGAGGAGGGACGGCCATCTACATCAAGAGCTCCATCGACCACCACTCACTGCCCACACCGAGGATGCAGAGGATGAAAACCACCGCCGTAGGGGTCACCACCAGTACAGCCGGCCTCATCAGGATCGTGGCAGTCTACAACCCACCGGGAGCCAACGTCGACGAAGGGGAACTGGACGACCACTTCCAGGACAACACACCAACGATCGTGGGAGGAGACTTCAACGCGAAACACCAAACATGGAACATCAGGACAACAAACCAGCTGGGGAAACAACAAGAAGACTACGTCAGCCCGAGAAACATCATCGTGGATGGACCAACCGAGCCAACCCACTTCCCCTACCAGGAGGATCGACGACTGGACGTACTGGACATCGCCCGCTTCCGCAACATGAGACTGCACTACGAAATGGAGACGGTGGAGGACCTCAGCTCCGACCACAACCCAGTCCTGCTCCAGCTGGGTATCCCGGAGCCACCCACGCTCGCACAACGGTCCACGATCATCTGGAGAAGATACAAGGAAGTCATCGCGGAGAAGATCACCTCGGTGCCAACCATCGACAACGTCCAACAGCTCAACAACGCCGTGGAGGGCATCACGAAGGGCATCCTACAAGCAACGGAAGCCGCCAGACGAACCACGGAAGCAACCCGAGGAAACATCTACGTACTACCCAGGGAGACGAGGGACCTGATCCGCGTGAACAGGGCCAGAAGGACCTATCACAGGACGCAGCATCCGGACGACAGGAGGGAGATGAACCGACTGCACCACGAAGTGAAAACAGCCATCAAGGAACACCGCAACTCCACATGGAAGGCCAAAGTGGAGTCACTCGATACGCAAGATGGATCCTACTGGAAGATGGTGAAGACCCTATGGAAGGAACACATGCTCGTCCCACCACTGCAGGGAAGAAACGGACTCGTCTACACAGAAGCCGAAAATGCCAAAGTGTTCGCCGAGACCATCGAACTTTAATGCAGCCCGGAACAACGCAACACCGACCAGGACCACATCGCCGCCGTCCACCGCACCGTCAGGGCCCGCCTAGCCGAGAACACCGAAGCCAACATCCGCTTCACGACGCCGAGGGAAATCCAGGCCATCACGACGAAGCTCAAGGACAGAAAAGTCCTAGGACCGGACTCCATCTCCAACAAGGCGCTGAAGCTCCTCCCCCCTAAGGGCTTCGCACACCTCACGGCCATCTTCAACGCAGCCCTGAGACTCCGACACTTCCCGACCAGATGGAAAGAAGCGGACGCAAAACTACCGCCCGATCAGCCTGCTGCCAACGGTGGGAAAACTTCCGGAGAAGATCGTCCACATCCGACTTCAAGAAGAGGTAGAAGAACTCAAGATCCTCCCGGACGAGCAGTTCGCCTTTCGTCCCAACCACTCGACCACCCAGCAAGCTCTCCGAGTCGTGGAACACGTCACGAGAGGATTCGACTGGAAGAAGTCCACCGGAGGGATGTTCCTGGACATCTCGAAGGCATTCGACAAGGTATGGCACCAAGTACTCCTCTTCAAGATGCTACAACGTGGGATCTCGCTCCCCATGGTGAAGATGATCCGATCCTATCTGAGCAACAGAAGTTTCAGGACCAGGCTGCCCCACTGCAGATTGTTCCCCAGAAGAACCACCGCGGAGTCCCTCAAGGTTCGATACTCTCCCCCACGCTTTTTAACATTTATGTTTCAGATCTTTCGAAGACCGGAGGAACCGTCCTAGCCTGCTACGCAGATGACACCGCAGTCCTCCCACAGTCAACCAACATCCGCAGGTGGAGAGGCTCCTAGAAAGAGCAGCGGACGACCTGGAGGATTGGTACACCAGATGGCGCATCGGAATCAACCTCGAGAAGAGCACATCGGTCCTATTCACCCGAAGAACCAAGAGGCCTACGGGAAACGTCTCCATGTTCGGCCAGGACATCCCATGGAGGGATTCCGTGAAATACCTTGGACTCCTCATGGACAAGAAGCTCCTATGGAACCAGCACGTCGAGGACAGAAGAGCGAAAACCCACGGCGTCATCAAGAAGCTCTACCCATTGATAGGAAGAAACAGCGTCCTCACGATCGACAAGAAGCTGCGGATCTACAAGGCTGTCATCCGTCCGATGCTCACCTACGCCTACGAAGCATGGGCCTACACCGTACCAAACACGGTAAAACGACTACAAGTAATGCAAAACAAATGTTTCAGAATCATCAGAGATGCAACATGGTACGTCAGAAATGCGCAGCTCCACAGGGACAGGATGCCGACCGTAACGGACTTCATGAAAACCGCCGCAGCCAACCAGGTGAAGGTACTAGCGGCCCACCCAAATCAAGCCATCGCGGGATTATGGGACTACGCCGCCAGCAACTTAAATCCAATGTAGTATATATATATATATATATATATATATATATATATATATATATATATATATATATATATATATATATATGTTGTTGACATATCTTAAGTTAGTTAGGAATGACATGTATATACTATGTGATGAATAAAGCAAGGTCCGACGAAGGTATAGGGGGCAACATTGCCCGATATACCGTAGTCCTACCGCTTAAAATAAATCTGCGTTGTATTGATGGCACACATAGGCCACCAAACGGAGATATAAAATTGTTTTTTACTCACTTAACTCATCTCCCAAATATTATTACAATATAATAATATTGTTTGCTAATGTGATCTAGCGCTACAAGTAGAAATTAAAGAAAATCACATTAATTGCAAGATACGTGCTTGGCATGTTTGCACATTTAATATTAATTAAAATACCCAAATTAAATTGGACTACAATCCAAGGCACTATTTATTGAATAAAGAATTATTGTACATTCCTTTTCAACGATCATTTCTCGGAAGTAAAATTTTTCTTTGTTACAACTCGTACATGTGGTGAGTGGCTTAATTCATTATATTTTCTTTAAATACTCATCTATCCTACACATGAAATTGCTTCAGTACTTTTCTATGCCATTCTGTACCACCTTATGCAGTATCGCTGGCGATATCAATATTATGCTGCGCCCGAAGGGTTACATTAGCCACTTTACAGACAAGTTAAACTGCAACGATATGGGTATATTGGAAGAATGCTTATAGTACAGTCATGTTAGCATATTCAGAAGAAAAAATTGAGGGATAGTTGACAAAACAAAAAACTGCAGAGTCCCCTCTCCTCCACCGCTTGCTTCGTCGGCCATCTTGATTTCTTTAATGTAAGAGAATTAATAGCTTTCTCATTTGGCTTATTACTGTATTAATCAAAAATGTTACCAAACGGAGGATATTTGGCTATTTCTGTAAATTAGGTTAATGGTGCATTATTCTTCCGGCATACCTATACGAAATAATATTGAAAACAAACAATAAAAAAACAACATTTGAGTTGCATGAAACTTGGATTTATTAGTAATTTTTGAAATTCATCTGAAAATTTAGCTTAAATTTCGGTTGAACTGAGTGTCGATACGACATACGCTTACAAAATTTGCAGAGACCACTACATTTATAGGCAGAACATGGATAACTACCCACGCAAAATTTTTACATTTACAAAAAAACGAAGCCATTAAATGATCTGGTCCTGGGGATTCACGAGTAGTGATTGTATAATATTTATTATTCTGTTTACACCAACCCCAGTCTTCTGGATTTAAATTATTACCTTTCCAAAACTGAATTTGGAGATATACTCTAAAAATGTGCTCAGCACCAGCTTCTAAATATTATTTTAAGTAAAGTAATTAATCAAGCCTGTGACGAACTTGGTTTTATTTTTCCCATTAAAAAAAAATCCGATTATGTGGTTGTCATTGGAGTAGCGTCTGTAAAATCTATATTTGGAATAAACCTTGTTTGACGACGACGATGCTCATCATTTTTTGTTCAGGGTTTACAGTACCCATCGAAAACGATTGCAACATTGCTTCTATAGTTACTACAAACATAATTACAGTAATGTCTAAAAACAGTTTAGGCAATACAGGTTTGTACAAAAGTTTACCACCATCTATGACGAAAGTATATGTATCTGTATCTGGTACATCAAAAGAAAAATGGTCTTTTCCTAGGTAAGATATTAAAGAAACCTTTTCTCCCTTACGAAGTTTTCCATTGTTAAACAGAGACATAGGGTAGTTGCTTGGTTCATAATGGAAAAATGTTTTTAGGCTGTTTTCGTCTTTCATGGTGCATAATATTCTATTAAATAGCTGTTGTGAATTGATTTCGTCACTTTTTATTTGTTTCAGCGTATGAACTTTAAGCTTTCTTCTTAAGTGAAATTCTGAAATAGGTTTGCCTGTTAGTTCCTGAAGAGATACAGAAGCTACATCGTACACTTTATCGTAGTTTATCGCCTCCTCTGATACACCTGTTGATATTGAAATTAGATGGGCAGGAATATCGTAGAAGGGCGAATGCTGTTCAAACCATGTTAATATGGTACTTATGTCCCTTAGAACAGTCTTCACTCTGGACTCTCTAAATTCTATATGTTGTTCCCTAGATTGAGTGGTTACTTGAGCGAATCTTTTACTACAGTACAAATCTTTTCGCACAAAGGTGTTGGTTTAACTCATTTGGCAAGTATACTTGGTGTAATACCTCTTCCATACATTAATCCTCCAGATGTTTTCATTAAACGCATAAGGGTTTGTTCAATAGTCATATCAGACCATACGCCAGACCAAAATTTTTTTTGTGAATACCTTATTGATTGGCGTTTTATATAGAAAATTAATAAAAGTTTGTCTGAGTAAAATGATGTTACAAGTATCGAATATCTAATAGAACAAGTCCGTAATTAGTCCGCCCGCTATTATTCTCGGGCATCGCGTTACCCTTTAGAATGGTTTTTTACTGTCATTTTTAAAGATAACCATAACATGCAATACATCAAATTGTTCAGCATCAAATTTTATACAATTCTTTATAACACATTTTTTTTAAATATATGGTACTTATATCTGTGTATGGCAACGAGGAAAATAGTCGAAAAATTTCAAAAATTGCGCATATTTTTAAGAATATAACGTTTAGAAGTTGAAAAATATAACTTTTTATAAAGACCAAGAAAAACCATGATGATACTTATACTGCAGTCAATTACCGGAAAAAAATCAGCTTTCGCTCAATTTCTTCCTTTTAAAGGCAAAATCTCATTTAAAATTACTGTACTATTATATTTACAATCACCTTCTGTCTCTGCACATATTGTATTAATACTCATGACGTACTATTTCACCTAACATTTACTCAATCGACTGGAGCATTCCTATCATATATATATATATATATATATATATATATATATATATATATATATATATAGAGTGACTTATAAATCACCCAACCACGTCATTAATCACTGCCACTCGTCCATTTTGCCTGTTACAGTAGGGGTTCCCCAAGGTTCCATACTAGGTCCAACTCTTTTTTTGCTTTTTATTAATGATATAGTTGATTTCTTAAACTATTCGCTATATCTTTATGCTGATGATACATCTGCTCTAATATCTAGTACAAAGCCAGATGATTTGATATCTAAGGCAAATGCACTGTTAGAGGACCTAAATGAGTGGTTTATAGAAAATAAGCTATACATAAACTTTTCAAAAACAAGTCTTATGTCTTTCAATAAACATATTTTAAGTAATGGACTTAGTATAAATAATACAGATGTATTACAACAACCATCAGTAAAATTTCTCGGTCTTCAACTCGATGAATCATTAAATTGGAAAACGCATTGCTCTACTTTGATAAAAAAATTAATAGTTCTTGCTTTCAAATCAGATCCTTAAAGTATGTAGTTCCATTCAATGTTATAATTTCCTTCTACTATGGTCAAGTTCATTCAAAGTTGTTGTATGGTATTTGTTTTGGGGATTATCAATATTAGCGCAAGAAGTATTTCTAAGCAAAAAAAGGGTAATTCGAACCATGGCCGGTATAAAAAGTAGGGAATCTTGCAGACCTTATTTTACAAAATATAATATATTGCCATTACCAAGCTTATACATTCTGGAGCTTCTATGCTTTGTCTATAAGAATCAAAACCAGTTTAAAAAAAACTCAGATTTTCATGTACACAATACAAGGAAAAAGAATGACTATCGTAATCCTGTCAATAAAACCAATATGACTGCAAAAGCTCCTTCCTCGTTTGGTGTAAAGCTTTACAATTATCTGCCTCAATCCTTAAAGCAATGTGGCTCTCTCATGCAATTTAAGGGTAATATAAAGTCACTTTTAATGCAACATTGCATAGGAATTTTTTCACTGCTGCAAAACAAAAACAATAACCTCTAGTCCTAGTTACCACATTATTTGAATTATTTTGTTTTATATACATTGTATTTGTGTTTATATTTATTTATTAATATTTGTTTTCCTATATTATCAATTATTGTAGTTCATTGTCTGTATATATGTACTTAGATGTTAACCAATGACTTCACTTAAATTTAATTTTATGTATAGTACGCATATTTTGACTTAATCTATTCCACTTTTGTGGTCTAACGATTGAATAAATATTATTATTATATATATATATATATATATATATATATATATATATATATATATATATATATATATATATATATATTTTTTTTTTGACGAAATAATGCGCACATTGTGCATAAATGTCAGAGGAAATATTTTGGTTGTCAATTTTGAGATATGACGTCATCGGCCAAACCAGCAAGGATCCGCTTAAATAAGGGAGCTAACCAATTACTCAAACGGTGTTAGACTAGACACTTCCATCAGGGTGTTTTAAATGCGATGTTATTGATCCTCATCTATCGGATCATATGGCCAACCTGATAATATCAGAACAAATCCTTTACTCCACCTAAGAAAAAAGAGCCGTCTTTCAAAATCATAAGATGTGCAATTACTGAATAAGTTACGTTAGTGAACTGCATTTTTTTCGTGTGTGTTAATATTGAAGTAGCGCTTGAAATATTTTTAGATACATTTTTATGGCTTTTATATTTGACATGTCCTGAATAGAGGTAAAAAAAGAACAAATCGATCAAAATGGTTAACACAAGAAAATTATAAGTTTGCAACAGGAATCAAAACATTGTTTTTCAATATTACAAACAAACCATGTTTACATTACTAAAGCACAATACAAAAAGCCAAAATATAAATGATAAATTTAGGATGCTAAAAGATATTACTACCAAAATATCAATAATTTACGAAACAAACCTAAAACACTATAGAAGCCTATTACACGATCAGACCGCTCTAGGCGTCGTGCAGACTTTCCAAAGTAAGCTGGTTGCCAAGCTAACAGCAGTGGAAATGGACGGGTTTGATATAAAACGTAAAGCAGTTAAAATTTAAATTGAAACCCCTTACACTTACCATAAAACAACAAAAAACAACATCCAGTGCGGGACAAATTGCTTTAGGAGCCATCACAATCTGACATTTCCCTACAATTATTCCTAGGCGAGTTGTTAAGTTAATTGTACCTGACCGTGGCAGATTGTGGAAGAATTGCAGCCTACTCGATAAAATCGTCCAAAATTCAAGTTCAGATATTCAATTCGTACTACACCCTTTCCCTTCAGAGGAGATCGTAAAATTTCGTTTCAGTAATATTAGTACAAGTCAATTTAATTTTGAAGACCTTTAGTTCGATCAAACTATCCCGAGCTTAATAAAATTTTGAAACGTGTACGTTATCGTATACTTACTAATCACGCCCTGTAATAGGAGCGTAATATAAAATTCTGAAATAAATATCACCCAATTTGAAAAAATAATCATTGGGTCAATTAATTGTTAACCACTAAAACATTAATTCGTATCTTGAAAATTGAAAAACGGACGGTGAATGCGTCGTTTATGAATCACATACCTTCTATCAAATACTGTTTGAATTTTTATCATTAAACTGGATGTCAACATTCACAAGCATGAATGAATGTCTGTAATTCAAATCTAAAATTTCTGCTTAATCAGTAAGTCGTAATGAGTATTGTGTATTCAGTAACTTAATGAAAGCAAACTAATTCAATTTTATAATCGGTCTGACTCAAAATAAACAATTTTCGATCAATCACTTAGCCAAAATTTTTGTTTGATTATTTTTAGACGGTGTAATCCTTTATATGCTTCACATATAAAAGAAGCAATGAAGTATAATAATATAATATGGGTTCTCTTTTAAAACTTTAAACTGTAAGGAAGGTCCATCACAATATAAATAAAATAAAAAGATATCTAACTGAACTCTATTGAACAATTTTGCCCACAAAAAAGCATTTACATATATCTTCGCTGCTTCCATAAAGCAACACATACAAAAAAATCAATTCTTGTAAGTTACGGTTCCTAAATCTTATAATCGAAACATATAATAACACGTAATAGAAATTGATTATCCTTAATGCCTGAGTGAAAATTAGCAATATAAACAATGACATCTCTAAAGGTAATCAAACTTCTACCATTCGAAGATCTAATATTATTCTTACAGTTCATGAATTTCTTTAGCAGATGGAATGTCCTACCCGCTGGACTTGATTTTCGTTAATTAACTCTGACTATGTAACCACTCGTCACTGATCTTTAACGAGGTTTCACCTGGCCGTCGCACTAACACCAACTTAAATGGCCGTATTCATTCATGCCTTTAAGCGCGTATAAAAATTAGGCAATTAGATTTACTGGATGCCCTTCTAAAATGTGTCTCAGAATATTTTAATTGCACTTGGTAACTATATTGTTAAATGTGTATAAACGATCGATTAAGTGCTGCAGTAATATCAATCTCCAATACTGTTTAATTTAATTCATAAACCTTAACACACCTTTATTTGTTTTTTTTTTATGATTGTGGACCTGAACAGGCTAAATTTGGTCTATCGTGCTAAAGCACTCAGGAACACTTAGGAGGATGGATAGAGGGATAATGAATTGCCAATAGATGCCTATGAACAGCTACCCTAAATTTTCTCATATCATAAGTGAGAGGAAAGCAGGAACTAGGGAGATCATTCCAGAGTTTAGGAAATTATATAAATAATATTTCTCAATTATGTTTTGAGTTTTTTGTTTTATTTAAGTAAAAATATCTGTATTATGAACGGGATGTGAGCAGTAATTAAGACATCTATCTTATATGAAAAAATCAATAGTGCCTCTTAAAGAAACCTTGGCTTTTAAAAAATTTAGCATTGCGTTAGTCCAAAATTTTCCACAAATATTTTATCAAAAAAAAAACCATTTAAAATTACATTATAAAGCATTCAATACATCAATTTTTATACACTTTAACGAATTAAATTAATTTCAACGGATTAACTTCTTATGTTTCCATTTTTGTGAGCAATTGTTTGGAGCTGAATCTTATGCTTTATACCGAGGCAAAACCGTAAAGGATTTAATTGATATTGGCATCTACCTAATATGCAAAAAAGATGCAGTTATCAAAGAAAAATCTTTAAAAAACTCTACCTACATTTTAGAACAATTACAAGTATCGCGCAACTTAACTGAGGCAAATTGGGTGCGAGTAGTCTGGCTCTCAAAACTTTAAATATTCAGAAATCCAGAGAGCGATCAAAAAGACTGCTTCCTCTTACGGAGGACATAATGATACCCAGAGATTGTTGCTTAAGAAGGGAGAAAAGAGCCTATGAACACTGCTACAAATCCGAAAGATTAGTTCTTGTAAAAGTGACATTTATGTTGCTTCGTCTCCATAATAGAAAACGAGTAGGAGATATCCAATATATTCAAACTGTAGACGTAACTGAATCCTGCGGTGTAGAACGAGTGGACGAAATATTTCACTCATTAAGTGAGACAGAAAAAATATTTGCAAAATTTTACAAAAAAATCGGCAAAGGGTCAAAAGAAATACTGGTTTTAGTACCACCAGATGTACAAGAAATCGTAAACACTTTATTAACGCAAAGACGTGGATTCAAAAAATAAGTGTTTTTTTGCATTCCACACAGCTCTGATGAATGGATAAACAATGATGCAATTAATGGATTTAATGTCTAATAAGATAGGACAATTGGCATCCTTTATGTGGCACACTGAAAGAAACCATAAAGAATTTTATAGGTTACCAAAGCATGTGACGATGATTGCAAAACTGTCTAAAATTCTTCTAAAACTCGAAAAGGGAATTGTTAGAGTGCAAAAATAAAAAGCTAGATGAAATTTTTATTAATAGAGGAGTATATGTTTTTTTATCCCTTTTCAGACGAAGAAGAAGGAGGAAATAAATACGATCAATTTACTATACCTTTTCCTACAAATGGTATGTCATTTTTCATTGGTTCTCTTAGCTTTTTGTTTTTAAACACTAATTCTGTATACTTAACAAATAAATCTTTAAAATGCTTTTATATTAACATATTTGGATACTAAACATTAAACCAAAAAACAATAGTTATTAGTATGTGCAGTATTCATGTAATTTATTTCTGTTTAGATAATATCGGAGATGATTCATCGGAAAAAATTCTTCTTCCGGGAAAGAACAACAAACCACACAGCAAGTAGAAATGAAAGAACTTCCGATTACAAAAAAATTGTGGACTTCTGAGGAAATTGATTAGTTAAAAAACACTTCGCGTGTTTTATACAAATAAAATCGTCGTATCCCAGCTCAAAGGAAATGAGAAACTTTCTTTCCAAATTTTTTAACAATTCCAGAACTTAGAGGCAAAATTCAACATTTGAAAAAGGGAAATGTTTAAATAAATTGCAAATAGTATTAAGTAGATTAAGAGTAAATATTATTTTGATTAATTTATGCGCAGATTTACTTAGCAATAAATAATGTTCAAAATGACTAGTCGGCCGCTGATGATGATAGCGTAGCTATCGAAACGCGTTCGTTGTTTTTTAATTTTGTATGGTACGTGGGTGTATTTTGTTTGTTCGTGTACTTATAAGTTGAACTGCGCATTCTGCAATTCTGTTTATATTGGACAAACACTAAGGAACTTTGATATTATATACAACGAACCCATTAGATTAGTTCCGTCATCAGGCTTAGTCCCGAGAAGGACTATTTTCGCCCTTGAGTCAAATTCATATGTTATGATTTCTTCCCACGCACTTGACTGTTGAAAAAATCAGTGCGAAAACAGTCCTTCTAACGACCAAGCCTGATGGAAGCAGAGTCCGCTTCCGAAACGTGGGCTCAAAAAGCAAAAACTGTGGAAATAGGCCGATCAACTCAACTAACATGATAGCACAGTTATAAAACATTTATAATACCGCATCCATTAGATATCACAAATACAAACACACAGACTAAACATTTGATAGCAAATAATCACCTTATGACTTCACAAAACAGTATTAAACTGTTGCACTTTTGTAATAAAAAAGACAAATTGGATGTTTTGGAAGCATACGAAATTTATTAACATAAACAGGCAGTACCTTTAATGAACGAACTGGTAGATCTTATGGGCTCACCATTAATGAATATCTTATATGAAGAATTAGAATTTACATCAAGTTTGCTGTTTTACCGTTATTCCAAGAACCCATATGTTTGTTGTAAAGCTTGGATAAATATTAACTACATGTTATCACTACTGTATGTATATCTGTTTTAAACTTAAAACCATTTGTGCACTTGTCAAGATTCTCACAGTATAGGTGATCATGTTGTGTGAGATGTGTTCTTTGTTGGCGTTATTAAAAAACTAAAAGGCGTAAATAATACTTAAAGGAATCATAATGATAACTTTAATTAGCGCGTAAACCTTGCTTACTCTGAAACTTTGTTATACCTCTATCAGGCTCAATTTGCTCTTTGTCATAAAGCAAGATCGACGAAGAATAATTCATCCCAGTTTAGAAAGGATAGTTGGAACAGTTAACGTAATTTTGGGGTGCTGTCGAGAATCCTTGACTATTGGCAGTAACAGGTACTCTGAATGAGCCAAATAAGCGTTTCATATCTAGTACAGATATGACATTCCCCATCCTCGCAGAATGATTGTATGCAAATCAAGCTGGAGCATAAACCGTGAGGAAGTAGTTGAAAATGTCTAACATTTGGGAGGAAATTGTATTTTAAACTTACAAACATATAATTCTCCTAGCGTGGTTTGGCCATCGGGTATAGGACAATTTTCCTGACCATTTGTTTCGTACATTAACCTTACCTAATACAGTTGTGTAAAAATATTTCTAATGATAATTCGTATCTTTTGCAGGTACCACGGGTAATAGTGTGGAAATCGATTCAAATTAAACAATAGGCATCTACTCATAGTCTTCCAGATCTAAGCTTGATGCTATCGACGTGGAGGGACAAATAACAAAAAGGAAGTTCAGTTATGTGGAGAAGGGTGCTCCATTACAACGGTCTGTTTCTTCAAGCAGAGAAAATATGATTTTTGCTTACTAACGTTTACTTTGATTCCATCACAACCTACGGCCAGGAAAACGTCCACACAAGTTTTGTGCTTTCAAGAAAAAGCCGGTGGTCGCTTTTTTAAGCATTTTGAAGTGCGATAATCTGGTGCAAGGTAACCTAAGAACGTGATCTCTGGTTCTCTTATCAAACAATGTTCTCTTCAAAAGCGCATTTTATTTCCTTTTTGCGACCCAACTAAGGTTCCATCTATTCTTTCGTCATAGTATGAAGCAGTAACTTGGTACGTTTAATGGTAATAGTACTGACCCGTTTTTGTATCACTGTAGAGTGTTGTTTCGACCTGTTTCGAATGAAACCCTGGTTCAAATTGATTTTCATCTGAATTTGTTCCTGATGAAGAAGAAATACCGAGTTCCTATCTTCTTTCCTTTAGAGGATGAAACGTTGAACAGGGCTGAACTAAGTTACCTTTTAAAGTGTTTTTTTTTGCTATAACAATATAAGTCCTTATATTTTCAATGAGAAACTTCAAAGAAAACTTTGCTGGTGTGGTAAAATTTTCCAATCCTTTATCGAGTATCTTTGAATGGGATTTAGGCAATTTTTACATTTGGAATTATGTGCTTTCAGTACAACTCGTACTCGTTTCTGTTGAGTAGCAGGAATCAAATTCGTACTCCAAATGTTTGCAGTAGTTCCCATCACAATGGCTTTTATTTCCATATACATGCCCACTTTCGTTGTGTTTTAGTCTAGCTTTAATCTGTAACGGTTCCACTCATACAACCTCATGGCTTCATAGTATGTTGACAGCATATCGCCTTTTAAATCATACGTATGGCCACACAGTGGTATACAGACATTTCATGAGCACGATCCACATTGAAACTTATGAATGAGCGTATGCGCAACACATTAACACAACCTATCAGTCAATAAACCGCAGGGCTACTGAAATTCTTTTGCCCCATATCTTACAACTACACCTTTATTTGTAATGTAAACCATAGTAATCCTCTTAATTCGATCAAAGACATATTTATTACTTAACCTTGTACCTAATCTCCATTCAGTAACTTACCTCAAAAATGACAAAAATTCAAAGATTTTTGAAACTTTGACTGGTATCCGGAGGCAAAGTGTGAGTAGGACTATGACGCATAAGATCAGAAAAAGACCACTGCGTAGAACGTGTGATACAAAACATTTTTTAATATGAATTTTTTTTAGTAACAATATAATTGTACTTTTTACGTAGCACAATGAGCTCGCTCATAAACAACAGTAGTGATTAAGGACCGATTCTGGCTTAGTTCAAGGTCAATCGCCCTCTGTTGGTGAGAAATCAAAGCTCTTTGGAGCTCTTCAAGGTTAAACTTTTGGCGGGAAATTTAGATTTTTTGAGCTCTTTAATGTCAAAATGTCAAGGTCAAAATTGAGATCTAAAAATAGTGATTTCATGGTCATCATGTTACTATTGTTAGAAATCTAAATATAAAGTTTTCAAGGTCAAAGATTATTGACCTGGTATAATATTGCATTTTCTATAAATATATAAAAATAGAATCAGTTCATGGAAACATGAAGTTTTTGTCGAGATTAGTGGTTTGAAGGATACATATTTATAATAAAAGGCTTCTTTGGGTGTACACGATTCAGTAAACTTTTTATTAGCAGAAATGACGAAAGTAGTACGCGTGGTAAGAAGAGAAAGTAAAGAAAAGTTATTATGCATTGACGAGAGAAAGAAGAGGCTGGAGGAATTAATAAAGAAAACAAAAGAATTAAAACTAGATACAGAGCTGCATGAAATGAATAGAAAGATGAAGCAGCTTCGAGTCAAAAATAAAAAAAATACATTTTAACATGTTTTATATTTATATGATGTAATTTTGAAATGCATTGTATGTATAATGAGTTCAAAATAAATGTTATGGAATGATATGCAATTGTGTAATTTAAATTGATCATTTAACATGTTATTATTATTATTTAACATTTGTAAAAAAAAAAATAGAATGAGTTTAAAATAAAATTAATGTTATGTAACAATGCGCAATTGCGTAATTTGTATTGCATAAATACATGGCGATAATATGTACTGAATGGAAAAAATTAATGTAGTGCAATAAATGATGGAAAAATGTGAAAAGACATACGTGTCAGTAAATAAAAATAGATACAACATGAAGCGATAAGTACGTGCTCCAAGTCGGAGCTAGGGGAGGTGAGCAATGGGGAAAGAGCAATAGATAAGACCTCAAACTGACTCTCTCGTGAATTTTTAAGTTTTCCCATACTTCCCAATCGAAATTAAAATTTTTGGAAATGTGATTGCGTTTTACAAGTGGCACTTTATTTATTAGATTTATTATTTTACCAAAAAAATAGGAAAATTGACTCACTAAACTGACATTCAAACTGTTTTTTTCTACTTCAGAGCACGATTTTGGGAATACTCAAATTACCAAATTTTCAATACACAAAAACACTTTAAAAAGCATCAAGAATTACAGGATAATGAGCAATTATTTTGCTTCCTCTTTGGAAGTATTTTACGTAGGTGCGAATAGAGACAGTCAATATTTAGCGCTTTATCATAAATACGTAAGCATTACTTCTTCAGGTCAAATCGTATATTAAAAGTATGAAACTATAATTTTTATGTTATAATTTTTACGTGTTCTCTGTTATTAAATT
This sequence comes from Vesta saturnalis, assembly GCA_036346205.1. NCBI lineage: Eukaryota > Metazoa > Arthropoda > Insecta > Coleoptera > Lampyridae > Vesta > Vesta saturnalis. Next base: position 1,895,357 of record JARFJB010000896.1, read on the forward strand.
ACATATTTTGCATAATTTCATGCATTCATTCATTATTAGAAGCTCGTAACAAAGTGTACATCAACAAAATGGTTAAAGTAAATTTCTTATTGCTTGGCTTTTATTAATGAAGGGTAGAGAACGAAGAGTTATTAAAAAACTTATCTAACACTCTTAAATACATTTTAAGTGCAAGATTAGAAACTCGCTTTATATTAAAATTTTATTTAGCAAAAGCTTTTTTCACTTTTAACTGTAATCGGGTATATATTAACACTTTCTTTATATGTGTGTGATAGTTACATCTTATGATAAATACTAAAGCATACAAAATTAAATACTTATTTAAAACTAAAAAAGTAAAAACTAGTTTAAACAATTACAAAGCTACATATAATTATAAATAATGATTGAAGTTGCTAACATATTTTAAATCTAACTTGTACCATAGTATTATTTTCATAATATATTTTTCAAGTTATCACTTCACTTTGTAACATTAGTAATTAATCACATATTTGAAATAAAGTTTCGGTTCGGTTTCACATTTTCATGCATATATGATATAAATAATTACAATTGGCATGAAAATTGTTTATTTAACTCTCACTTTAGGATTCTATAAGTTATTTCCTTAACTTAATTTTTTTTTCATTTTTAACCATAAATAAAATTGCATTGCATTGAATAAATTCATTAATATATTTAAAATTTGCAAAAAATGACTGCTTTATTTTGATGTAGAAATTTATGTGTTGCGTACAGGAGTAAGTCGAACTTCCAGATGTTTTTAATTTTTTCCTTAACGTAAATCATTTCACTTCTCTAGCGCAAATTGAATTGTCACTTGCATTTTTTTTTATTTTTTTAGCTGTAGTAAAATTTTTTGGATAGTGAGAATATTTTGCGATACGTACGCACCACGTTTCTGTTTTTGGGAGCTATATCAAGTCACTTTTTATATGGGATACCATGTTTTATGATATGTAAAAAAACAAATTAGGGATAAATCATATATTTGAATTAAAAGTTTCTGAATAAAACTCTAGTAAGAGTTTTATTTTCACACCCTCCTGCCTTACTCTATATGAATATTTCGGGGAAAAATCATATGCATAGATAAACTCAAACATTTCATTTATTTAAAAACTAATATAAATCTACAATAAATAAAATACTACTTACAAAAAACACTAATTACTAACAAAAATATACAAAAACTAATTACTAACATTTACACAATATTTTGAATACACAGACAAACATACACACACACACACACACACACACACACACACACACACACACACATACACACACACGCACACACACACGCACACACACACGCACAGACACAGTTACACGTCAATCTTTTCAAGCATCAGTAGCATATGGTCAGTGTTCGCTAAGTTCTTCCTTATAACTTCTAAATTATAAGTAGCCTCTGCCAATTCTGTTCTTTATTGTTCCACTTTAGCCACCCCCAACACCTCAGTGTTGTGATACTCTTTATGCATATTTCGCAACCACCTTATGCTTCTGGCCTTAAACGCCTGAAGCGTTGATGGATCCTGCCACTGGCTTTCTTGCGTTAGCTGCTAGTGGATTAAGGTCAAGTTTTTGCCTCCATACTGCAAATGTGCGGTTGGTGGTGGTGGTGGAGTTGTCACAGCAGTTGTTGCATTTGTAATACTACAAAAATAATTATTAAGTACAAATAAATCTGGATGTACTAATAATGATATAAATTACTAGGTGTGAGCATTTTTTTAAGGTTAAGTAGATATACTTACTTTTCAATGAATTTGTTTGGTGTGGTTTGTTGCGGTGGTGTTGCCACAACAGTTGTTGCAGGTGTAATACTTTAAAACAATTATTAAGTATTAATAAATCTGGATGAACTAATCTTGATATAAATGACTAGATATGAAAGCACTTTTAGAAAATGTTAAGTATACCTACGTTTCAGAGAATCTTAAAAAATCTTCTTCCCCATCGCTATCCCTAATTGAAATAACAGGGATGCTATCATTAAGAGTAAGTGCCAGGGGTGCTTAGGCTTACACCAAAACATCATGCAAGATGCGGGCTTTATTTAATGATAATTTTGATCTTTTGCTAGAAGATGCCATAACTAAACGTAGATGTATACTGAATAAATGTCCAAATGAAGTTTTAACATTAGGTACATGAAAATATGTTAACGCAAACAAAATTGCTAAGTGGAAGTGGTTAGTGCGATGAACAAGAATGCAAAACTCCTGTGCAAGCAAAGGTTATGAACTCTAATGAATGCAACATAACCTACTTGTAACAGATCTAGACATGAGAAAGTATTTAATGATGTCAGCAAGAAACAAAGTGCAATGTATGCGTCTGTCTGACGTAATCAGCTGATGTTATTATGGACACTATTGCAACGTAATCTAAAGGTAATGAACTAAAACGTGCGATAGTATTCAGCAATCATAAGTAACAGGTGTAAATGTCAATCACCTAGACGTGGGAAAGTATTTCATGTGATATCAGTACGGTCAACAACAGGTGTTCAAACTAACTCTAAGCGTTTACGATAGGTATCTGTCTCGTGAAAAACCTACTCAGTAACCTTGGCAATTTGTGTATTAATTTATAGCTTTGATCTATATCTAGTCGAATACAAGTTATAACCAGTTTGTATAATATTTGACCTTAAATGTGGATTAGTCGTCGATGCTCAAACTTTGATTTATCTTAGTTCAGAGGTTATATATGGAGGCGCCACTCATGGATAAAATTTGTTCTAAGTTTAGCATAAAATTTTTAAGAAATAAGACAAATTGAACAGCGTTTGAATGATCTTGTGTTGATTAATCGAAATTACATATTAACTTTACGCATGCCTGTTACCCATTTTTGTAAAAATATGTTTAATGGAGAGTACTTTTTAGGGTGGATCCTACATAATTTGATACAAAATTAATTAAAGGTTGTTGCTGTAATCGATTTTCGGATAAAAAACCTATTTCATTTATATTAGGATATTATATCATATACAAATTATTACAATGGAATTTCACAATAGTCCTAACAAATTATTAAGATTTCATGAGGTTTTACGTGTAAAATAAGACTATGAGCATATGAAAGTAACCGAGACCTTCTGGAAAGTTCCTTTTCTGAATTTTCATTGATGATTCGAGATACTGATACACCTGTAAGGGCGAAAACCTATAAATAGGACTGAGGAACGAAAGGGAGAGGGTCTACATTTTATGCAAATGCAGAAGTGTTCTAAACTTTTTGGTACATTTTTATTTTTGTAATTTTAAATTGTAAAAAAATGCAAATATTAAAATTGTAAGTTTTTGCCGGCAATAATTTAAACATAAGGTTTTTGAAGTCTATTTTTGATTACATAATGGGTTTAAAAGGCCCAAAGTGTCAAATTATGAGATTTCACTAAAAATACGAATGTGTTATGCATTTAAGCTGGACAAGTGTATATTCAACAAAGAGGTGCTCTATACTCGCTTTGCTTTAAGAGAACTAACAAACAAGGTAATTTATATTTACACTTATAAATACAAAACCAAATACTGGATTGGTATGATCCACAATTACTTGGTTATAATAGAAAAGTCCAAGGATTTGTTAAACCTTATTTAAACTTGGAACTTAACAAATAAGCGGATGAATGTTAAAACTAAATAATTGCACCTTAAATTGGGATAGTATTCGAAAATAAATAGGGTAGCTCAAATATAACTTAACCTATCTTATATATGAAGCGAAACAGCTGATTAGTGGTTCGAGTAAAACACCAGTAGTACGTTTTAAGTACAGAAAGAAAAATACATTGGTTTGTTAAGAAACCAATCGAAGTGCAATGTAATTGAAAAATTGTTACACTACACTTATCTTGGGATATATACTAGTGTTGGTGCATATTGTGAACCAAAAGGGATACCGAAAACAGGATTATTAACTTGAATTATGTAAGGAAGACTATGTTTTAATATAATGAAAAAAGGCGATGGTCGCGTGCTGAAAGTAGATTTGATTCTCTTTTTATGAGATTCATTAAAATAATTGATAGAGTAAATAGATTGTACCAGAACTCATTTAAGGTTGTATCAGAAGTTTCAATATTCATGCCTGTGACGTTATGCAATAAACTTGTTGACCTTATAGACCCACTTTTAACAAATACCTTGAACATGCTTTACCTTAATAATTTGTTGCCATAGCTACTTGTTATTTTACTTGTATAGTTTCTCTCCATAATGATACATGGTGTATTGAAACGCGTTGATTAATGGTTGAAACATTAGTGCTTTTAATTATAGAATTTCATGAAGTATCCATTCTGAAAGTTTTTAAAGAACATAACGCGGACTTTTTCCCATTAGTATAAGTAGGTGTACTTAATTTTTATAAATTTCTATTTATAACTTCTTTCAGCTAACGCGAGATTATTGTCCTGAATGGTTTCCGTTTCGTGGCGGAATGCCAGCAACAAGTAACACTGGGACCATTAAAAGCAAAACGTTCGTAAACTTAACAGTCGGATTCAAATGATGACTACATTTTAGAACAATTGAAAAGTTATGTACGAAATAACTCAACACTCCAGATACAATTATTAGCTTAAAATCGATTTTCAATTTAAAGTTTTACTGTGACTTTATTCAGCATTATGGAATATGACGAGCATATTTTGTTGGACTTATCTGAATTGCTGGAGAAAAAAATTAATAACAGCGACGTAGCAGACAGCTAGAAAATTTAACGATGGCCTAACCTTTTGTTAAGTTAAGCTTATGTCGTCACTTTCGGAAACTTTCGAAATAGTACAGCATGTATCAAAGTAATTAAAAAGAAGTCGCATTTATAAAAGTAGGTTTAAGATAACGAGCGTTGTAACAATCTGCGTTTTAATGCAGCACATTTTTAAATTTCTTTAAAATGTTAAGGTGCTAGTAAACATGTACGCAGGCGAGAGTTCTTGAAAAACTAAATGAAAAGCTGTGAAATGTTGTACCTAGGGAAATTATCGCAAGATAACTTTTACTAATGCTAATGCAATTGTGTTGTACGTTATTCGTGCAGACAGCTTTCTTGTGACCGAGAATATCTTTTCTCTAATCCGTTAGATCCTGAAAATTTAAATCTTTTGCGGTTATAACGACATCATTTTAATGCTAAGCAGTTACGCTGGCACAATTGATGATATTTTTCGGCCTTAAATGAGTTTACACTATATTTTAAAGTATAAAGTTCTAAAATATCGATCCTAACTTATAACGTCAGTTACAGATTTCGAATTTCTTGAAATTGGGATAACCTAGTTTACGACGGGGTTTCTGCAAATGCATTTTAAGCTTAATTAGTTTCACATACAAGTATTCTGCTTTCAATGGAATTACAACTTCCGCAACAATAACGGCATTAAAACCTTTGTATGTACATGGCGATAATGGACAAATATGGATCGGTTCAGAAGTTTTTATTTAGGGTATTCTGATTAGTCGATAATTATTGTATAATGAAACTCATTCTTAACAAGAACTCCATTTGGTTCAATCTGTCACAGTTGATTGAAAGCGTTGAGATATGTATTTTTACAAGACTAATTGTTAAAAACTCGAGTAATTTCTAAATACAGCATAAAACAAGCATCTTAACAAAGAATTGAACGAAAAAACTAAATAAAAGAACCCCTACGTTAATTCGTTACACACTTGTTCGGAACTGCGATTTAGGTCAACACAAAGTACAATGAAAACTTCATATTGTTATGGCAAAGTACCTCAAAGTAGATGAACGATGAATTAAGAATTTCTGAGAAAGCGTTTTAAAAGTAATGCCATTTAATACATAATGTCAATAATAACCACTGCATAGAATAAAAAATGAAAAGAGGAGTTTTTTTTACAAAGAAGCATTTAATTACACAATGATTATTTCCTTTTACGTTGTTAATTCTTTTCCACCGATGGACCATTTTACCGTGTAACGTGCAAAAAAAAAAGTGAACACTATAAGTTATTTGACCTGGCTAGGGTTAGCCACTAACCAATAGGTAGATTTTACCGAGACTATTACTAGCTTACTTTCAGGGCTACTCACACGATTCAGCATAAACAGAAAAAACTAATTAAAGGATCATTTCGTATAATCAATATCTAAGACTAAATTGGTTCTTGAAGAGGAGGAAGAATTTTACTTTTGAATGATAAATCCGAAAGCATAGTGAATCATAGTGACGCATTCGACACACATAATAGTCGTATACTGACTTTTTTCTATCTAATTTGGGTTTGTAGCAGACTATACATCTTGTTCTTGTTCTTTTTCTTGTCGATAAATGCTATTATAATTGGAAAATGTTTTACCGTTAATCTAGTCCAATCAGCATTTCTCCTTTAAGATCAGGTTATTTCGTATAGAATTCGAAATGATACTGGGATCCTTGTGAGATTATTTTGACGCCCTAGTTGTGTATAGTGTTGTTTTTAGTAGGACCCATTTTGAGTTTGCACCTGAAATTTCGTTGGGTCATGTGAGTCTTGTATAAATGTTACGCCACTGTAATTCTTAGTAAAGCATTGAGTATTACGTAAAAGCAACGTTGTGTAAAGGTTTATGAGTTGGAAGAATTAAATTCAAATGGAAATAATGTAGTAAAGCGCCGATTGAAACGATTATGTGTGCCACTGTCTGGTTATTGTATTTCGAGGATTGCAAGATTGAACTGTGATTGTGTAGTGTGAGCGCATCAATGACATGTTGGCGTTATATTAAACTGTGAAAGCGATACGTATGTATATTTTACTTGTATAAATAAGGTAATATTTTTCAATTAAAATTTTTATGTATGAAGGACAAATTTACTGAATTTTTGCAGAAGGGATCGTGCACATGTGGGACTTTCATAAAAAGTTGATTTTAGTTATAAATGAGATTGGCTAGTTTGTTTTGATGAAATAGACGTTGATGACGTTTGGCAAGATTGATGCATGCATGAAATTGTTATAAAACTTTTCCAAAAATTAAGTGGTGTGGTTAAACAGATTTGTAATAAACGTATTGTTTATAAATTCCGCGCGATAGAAAATAAGATTTTAAAGCATACAGCCAAATAAATGTGTTAAACATGGTAAATTCAAGTTAGTGTTATTGAACATGAATTACACTGATGTCAATATACTTGTGTGTTTATTAACGATATTAAATCAGACAAGTTTATAGACAATTAGGAATTTATTCATCAAGTGAAATTCAAATATTATGCGACAAACATTTAAGAGGGCATTCGGTAAAGTTTCACTGGTAGAGTAAAAGGCCGAGAGTGCTCGAATGTTTGTGTGCATTTCCAAGGATTAATTAAAAGGATGGATCCCGTTGAACAGGGGGGATAAAGGTATTTTATGTAATAATAATTTTACAAATTTGTTGAGTAGTAGGTGATTGATTGACATAAAGGCCACAGTAGTATTACTGCAAATTTTAATTAAGCTATAAGGGCAATAAGTTCCCATCACTACTGCTTCCTTGTATATTTAAAAAAAGGTAGAAGGAACATTATTTTTAGTCACTGCAATTGTTTTGTGTTGTGTTTGAGTTGTAATAATAATGCCTTAAAAATCTGTACAATATAATGACAGAGTCAAGAAAAATAATTATTATAGTTTCTCTTAATCTACACTTTTTGATTTTGAATAATTAAAATATCACATGTTAGCTAAAAAGCATAAAGGTTACTTTACATCGTCATTTTGAAACTCATTAAAAGAGTAAAAGCACTTTTGTAACAAAAATGAGTTTTTAAATTTATATAAACTTTGTACGTTTTTCAATTTACGTGGTGCTCGAAATCTAAGTTCGGCTATACTTGGGGGTACTTGACCACTGTGTCTTCTTATTTCAACTTTATTTGATAAATTATGAACATCACGTTTAAGAACAGTATATGCTGTCTCATATGCAAATTGAATTATGCTGTCGGCACTTTGTATGTATTCGCTTAGATTATTCACGAACAAAAGAAAAATAAGGAGTCAGGGTATAGAACCCTGAGGAACCCATTGTTATATTAGTGTGGTGTCAGAAAGAACGTCATCATTGTTGGAACTGTTAATGCACGTCGTTTGACTTCGTTTTGTTAAATAAAAATAGACCATTTTTGCAAGTTTCTCTCAGTTCGTAAGGATCTACTTTTTCCAGTAAAACCTCATCAATGATGAGTTGCTTCACAAAATCAGTTAATGTATGCAAGTATTTTTACAAGATTGTGTAATAGAGTCAGATTACTTAACTTGTTCTTTTAAATTATGATAGGCCTCCCCTAACAATATTAATCTAAGATTTCATTGAAGTAATGGTACCATCTAAAGTTCTAAAGAGAACCAATATCATATTATTAAATTTTCTGTTCCACTTTTGTGTGTAAAGTTACATGAAGGATTACAGAGCTTAAAATAATAAAGCTTTTGGTATTTTGACTACATTTCTAACAATTGGTCTAATAACTTTATTTTTTTAAGTCAGATTAATTACAAAATTTAATTTCGTTTGATTCATTACATTCTTTAAATGTACTGTATGAGTCTTGATTTGCCGTGACTGTTACAATATTGGTGATAGATTTGCATCATAGCAATTCATACTTGCAAACGTTTAAATACGTTTTAAGGATAAAAATTGCAAAAGTGTTTGAGAGAATATATAATTCATAATAGAAGAAGAATGTTGAAGATAGGAGTTAATGATTTTGTGGTTAAAAATTAATAGACTAAATTATTTTTTTCAAATTGGCCGATATCTATTTCACAATATTGATGACAATTTTAAATTTTAGTTCGTATTTATACGGGTATAAATTTGAAGGTATTCAGACAACTTATTACTACTTCGATTTTACGAGTATACGAGGTGAGTTCAATAATTCTCCGGTAACGTACATATTTCAACGTTTTCTTAAGTTTTGAATAATTTTGATTTTAATATAAATTGAAGTTGAAGATTTTCAAAATTGGATTGACGTGAATGTGTTTCTTATTTTGAGTTAAAAAGCTTTATTGAGATTATTGGGACGAAATTTAACGTAATCAGTAGGTAAGATTGGAGACTTTTGGAACACACCACAATTCCAAGGTCTCCTCATTCTCAAGGTCCCACGTGATCAAGTTTACACCATAACTAGGTCATTTGTGTGCGCTACTTTCCCAAGATCCCATATTTCCAAGATGTCAAAATATGTAGGTCATTCGTACCTTACGCTATTACAAAGTTACACATTCTTAAGAACATTTGCGCGCCCTATCACATAGCCATCTAACTTTTTCAAGGCATTTAATGTAGTTTTTTACAATTGTCTGATACCACACTCAGAACACTAAACGCAGAAAAAAAAGACAATGATATGTTAATATATTTATTTGTTGTATGTACAAATGTAATCAGTTTATTATTCAGATTATTCAGTGCAAAAGGTTCTTTCCACTTCTGTTTCATTATACCTACGTGGACGTGGTGCAAGTAATTTAGCGTACGTGCAGTGTGGTACTCATCGCAGACGTTCCTGTAGCGGAGTATCCGATGGCTGTCATCGATCAATTCGAACTCCACACAAGAAGAATTCAACCGTATTGTCTGAAGATGCTCCTCGAGAGGACCATCAGATGTTCAGCAGCGGTACATGATGGTATATATCACAGCGTCATTCATATATTTAAGCACAAACACCGTGTGGTGTGTACCTGTCTGTCTGTCTATCTGTCTATTCATCTGTCTGTCTTTATGTCTGTCTGTCTGTCTGTATAGCTGTCAGTTAGTGTTGGTCTGTTTTTCTGGAAATAAAGTATAAGTAGAAGGAGAGCTGTGTCAACAGTTATACTTACTATGCCTACCTGTGGAAAGACCACATGTCGAAGAGCTGCATTACGAACTCGGATGAGTTCATAAAGTCCTGCAACCTCTTCAACAGTTCTCAGTATCATCTACAGATGTACAATGGCGTGATCATACCCACTTAGTACAGCTAGGCTTATGACACTTCGCCCATCAAGGTAAAATGTTACAAGCCTAGCATGGGCCCGATCGAGCTGCTCTTCTAGACAGCTCTCTGTAATCACCACATCATAATTGTGGACAAACGGTACTATGGTAGTCAGCTGTAACGAAAGAATTATTATTAAAAAAATAGTATAAAGAGAATACATACCGTGAACGTGAGACGGTCCCATGTGATTATGCGATGTGCGTAGAAGAGCCAGTATCACCCAGCGATAATAAGAAACGCGGAATTGAGTTGAGCGGCATTATCTCCTGATGCCATTGCACACATGAAGTTGTAAAGGGAAGGAAGCGGCCAATAGTCAGAGGAATATGTGCAGCGCAAAACCATTCATCGTCAATTTCTTCGTCGTCATTGTCGTGCATGTCGTCGTCAGCGTTTTCGTCACTTCCCTGCCAATGCCATTGTCCTCGTCCTGTATGCTATTATGTATCTGTTCCTGTGCACTTAGCTGTTTTAGTACGTCCGACAGGTCCAGAGCGCTACGTTCCAGTAGTTGCATGTTGTTTGTGACACTGCCCATAAAGTTGTCCCCATCGCCACTATATTCAACGATTATTTCATTACAAAAGTCAGTAGGTGTTTTGCCGTTATTGTAATCGTTCCCAGCACAGGAGGAACATACTCCCTCAACGCTGGAGGATATGCTGATGAAGTCATCATTATCATTGGTATGGTCGTCTAGGTCAATAGATACTGTGGTGTCTAGGTCCTCGTCACTGACAGTGATGATGGCATTCGTCAGGTCAAGTATTATTGTATCCGCATCAAGATTGCACTCTTTTAGAGAGTCCAGAACTACGGCCGTCAGTTCATAAACTCCGTGGCCGCTGGATTGTGCGTCCACGTCAATGGGAGAGGATGCAGAGGGAAGAATATACAGCACCTCAGGTGAATAGGGTGAGGAAACCTGAGGCGTGAGAGTTGTCGGGAGGTCGGGAAGCGGAGTTAAGGAAGCAAGCGAGGTAAAGTCGAAGGGATACAGAATTGCCCCATGCGATAGAGAGCGGGTGGTAACAGCAATCTGAAAAAAAGAAATAAAACGTTATAAACGTGGAAAACAACAAAAAAAAAATTAATAACATAAGCCTTGTTGGTTTTTACCTGGGGCAATTCGTCGTTGTCAGATGAAGAAGATGATGGGGAACTTGCTCTTGAATTGATTGTTAGTAGTCCAATATTTTCAACTGTAGAATCAATTGTACGAATAATTTCTAATGTTATCGTTTCGCTAAATATAGGTGTTTCGCCCACTAAAAACAACGATTTCATGCATTTTTAGAACACATCTTTCAAGGTTTGAATGAATTTAAAGAAAGCTAGTTTTGGAATTGTGATATTTTCCATATGTGGCCGTAGTATAGTTTAAAAATTTTCTTTGTCACTTAGAATATTTTATTCTTTTAACACGTTATAATTTCAAAAACGTTATTTTGGAGACTTCATGAAAGTACGTTTTAGTATAACTGCCAAAAAATTATTTTAATTTAAACAATGCAAATGTTCTTACATTACTCTATGTTTATTAATTTATGTCTAATAATAGTAATCGCTTTTAAATTCAGTAAACCCAATTGTACCCACCGCCGTAGTGGACAATATAGTGTCAGCCGTAAACAGAGGTCAGAAAGCGCTTACATCTATTACTGCACCAGATGAGTAATTTAAGTTCTTTGGATTTTTAGGTACGTCACGATCATGCGTGGCTTATAATGGTCCCGTACCGGTGGGCGGACGAGTGAACATCGTAAGCCACGTTGTGACACTAACGCGGGATGAACTCCCATCATGAGGAGGTTGCTGGGAGGTCGACGTCATACGGATCACGCACAGGATGTGATGGAGCTGCTCCATGAAGGTGGTGCTGACGGTGGCCTGGTGCAGAGCGAGCAGTATTTCGACCAGGATCACTGTGAAGTAGCATTGCGGTTTTTGGATACACCACCTCCAGCGGACGATTTGGATGTGGTATTATCATGCAATTACGAGCAGGCAGACGTGGAGGAAATACTGCTCACCCTGCAACCTGTACGTGAGCCATATGAGATTAGACAGTCACCCGTGAGAGATCAGGTAGAATTGTACTAAGTCTTAAGTCCTGCCAGCATTTCAGAATTTGAGGAAGAATGGTCTCCAATTGCGGAAAAGCGTTCATCATCAACCTCTGTAGCTCAGCCGGTGCTGGGGAGAGATGAATTTCAGACTACTCTGACAGCTGCATATGCTGTAGATGATCAGTCGTCTACATCTGCAACACGCGCAGAGGGCAGAATAGTAGGGAATACATTCGAAGGTTTGCTGAGCCCTGCTTCTATCGTAGAATTTATGAAGAAGTGGTCGTACAGTAGTTCTACGGTAGAAGAAGAGGTCAGAAAGCACATTTCTGAGATTCTCCTAAGCTCTACTTGTTCGCTGAAAAGTATTCCTATGAACTCTTCGATACAAGTCGAGCAAATGGAGGATTCATCAAAGTGTATCCTCAGTCCTGTGTGTATTGCCGATTTTCTAGATAATGATTGGTCTGTGAATGACATAGCATTATCCAGAAGGGCTGCATCACCCATACAATACTTACCTCTACAATCACCGGTGAGGGATATAGTGTAAAACGCAGTATCTTCTCCATAGAGTGTATTGAGCTCTATATGTGCCGGAGTTTCTGGAAAAAAGTTGTTTCCAACCCAAAGTACATAGCAGGGCGATATACAGTGCTGGGTAGAATACGTGTGATCAGCAATACTCTATCTCAAATATCCTTGGTATTGTTTCCCAACTTGTACAGTAATCTACTCCTCAACCTGATATATCCACCATAACTATTATCCTATTTTTAGCGATATGTTACGTTGCGTACTCGTTCTCATCGCTGGATATGATTTTATTTTTAACAGTTGTAATAAATGATAAAAACTCATAGAGTTAAAAAGGGAATCATAACAAAACACGTAACTCTACTCGTTCATTTATACAATGTTTATACATTATCTCTGTTACAGATCGCAATAAAATGTTTCAATGCGAATGTCTGAAGAAATTTTCTAGAAAAGACTCTCTACTTCGACATCAAAAAACGGTGTGTTTGATAAGGATACCAACCACACCACCTTCAGAGATGCACCAGGCTGTACCGCAACCAAGTACTTCCGACACCAACAGAGCGGAACAGAGTCATGTGGCGGAGTCCATTGCACAACCTGGGCCATCAAGGTTAAACAACTCAAGGAACAATACGGAACACAGGCATGCTGTTGAATCCTTTGTACAACCAGAACCATCAGGGTTGAACAACTCAAGGAAGCGTAAGTCAGATCAATGCAACGACGCAGTACAAAAGAAAAGTAGCAAAAGTGTTGAAATTGTAAACCGCACTGATTGTTCAATTAATGTTCCTCGATATGCTTATCAAGGACACCTTGGAAGCAATAGACACAAATCAAATGTGTGTGTACTCGTTGATACTGGGGCTGAAGCGATTTGCAATGCTTTCAAACAACGCCGCTGTTTCGTATAGACTATCACCATGCAATACCCATACTGATGTGCAGAAGTTTATGGGTGACGTTAAAGTGAATGTCTTGAAACTAATACAAATTCAGTTACAGAAACACTTCCTCTTGAAATGTAATGTTGAGTTGTTTGGGTTATACTTTCTGAACAGTAAAGAAAGTACTGAATTAAAGTCCTTTCAAACTAAGTATGATATATTGAGTGTCGGGATGGTGTTGGAAGAGTAGTAGAAATCTTGGATGCTAAGCAATCAGGATTTTAGCATAAAGATTCCGGTAAGTGTGAGTCATGAGTAATAGTGTAATATATTATTAACATATGTTGTTTTGTAAGGTGATCGCTGGTGTATTCCGTATATTTAGAGGTAAACATGTTGAAATTTTCTCCCACTACGGGTTCATCCTATATGAATTTCCCGGCTGAAATTGCGTATAAACACGCCCTAGTGAATGTGAAGAATAGTGATAATTGTTGCCTTGTGTGGGCTATTGTATCAGCATTATTGACACCGAATTTGTTACCACAACGGACAACTTCTTGCCCGGATTTCCGGACGTTATTCAACTGGAATGGTGTAGAATGCCCTGTTAATCTGACTAACATCTCAACTTTTGAGTCCAACAACATCTCCATCAATGTTTATGGACTGGATGATACGTATCGTGATTGTCAGCGCATTTATGAGGTAGTAGGTTCTCTACTATGCCAGAGCTAAACAACCTATTCATGTTAATTTATTACTCTCAGTAACCAGACGGATAATCAGCGTTATGTATGGATAAAAAATATGTCTCGTTTACTTTGCAACCAAATAAGCCGGCGTAATGGGGCAAAATATTTTTGTGATTCATGTATTCATTACTTCAGAACGCAGGAGCAATTAACTCGACACGTCTCTCATGACTGTAATTTCGTATACACTAAATTAGCTGACATGATACAAAGAAAAGACAGAACTGGGGAGTTCTATGCAGAAAATATACTTGCATTTCGGAACTATCAAAAACAGATGTTTCTAGCATTCGGAATATACGCAATTTTCCCTACGCGTACGTAGACAATTTTAGTAAATTAGACGATGTCACTGTACCTTCCTATGACAAATTCTCCGATAGAATTCGCGATGAAAATATATCCGATGAAGAATACTGTCGCGTCCTACTGGTGTGGGATCACTTTAAGTGTAATACACTACAGGATTATGCTGATACATATTTAAAATCAGACGTGTTACTGTTGGCTGGAGTGTTCGAAAACACTAGGCAGCTATGTATAGAAGTGCATGAATTAGAGCCTGCGCAGTATGCTACCATAACTGGATTGGCGTGGGATGCCATGTTGAAGTGTACTAAAGTAGAGTTAGAATTATTGACTGATATGGATATGTAACACTTTTTTAAGAAAGGTATTCGTGGTGGAGTGAGTACTTGCGTTAAGCGAAAAGCAGTGCTAACAAGGAGTTTGTCCCAAATTATGACCCTAATCGTCCTAAAGTCTTTTTGCAGTATTTGTATGCTAGGAACTTATACGGATGGAGTATGCGGTAATATCTCCCTCATGATGGGTTTTTGTGGTAAACTGAAGAGGAAATTAATCAATTCAATGTATTAATGATTAATGATGATGACGATTTCGGGTTTGTACTGGAGTTTGATATACAATATCCGCATCACCTGCATGATGAGCACAATGATTATCCTTTTTGTTACGGAATGATCTGCGCACCACATTCCAAGGAGGAAAAATTAATTCCTAACTTGTATGATAAAACCAACTATGTTATACATTACAGGCATTTAAAACAATGTATACAACATGGGTTAATTGTGATGCATAGAGATCTACGGTTTTGTCAAAGTCCTTGGCTAGTACCATACATAAACCTTAATACAGCACTTCGATATCCAGCCAGGAACAAATTCGAAAAGGATTTTTTTAAATGCATGAACGATGGTGTATTTGGTAAAACAATGGAGAATATCCACAAAAGAAGAGTAATAAAGTTATTAACGCATTGGGAAAATAACGGCCGTTGTTTGGGTCTAACACGGTACGTCGCAAAACCGCAATTTAAGAATTTCATTCAATTCACTGATAAATTATTTGAAGTGGAATTGTCGAAACAGGTCGTTACCTATGACAAACCCGTATATGTCGGATTTAGTACTTTAGATCTTTCCAAAATTATAATGTATCCATTTTTTTACGATATCTTGCGCAGTCATTACGGAAATAATCTAACGTTGCTCTATACAGACACAGATTCTTCAATTGTCGAGATAACAACTAATGATGTGTATGCGCATATACGAAATAATGTTGATGAATGACATCCAACTATCAAAACGATCTGCATGGTATTACGACGAATACATCTGTCGTCGGAAGAATGAAAGATGAGTATGCAGGGAAAGCTATTCATTGTTTTTATGGAGCAGGATCAAAATCTTATTGTCTAAAGCTTGCTGATTATCAAGTGGTTAAGAAAGCGAAAGGTGTTAAGAAAATCGTTATTCAAAAAGTGCTAACTGAGGTGTCTGATAAAACAGTAATGTGTAAAATGTTCGTGTTTAGACTAACTTTGCATTATATATATATATATATATATATATATATATATATATATATATATATATATATATATATATATATGTATTGAGATACTAAACAAAATCGCGATCTACTAGATGTTGCTAGGCAAATGAGTTTGTATGTATAATCCAGAGAGTAACTAATAGTTTGGGTACTAATAATTGCTAGTTTTAGATGTGTATATATTATCTCCATAATGAAGCTAAGAACATATATAAACATACATGTTAATATGTATAATAACGATACAGCATTCCAGGTCGGCTACTTAATGTAGTAACTTTTTAGTGGAAATATTATATCATAATTCATTATCGAGGGAATATATACAGAATGTACTCATATTGTGTGATATATAAAAGAAATAAACAACATATATGTTTACAATTTTTACTAAAAAAGGTGTACGAGCTTTACTGCATTACATAAGTAACGTACAGATGGTATACATTAGATAGAGCGCGGTGACATAATGATTCACAATATTAACAAATTGGTTGCAAAGCAGGAAAGGTAGGATTGTCCTCAAGTTCTATCTGGGGTTGTGTAACAAATTTTCTGATGTACTCCGATTTCTCTCTACCCTTGACGTAGATAGTATCTGCAGGTTGAATTAAGCGACTGAGAATTCTTCGATATTGGTGTCCTGGTGTATGCCCCTATTCCAATTTTATAGTGTTGATTATGAGAAACATTATTTTCTCGGCCCGTTTGAAATCCGATAGTAATGTATATAGGTGTTTCTGTACTAGTCGACGTTTTGATTGCCCATGTATGTTTATCTGTTGTTGGAACTGCTGGATATATGTGTGTTTCCCAACTTCTAAATGCTACTGGAGTATTTACATTTTTATCAATGTACTTCGTTAACGCCAATTCCTCCGCTAATGCTGGAATGATGTGCGAAACTTTACATCTGCAATAGTTGAAATTACTACTTCGGTATCAATGTTACAGCGAGTTAAAACCAATTCTTGTCTGATGTTCAATATCACTTTATTGGAATCTTCCCCAAAGCCGGGTAGCATCCGCAAAGGAACACAAACATTATGATACCCTAACGCATTTATTAGTGTACTATTTTAGGTAGGGAACCAACCCGCATTTTCATGACAAGCGAGGGCTTTGGGTATCAATGAAACCAATCCTTTCATTGTAGGCGTTAATCCAACCTTCGTCACGGAATATACCATTATTTCATTCATTTCGTATCTAATTTCACTCAATAAAAATGCAATTCCATTATTAGTAATCCGTGCGGTGTTAGAGACAACGCCATCATCCCTCAGCAAGCTTCCCTCTACGTAGACATAACTCTCTGATGGTAAAGGGCACATGTCTTCCTGAATGGTTATTCTGATCATTGTTTCCTAATATCGTAGTATATGGTTGATGGGTGTGTAGTTCGGAATTTACTATAGCATTATCAACAAATTTTCGTTTACGTTTAATATACTCATTGCATTACTGTAAAACCAGTACTTTGCAAGTATGCTCTATTCTGCGCTGTCAATGCTTTGAGGGCTGAACGCTTACTCACTCTCGCATTTACATACTTCGATCTTTTACAGTTGGCTTTACTGTGGTTACACGCACATGTGTTCTACCGCGTCACATCTTTTCTTTAAATGTAATCCTATAGTTCTGACTTCAACGTTAAAATTGACGAGGTCTCCGTCTTGGTCTACTACTTTATGGATGAAACGGTGGGTGTATTTATAGGTAAATAGATGACATGTAGAGAGGATTCAATTATTTTGTATCCCGCTGGTACACTGGGAAAGAATTGATTAATTATATGTGATGCCTCTCCGTTTTTAAAACTTCCACTTGTTATATTGCATTCGATAATTAACGAATTAATCTTGATAATGTTAATAGAATTTTCAAAGGTATGTAATTTTTGGCCTTTGTAAACTTTTTTGTTAAACCCCAGCATAGGTCCTATAGAATATTCTACATTGAAGTTAATGTCATAATTGCTTTCATAGTGTTACTATTCACCAGTAAGTTAAAAATTTTCTCGAACCCTTCACTGTATCATTTATATGTTTATATCCACAAGATTAAAATGCTAGGGAGCGCTATCAACCATTATAACGTTTTAATCTAAGTGCGCGGCGAACATGTGAACTAATACCAAACTGGGTGCAATTTAAAAAAAAAGGACTACTGCCTTCTACGTCATTAAAAGCGCTAAAGAATACATCTGAGTACGTGCAGTGGAATACCGAATGGTTTGCCAACCTGGATAAACGAATTCGCTACGTCCACCATCATGCCTTCATGGGTAATTTGGGATATTATTCACACACATTTGCCCTTCATACTCGTTATCATCTTGCTGGTCATATGCATTTATGCTATGACTGCTACAAAGCATTGCAGCCAAGTGACTACCGAGTAATTGACGACCATACACATATGGATAGATGGGTCTCAATTTATCACATGTCACACCAAGAATACTGGTGCTCATCGTATAGAGCATCCCTAACAATGCTGCACGAAGTATATGAAGATGATTTATGCATACTCTGTGGTGAACTGTACTATTTGGTCAATTAATTCTTTATAATGTATATACTGTATACAATAAATTATGCCCTGTTAGTATCTTACTGTGTTCTAAAGTGAGAAGATGTGCGATGTGCCGCCAACCTTTTATTATACTCCGTATTGCAATTGTTTCCATAAACGTTTACTTACGTATCGAACATGATCTGTAGTTCACTCACCTTCATCGCTTGCAGCAGCAGGGTTAATTTCCATATCTTCAGACGATACGGTTGATTGCTTCATGTGTGGAGTTTGAATTAACCGATGGCAGCCATCGGACACTCCGCTACAGGAACATCTCCGATGGGCACCACACTGCACGTACTTGCACCACGCTCGCGTAGGTGTAATGATACAGAAGTGGAAAGGACCTTTTGCACTTGTACTAAATCATAATATTTTATTCCTAGAGAAAATCAAACATCTGAATAATAAACTGATTGCATTTGTACATATAACAAATAAATATATTAACATATCATTTTTTTCTGCGTAGGCAGAGCGACCTCCCTACCGTTGGCGGCGAGCAAAAGGTAGATCCAAGTCTTTTTCCCTGTATATGCTAGTGTACCTCTTTTGTTTGCGTACGTTTCACCCGGATGAATACTGGATGGCGTCCAAAACATTATACTATCATATTTACTGTTTTATCGTAACTACAAAACGAGCTAGTTGGCCTTTTTTGTGCTAAGTGTAAGGTATTTGAATTTAAATTGCCCCTATGTTTCGTCTTACATCGAACCCGCCCATCTGCATTGTACTTAACCTGGCAACCCGCTTACTTTAATAAGGCTGGTATGAGGTATTATTCTGTAATTAGTTGCTTGCAACTTTTTTAGTCTTCTGAGCTTAATCCATATAACTAGAAGTTACGCTTTGCGTTACCAGAAATGTTAAGTTATAGTCATAAGAAAGGTCAAAAACTGTGTCCGAAGTTTAATTAAATAAACCTAATTGTGGTTTGGTATATTTTTTAATAGAAACTTGAATCTAAACTAAGTTAGTGCAAACTTCATTTTAATGGCAGGTCGGTTAGTTTTCATTATAATAATTTATCTTTATTATAACTTTTGACACTCCGTCTAAAGTTTTGTAATTAGAACGCTCAAAGCCAAACTGAAGCGATGGTTTGGTCATCATTTATTATGTAAATCTCGCGTGATAACGTGTATGAACTAGTACAAAAGTACAGCACTGCTTTCTTAACGTACGTTTAAAGTAATGTTATAATTCATTAAAAAAATTTCACGTTCTAAAGTATTTGTGGCGGAAACTTTTCTAATTAGATTTTATGGTGTATTGGAATTAACAGTAACTGCCTAATTGCTCAAAGGCAAACGTATTAAAAAGATAAGGATATTCCCATAAACGTAAGTAATGACATCTTTAACAAAACCCAATTTTCTGTAAGATTAATTAAATTAATTCAAAGATTTTCTTTATACTAGATTTTAACAAAAGCAATTGAAATTTGAAAAGAAAAAGGAATTTGCAAAATTAGGGGGAACAGCTAATAGGGATTTGTAAAGTAACTTCAAATAAACACATTTCGATTAGAAAAGTTCAAAGATTTTCAGCTTGACGCAATTATCTAACAAATTAATTTCATCTGTCCTTACCTGATCCCAATGGTTAAAGTGCGATCACCCTGTTTCCAAGTGATAGGATGATTTTCTCCGGGACCTCCAACTTGAGTAGCAATACAGGTCAATTCCAATGCGCTTCCTGCTTTATAATATCGTTCTGTAACTTCGCGACCGGATTCATCCGCGATAGCCAACTCTGGTGCTGAAATTTTCAATTAATTAGTGAAAGGATGGCAAATTCAAGCTAAGGGTGAAAATAAAAGAATAAATTGCTCTTTTTTAAACTTTAACAAATTGAAGTATAGAACGGCATGCGATTACACTAAAAATAATTGTGGCAAAGAAAGCAAACAACTATGCAAATACAAACTCCGTAATATATGAATAGCGGTTAGGGTGTTCAAGTTTAACACCCTTGTCGACGCATAATTTGTTTTAAGTGTTAAAGTTTACTCAAACCTACGAAAATAATTAGGTGTTAGGTATCTACAATTAAAAGTAATAAATGTAGCGTTTATACGCAAATTTGTAAAGTATTTGGTTATCATTAACTATAGTTTTGAAACATTAACTAAATAGAAACCTTATGCTAATAAACGAACAAAATTAAATCTTTTAAATTAACTTAAAATTATTTTCAATCAACTATGTAATTCCAAATCTTAATAACAAAATGACAATAGCTTTTGTTTGTAAAACACATTTTGTAACGTAAGAAAGATTAATGTTGTACATTTATATCAAAAAGTGCTATACAAGCTTGTAATAATGATACCTTTTAGAGCAGAAATGAACACAGACATTACAAAAACGTTAAAGCTTTATTTTCAAATGCTTTACGTTCAGCCTTAAATTTACAAATTTGTTATTAATGACATTGCTAAGTGATATTTTCCAAAACCGTTACGATTCAATAGTCTGGCGGAGATAACAAAATTACACGTATTACAACATGAAGCAGAAATAACATACGCCACTGATTATCCTTTTTAAATTGAAATGTAGACGAAGGACTTTTGTGTACTACGCTGCTGCTTCCACCTTGATAATTTCTTTAGTTATTTTTTGAGTGGGACGTTTTCGTATTCCTACTACCTTTTGTACTGCGAAGTACATAAGTATCCTTTTTCAACCCCTTCACACGTTTGCAGCATTTTAAGAATGATTTGCACCAACAGTTCCCAATTTGATTTCCCGTATTTTAATCCATATTCACAATTTTTAGTAAATTTTCTTCAAATGTATACACTAATTTTACCATAAATAACCCTCTATGTTACGCCATTGACTCTTATATATCATTCTTAATGTGTATTCTCCAATTAATGTGTAATTTTCTATTTTGTGGTAATACATAATTATTTATCTTATTGTGGCATACCTTTACTTATTTATTTCTAAATTTAAATTAACTTATTGACATAATTGTATAAATTTCGTAAAAAATGAACCGGTAGAGATAAAATCTATTTTTTTTCAAATATATAGGTTGAATTGAAATTAAACGAAAGTTAATTGAGAGATAATCCAACGCTCCATTTATATTGAATAAGGTTTACTATATATTCCTTTTTCATCGAGCTTGTCTCGACAATAAAGTTCTTCATCGCTACACGAGTGTCGAATGTGGTAAATTAATTTAATATTATGTTTAATTACGCAATATGGAATTGATTCAGGAATTTTCTTTCTCTGAACCTTTCTGCACTGTTTTCTGTACCAATGATGATAACAACATTGTCATATCTTTGTGATTACTTCGAAAGCAGCTTAATTTAAAATTACAATCACCTTTGGCTACACTCACGATTACTTACGGTATCTGTTAATTCCATTATCTACACAGCTATGGCTGTCATATCTTTCCTTGAAGACATTGAAACAGGTTGAATTTATGATACCTAATTATATCAATCTTATGATTGTTGCACAAGCAATATAGTATCTATATATAGAATATAGTGATTTCAGTTGAACCATTTGATTATTCGCGTGTCAGTTATACGTTAGCAAAGATACTAAGATTTGGTTAAAATAAACAAATTCTTACACAATCCACATACCTATCCTCTACTCATGTAGATTATAACGTGTATACAATAACTGTTAACTATTGCTTACTTATTTGCTTTAACTATCAGGTTACACTAACAAAATATAAGTAACTCTTGTACCGGAATATGTAACTATCTGTGGTGTTTCAACAGCAGTTAGAATTATATATAAGAAACTTTAATACAAATCAAATTTTATTTGAATTCATCTTTCATATGGGATAGAGACTTTGTGCCACAAGCATTCATTTTACTGTATTATTAACTTTAAATATACACACTTTCACATGAATATCGGTTTGTTTGAGGTAACCAAACCGTTAGTTAATCCAGTACATACACCCTTGTGTTCAAATTAGTTTTACTTACAATCGTGTTGAATAAACTATACAATTTACAAATAACAAATTACTCTGATGTGTTACTGATTTATGCTGAATAACAAGTTAATATTCGTGTTATAAATCTACGTTTTACATTAATTTGTATGTTATTACATAAAACAATGATTTTAATAACACGTAAACCTTTCAGCTTTATAAGTGTATATTTAATTCTTTTGCCTCCTCTGGACTCACAGGGGAGATCAAAGTCTGCACTACCTTGGTGTACGGTGTGTGGTCTATATTATAAATTAAAAGAAATAAACTATTACTGTTTGTTGTAGAGAATATGACCATAAAAATGAAACGCTCTTGGATAAAATAAAGAAATAATAAAGATAAGAATATTCACCACAACTAAAACAATTTTTCTGGTTAATTAATAAAAAAAATAATAATCTTCTTCCGGGGGACGGTTTCCAATTAATTGCTCTCCGCCTATGATAGGAGTAGCCGTGGTCTTATAGCACAAGAGCTCTTGGGCCGACTGTAATTAGATCACATTATGCACATGTATATTAACCCCAAATTTGTTTACTGCAGAAGGGAGCGGTTGATCAAGATGATTAGTAAACCGTGTGTAGTGAACTCTTGTGTGAAAGAGGATATAGGATTACGAAGAAGTTATTACAGGTAAGTCCTCATTTGGGTTTGTTTAAAACAGGAAGTAAATTACAACATGGTTGAAACGCTATAAGTAGGTTACGGTTGTTTATCAGCTGGTGGAAATTATGATTACTACTCTAATATTTAAACTCATGGTTTCACACGGTAGATATGGGTGATTCGATAACTGAGGAATGTTAGTTCATAATGGGCTAGGTTTGTTTAATGAGTACTCGGTTCAGGTGAGATTGATGTTTACTGGTGGTGAAAACTTGAGTGTGATGAGGTGTAAATAGATGCAAGGGAATTCAAGTGGTGGTGTAGATGATGGATTTTTCGGCTTATGACCGGTTATTGGAATTACAGGAGTGAGAGGTAGCGGGATGTATCAGGGGGGATATATGTGGTGTGGGCATGAGTATTAGTTGGACTAAGTGGCGGTAGTGGTTGAGGATAAGTTTTTACGCCAATCTAGCACCTTTTCTGGAGCTTTTCTACCGACAATTGTAGTACTTAGAATAGCTAAGGGATGATCGTTGGTACGAAAAGTAATTATTTATCCGGGTCGCACACCACCTTCAATCTTTACATACTCTCCTTGGGCAGCAAGCACCAAGAAGGCCGTACAAGGTTACGTCTAACTATTGTTCGATCTAGTACGTTCATTACAATTATACCAGTAATCTACATTGCAAGGTATGGTAATATTAGGTTGCTTTTTTTAATAAACCTTCCTCTCTTGAATATTTATCTCAGGCCTTTTTCTCTAGCTATCGCTGCAGAACGTCGCTTCCGGAAATATGTTTACCCTTTCAACTAGATACACATACTTTGATGTGAAATATCTTCTCTTCGTGTTTTGTAGGATCTTTGCGTAGATTCTTCGTTGCACTCAGCAGAATAAGTGGTTTAGTATCATTATCATTGGAAAGAAGTCAAACCTGTTTGCTAAAAATTTTTCAAACTACGACGTTATATTTGAGGATGTAAATGATTTCTACAAATAACCAATTTCTTTTTTTTTGTATATTGACAATGTCGACGTTCACTTTGTAGGAATTACTATGACAATAAATTATTATTATTACTATTGTTTTTAATACTTTTATCCACTTAGCTCTTCGGTTAATTAAATCCAAACTTGTCCAAGAATGTTATATGTAGAAATAAATAATGATAGAATTGTACTTAACGATAAATGTTTTTTTTTTTTAAATTGTGGTCTAAGTTTAGCCCACCTCCCAAAAGCACTCTAGAACACTTAGGAGAATGGATATGTGGATATTGAATTGCCAATAGATTCCGATAAACGGTTACTATAAATTCTTTCATTACATAAGTGAGCGGAAAACAGGAACTAGAGAGATCACTCCAAAGTTTAGAAGCCGTGTACAAGACTGTGGATTACGCCCGTTTGGTACGACAAGTGGTGATTCGTACTGCATATTGATGATGTGAATGAGCGAACCAAGTATTCCTATCAAAGGTGGCCTGAGATCAATAAATCATAACACCGATAATACAAAGAAATAACTGGAATGATTCTTGTAAGCTCAAGGGGCTGTATGACAGAAGTTAAGGACGGATCATTTATAATCCCGATCGCCCTTGTTTGAACACGAGCAACGATACCTACAACTTATTGGGAGCACCAACACAGAGGTGAGAATTATATTCTTGATGAGATGAAATTTGGATCTCATTTAGCAGAAAGAGTTGTCGGCAGCTAAAATACTGCTTAGATTTGTACAAAACCTATTTTACGAGCAGCTGCTTCAGTAGATTTGAGGATCTTTGCAATTCATGTTTATAACTGGAAATTACCGACCTTGGCGGAAACAAGAAAACACTGAGTTTTATCATCATTAAATTGAACTACTTGAACTTTCTTCTGCATTCAAAGATACGTTGCATGTCTTTGTTGTTTAATATTGATTTGAGATGGTGGATTACCATTATAAATAGATTGAGATGAAGGGTGCTGTCGTCAGCAAAGCAATGGTCCGTGTTAGATGTGGAAGAAATAAGATCATTTATGTATAGCACAAAAAGTGTAGTTGCTACAACTGATCCCTGTGACAAACCCGAGTTAAGGCCAACTACTCTTAAAAGGATTCTATTAACTACGATACGTATTCGCCTTTATCAAGGAAACTAGAAACCCAGTTGATGAGCATATCATTTAACTCGAACAAACTCAGTTTGGCAAGTAAACACTTATGTCAAACTTGGTGGAATGGTTTTGAGTTATCTAAAGCTGCTACTAGTGTTTTATTGAATTTTTATAATGTATTGTTCCAATCCTGGGGATGGAAGATCACCTGTTGAACGACTCTGTCTAAGACCATATTGGTAGTCACAAAGGAGTTTGTTACTTTTAAGGTTATCAGTTTCTGATTGATGCCTTTTTTCATGATTTGAGACAATATGAGTAGAATATGAGTAAATAATAATAAAAAACATGTTTTCTGTTTTTCATTATTATTTAAAGTGGTTCAACTCTCTTCAAACTCTGTAACATTTCAGTATCAATAATGGATAGTCAGTTTCAGCATCCTCTTTATGCAATCATTGCAGCTCCGCCAGACTGTGGAAAAATCCTATTTCACAGTTAATTTTCTTAAACAGATGTTAACATCGTGTAATACCACTTTTTTTGTAAGATTTATTGGTTCTACGATCATTGGTAGACACTGCAAACGGATTTAGGTTCATCGGTGGTGGAATTTTAGCAGAGTTTGCCACATATGAATATGTTTGATGGGTCGGCGCGGGTGTTAATAATAATTGACGATTTCAAGCTTGAATCCAATTGTTCAGTACTTGATATTTTTACCAAAGGATATCATCACAGAAATCTAAGTGTTTTCTCTTTAACGCAAAACGTTTTTCATCAAGGACGAGGCCAGAGAGGTATTTCTCTGAATGCTCACTATATGTAATCTTATTTGACAATCCTCGCGATCGAGCTCAAACAAACCATTTAACGCAACAAATCCACCCTACCAATATGCAACATCCAAACAGCGCGGATCTCTGATGTTTGACTTGAAACAAGGCATACAGGATGCATTATGCTACAAAACGTCCATTTTTTGGAGTAGGACAAGATGGTGCATGCTGCATTTACGTACCCAAAAAAAAAGTATTAAAGTCTCAGCTCACGAAAAATTTGTCGTTCTTAAAACATGGCTGAATTAAGAACAACTACGTTGGCTGAAGAGAATCTCGAATTGCCTCGAGCATTACTAAAATTAGGTAATAAGGAAAGACTTGCATTAAAATATTTAGACGGCAAAGTTCATTGTAATGTTGTAATGTACCGCTATCGAAGCAACAGAAACGTCGGATCTCTTGTTGCAAAACAACGGTAAGGAATTTGGTTAAACAACGCGAACCTATAAGATTTGTACTTGTTTTAGCACCTCTGCTTAGTGGTGCTCAATTTGAATTTATCCGATCATGACAAATGGCAGCAGTTCAATTAGGTGCTTCCAAGGTATGTTTTTTTCTAATCAACTACGTTAACCTGTTAGTATATCCCTTGAATCAAAGCCGAAGAAAGAGTGGGGATTTTCAAATACCGACATAGTAGCAAAGCTACCCGAAACGTTTAAGAGGAAAGGAGAAAACCATTTTTTGATACGTATATTGAACGCATCTAGCGATGTCAGCTGGTACACGCGAGAACGGTTACAATAAAAAGAGAAATCGTACCTTATACGAATACTATCTATCTAGTTAATCACACTATCGGATCCCGTAAAACATCAAATCCACAAGGCTGGCAAAAATTTGCATCGTACATTCAAGAAATTAATGTACGTCACGAACTTATCGGTAACGTACAAAGACGAAACGTCACATCGGCAACCTTAGATCGACCACCACCAAAACTGGAAGTAAAAATTCACAACAGCTATGAAACAGACAGCGTATTAAGTTTTTCGTCGCAGCAAGAAAAGCTATTAACAATTCTACTCATAGTAGTTGGGACGCATTGAAACTGTAATCATGGAAGCTGTATATTATGATTCATCGCATCCAACGGTGTTCGCCGGAGTCGCTTCTCTGTTTTCTACATTAAAAAAACAACATTCTAGTGAAGATATTAGAGTGTGGTTACAGAAACAAGGAGGGTACACTATGTATAAATCTGTAGAGAGAAAATTTACTCGAAACAGATACATTGCGAGTAACATTTTTGAGTTATGGCAGGCAGGCGGATCTTTACGATATGAGATATATATATATATATATATATATATATATATATATATATATATATATATATATATATATATATATATATATATATATATATATATATATATATATATATATATATATATATATATATATATATATATATATACATATGAAGTCTTGCGATTATATTTTACGGTATTAAACTACATTTAAAAATGGAACACTTTGCAGCAGTTCTAGCGTTCCACGTCAAACACGAATTAGAAGTCGTCAAAAAAATGAAGGAGCTCCAGGAAATAATACATGCCAAACTACAGTTTAAGGAGAGGAAATTTATCGAGGGTTGTGTTGTCCTAGAAAGCCACGAGTCTCAGATGAATCATTTGTTAAAAATTAAAAGACGATGACAAATCGAGAACAACAAGAAATCGCAGGCTGATATTAGCATCCATCCGACATAAAAAGCTAGACATGCTGATGAACAGATCACCGTCATCGTCTAACTGCATGACTCTTAACCGTTTTATTACATTTCAACTCAGTATAAGATTTATTTCTCAAAGATATTGTATCAGCACAAGCCTTATTGAACTAGGATTGACCTATACGATTCTGTTTTTTTGAAAATGCATAACTCCATGCCCACGAGGATGACTTCAGATATTGAATGATCAATGTCCAAAGATCAGCACGACTTAAAGCAATATTTACGTCATGGAAAGGTTGAAATTAAGTTCCGCAAATCACTCCGTTTAGCTGACTTAAAACATCATAGGGTTTCACCAGTGATGCGAACAACAGAGGAAACAGGGACAATAGAAGTTATTTCTATTAGACGATTGTGGGATGGACCTAGTGAGAAAATAACTGATGTCTTATAAACAAGTAGTTTTGATGTAAGAAAGAGATCTAGAAGATGTGGAGTATAGCTAGGATTATCAAGGATCATTGTGGGTTCAGGTATCGGTTGTGTTAGATGTAGTAGTAGATGAAAAATGAAGCAAATTACAGTTATTGAAATCTCCCATTCAACCTAAGGTAATCGAAGAGGTTTTGAATGTGATGGGAGACTTATAGACACAATAGTACAATTTCCAAATTTATAACCAGAGCTTTTAACCTAAATCACGTCGGATTTAACGTTCTCCAAAAAAGAAATACTCTTGAAAATGATGTTGTCCTTGATATGGGCACACACTCCTCCTTTGCATCGAAAGTTAGAATGAAGATTGTATTGGGGAAGTTGCAAATCGGGTGAAGCGGAGCTTTTAGAGGAGACTTTTGTTTTTGACAGAAACAAAGTTACTGGTTGTGATTGTTCAAGGTGTTGGTGAAGAGCCTTAAGATTAGACCTGATACCGCGTATGTTGTAATAATGGATCACAAAGAGAGTACTTTCGGTGACCGAGGTGTCTTAAGCCCTGCCCTCGCGGACATCCCAACGACGCAGCGTTTTGGGTCAGGTGCCATAGAAATCATAGTCATATATTTTTTTAATTTTGGACTTTCAATCCGATAGGAAGACAGTGAGGGCGAGATGTAGGATTGGATGAGAATGGATTAGGCACAAGGAAAAAGGTGACCGATAACTTTTACCGAGCTCAGAAAATCGGAGGCCTCACCAGCTCGTAAGGAGTACACATTCCTGCCATCTCTTGTTGATTACAATAATTTTGTAGGTTATATATTTACGATGAATTTCCCCTATTTATATGCATAAAATTATTATACGATGTAACTCCTGCTACATGTAAAATCATTTCACAAATTCTTCGCCTTCTTGAACTTCTTCTCGCCATACAGAGACACTCAAACAGCAGTAAAAAATGACACGTTTCAATCGAACAAAATTTTATGGATAAAGGTGCTATATTCGTTTGTCGCTGTCCCAAGCTAGGACAATGCAAATGTAAGTGCACTTAGCTACTTGATTCGCTAAGGATGGCGCTATCAGATTGGTACGAAGCACCTTGATCCATTTCTAAAATGGTAGGATTCGCTTTTATGTTTATAAATGAAACTCTATTAAATAATTACTTAACACCTTCATCCGTGAAAATATCGCAACGTCCAACAAAATATTGTTTATCACTTTCAGCCACTTAGCTCTTCAGTTAAAGTCAAACTTGTCCAAAAATGTTAATGTAAAGATAAATAATGATTATAAAGGTTTTGGGTTATATAGATAAATGATGATAAATTGAGATTTCATCTTTATGTCAGTAAATATCTTCGAAGAGTTTACTGCCAATCTCAGGATCTTCATCGAAGCAGATGCTTCATTAATCTCCATCTGAGGAAGGTGAATTTACGAGTGTAGTTGCACAGTTATACAAGTCTGTAGGTATATCCGTTAGATTTTTAAGTTTATACCCAAAATTTTCTATTTATGTCAATAAAAGTATTAAACAGCCCTCTCTACTAAAACCCATGTGAAGCTAACGGAGCATACTCTGAAATGCATTATTTTACAGACTTTAAGTAAACAAAATTGTTTACATCGGATATCTAAACTGATTTTCAATTTTTTATCTAAAATGTTAAATAATATTGTTAATCATTTAGGTTTCTTGAACTTTTGGTACTTTTTCTATTTCAATAATTTTAAGTATCGCCGTGCCGCGTTTAAATGAAAACTGCAGTGCAGCAGCTGGATAATAATTTTGGGAAAGTGTAGCTAATAATTGAATATTTAAGAATTGAACACAGCATTGTCTAAGAATTTTTGTATTGTTTTTCGTTTTTCTCGATCAAAATTCACCTCATAAGTTTTCTTTTATTTTTGTAGTTAGGGTGTGAAAAAGGTTGTAACGTTGTTTTCAATCTGTGCGCCAGTGAACTTTAGAAACTTAAGGTATTCTTTACAAATTATGGACACCAACACCTCGTTTGCATTATTTTATTTTCGGTTAGACCGTTGTTTGCTTTTAAAGATAATGTCGACACTCTAACAAATATATTGGGCAAAAGTTATATCTATTATAGCCATTTAGGAAAGTTCGGCAAGAAGTATTCAAGAACTACAATAAAAAAACTAATTTACGCATCAGTTCAATTATTTGGTAATTCGACATTGCTTATAACGTGAGCATGTTGAGTTAGTTTGTACGGGTTGCACACAGTGATATTTCACACATTTAATAACGATGATAGTAAATCGATTGCTTATGCACCCAGAACATTGTCTAAAGTGAAATAAAACATAATTGGATATTGTTGGCCTTGGCAACTATTGTTGAAATTTTCCTTAAATATAGTAAACAGTAATAAAATGAAAAATACAAAACATGACTAAATTAAAACCATTATTAAATGGCCTAATATTTATTTTACGTTATTTATCAAACAGGGATCTTAATGCAGTTGAGATTTTTCTAGGTGGAAGCAGTTATTACGTTGATTGTAGTATTATGTTTCTGGTGTATTAACCGTACGATGCTGACTACTTAAATCCATGTTAATGCAAAAGAACAGTCTCGTACATAATATATACTAAAGAGCGCAGCTTATTTCAGTTTATTGGAAGTAATACATTTATTGCAAATGCAGCCACTGTACTACTTGTAAGGAGCTCATACGATCAATCCTATTTTTAAGTGTGGTCTTGAATAGGCCAAAATTAGCTACAATACTAAGGAACACTTACGATGATAGATAGAGAGATATTGAATTTCCAAGAGATGCCGATTAATGGTTACCTTAAATTTTTTAAAGCATAACTGAGAGCAAAATCATTACAGAGTTTAGAAACCGTGTAGAATATGTGAATGGGCAAACCGAGTATTACCAGCAAAGGTGTTGCAAGATGATATCAAATAATGTAATTCAGCAGGACAATAGCAATTGTAATACCGATTGTATAAGGAGAGAATTGACACGACTGTTCTATACTCAAGGGACTGTATATCAGAAGTTGAGGACAAGCCATTGATAAGCCTAATCACTCTCCTTTAAATACGACCAACGCTATAGAGAGCGTATTGAGAAGCACCAACCCAGATATGTGAACCGCATTCTAGAGGATGTTGAATTTGGGCCTTATATAACATATAGAGCTGTTGGAAGGAAAAGTACTGCTTAGGTGTATACAAAAAGCCTATTTTACGAGCAACTGCTTTAGAAGCTGACAAAATATCCTCAACTCATTATATATCTGATGATATAATCATTCCAAAATAGTAATAGGGTCAGAAAGCTTAAAATCTATGCCATTCTACTTATAACATGTGATGATCGATCTTTTGTGGCGAACACAAGGCAACACTGAGTTTTAATGGAATTAAAATTAAGAAGATTATTACTTCCCGATTCAAGCATACGTTGAACGTCTTTGTGGATTGAAATGGCCATTTTAGCTTTAATGACTTGATTTGAGATAGAAGACTCACATGAACTACAACGAAGAGTGCTGTCATCAGCAAAGCAATAGATCGGATCACTCGTTGAAGAAATATCATTTATGTATTGCAGAAAAATATAGGAGCTACTGCAAGTACGACACGTATTCGTTTTTATACAGGAAATTGGATAACCAGTTGATGAACGTAACTGCTAATCCAAACCAGGAGACACTGGCAAGCAAACACTCATGCGAAACTTGTTCGAAAGCTTTTAAGATCTACAACAGTTTTTCACCGGATTGTTGCAGTGTATCTTCCAAACTTGGGTAATGTGTGAAAAATCACTTGTTGAACAACTATGCTTGAAACCATATTGTTGGTCACTAAGCAGTTTCTTACATTCAAGCACACAGTAGTTGCTGCTTGTTGGATTTTCCCATGACTTTAGACAAAATGGAAGTATTTCTGTGCTATGACCCGCAGGATTTGTAGGAGATAAAAATTGAAGACAATTAGAGTTATGAACATTGAAATCTCCCAGAACTAAGATATCGCAGCAATGGAAATTTAGATACAAGATAGCCAACGTTCAAACAAAGGTAATCAAAGAAGCATTTAAACTTACTGTCATTGTGAAATCTATAAATGCAACAGAAGGCTTTCACAAATTTAGGACCAGAATGTTTGGAGCAAAATACGTCGAATTTCTTATTCACCAAAGAATACACATGCGGTGTTCTTCAAATAGATACAAACTCCTTCTTTGAACCGAAAGCTAGAGTGAACGTTGTATTAGGGAAATTGAAAGTCGGGTCGGAATTTTCAGAGCAGATCTGTATTTTAAATAGATACAAAACGTCGGGGAACAATTTTTGTTGGTAAACAGCATTAAAATTAGACCAGGAACCACGTTATGTTATAATAATGAATCAGAAAGTTAGTTCGATGACACATGTCGTTTGGGCCTTGCATTCTCGGACATTCAAACGGTGCAGTACTTTACGCCTGGTATTTTTCGCCCTAGAAGCCACAGCTATCTTTTATGGAATTAGGAAGGTAGTGAGGACCAGAGGGAAAATAGGGTAAGAATAAATTGTGGTTATGTAAACGGTGACCAGTAGCCCTTACCGAGCTTAGAAAATGGGAGACCCAATATAAAGGAGCCCATGGTGGGGGTGTTGGCACCTCCCCGGCTAGGATGTGCATACACTTCCCACCTTAAGGGGCCACTTTTTTTGTATGATTTCGCACAGTGATGAATGCACACAATTGCAGTACAATTGATAATAGAAAGATGGATTGCTACGTTTATTTTGCAACACTATCCAATTTGTTTTTGAAACTAGTACTTCCAATGTGTGACCTTCTGCACCGCCTCAAGTTCCCCTCATGCTCGTTCTATCCGGGTTGTAACTTTAACGGTTGGGTCTCATTTCTCAATAATGTTGCTACCAATATAAACAGATTTTTCTACTTTATCCAGTGCCGCGTTTTCGACAATAATACTTTTATCTTGTACGTCGTTTGGTTTCATTTTTATTAAGTTTTAGTCCAAACTGTTTACAAATTTGGGTTGTCCTGTTCATTAGCATTTGGGGATGTTCATTGGTGTTGACCAGTACTAGGGTGTTGTCGGTATACCTTATGACGTTTCTGGTCACACCATTAAGAATAATCCTTTCTTAAACATGCATTAGGGCCTTACTAAATATTTCATTCGAATAATTGTTGAAAATTAGAGGGAATGCGTACAGCCCTGTTTTTACACCTTTCTTATTTACATCGCCGGATGTGTGACTACCAACCATTAATCATTAATGTTCGGCTCTTCGTTCTTCTAACTAAATGAGAAAATAAAAAGTTATGAAGCTTCAAAGACGTAAAGTGAGATACAGTACTCAAGACGACCTATTTACGTATAAAATATTCTGAGAACAGAAGTTAAACTAGACCCAGACCTATTAGACCTTTTTCCCATACATCATTTCAAATGAGATTGACACGTAATAAATATTTATCTACAAAAGAAAATATTTGGACAGCTTTGCAAACAAGCAAGAAGTTCACATTTCAATTTGGATTTTCCTGCATTTTTATTAATGCTAGTTTATATTAATTTACAAGCACATTGCCGTGGAAGAATCATAATCTTAATACGTCAATATAGCGCTGGTACATATTTACAATTACGTGCTTCTTGTGCTAGTGTGAAGACTACTTGAAATAATCCGTGAATCACAAGCAGTTGGAGGTCTACTCGTTCTATAGGTTAATTTTTCAAATCTTTCATTGGATTGAATTTTGCGGAAACGAGTAGTCTTGCCACGATCAGTTTGCACAGAACCGGTTCGTAGGGAGGGAAATTCGCCACTGTGGTGCACCACGGAAAGTTTCCATTATGCATGTTTTCACTGCAGCACATTATGTATGTGTAACTTACGCCTGTTGATATTCTAAATTACTTCAAGACGTATTTGTTCTTAAAGAATTAGAAGTGTCTGGTGGGTAATGTTAAAGCAAATGACAAACTTTTAGGTTGTATCATAAGGAGAAAGCAACGGCACCAAAAAAAAAATACTATTTTGAAATATGCTAAGTTCAGGCGATTTTCGATACATTTTAAAAATAATAATGGCACCAGAAAGTAGAAACATTTAAGCCGATACGGCTGTACTATATTTACATTTAATAAAGACTCATAAGAGTTTTACATAAAATACATTGTTTCTTGCCGTTATCTGTACTCTTACAGTGAGGCTACGTTATTGTGTCCTATTTAGTATTTCACTCTTTGATAGTGATATCACTTTATCTTACTCTACCAAGGAATCGTATAAAACTCCTTACTCTAACATAATCTCATACATTTCCACTACCCCCCTCCTCTAACAGGCAAAAGAAATACCTCACTTGGTTTTTCCTTCTTCCGCACTATCTTTTATACTATCTATTCACTCACTTCCATTTAAACCACTAGTCAGTTCTTGTGTTGTCTTTTACAGTTGCTTAGTTTTAAATATTCGTCACTCTAGTTCTATGTACGGTCACAAGTTTATTGTCCGCTTTAATAACTATGTTAGTTGATTTGTCTTTAATTACTTCGTGTTGTGTGTTCTCATTCCTCAATAACACCTTCAATTAAATGTATTTAATGGTGTTACATTTATTATCTACGTCTGTCTTCCTCATAACTTTAGAGTGTGTTACATTTTTCTTAGCATACCCCATTGTTACGGGAGAAACTGGCAGATAAGGGAAGGTGGCCGGAAGCTCAGTGTTTATGTGTGGGTTGCGATACTACTTTGCATGTAGCATAATTAAGCAAAGCATAAATCACAATAAGGGAAAGTCATGAAACAAAGGGCTCCAGTTTGTATATAATCTAAAATATCGGGATCTAAGCACCTAAGTACGAGTACTCCACAGCAAAGTTCAAAACGAACAAAAAACTTGCGTACCTTACGTCGCATAAACTAAAGCTTCAAAATATTCTTGTAAACACGTAAGGCAATTTTGTTGGCCTACGTGGTTCTAGTTGTCGTGAGCTCTCTAAATGGGGCTGCTCGTTTGCTATAGGATTATCCACGCTGACCAATAAACACTAAAAGGGTTTGATACATATACTTTCCCATACGAGTGCAATAGCTAAATAGGCACACTTAAAACTAACTATGTACATGCAATTAAATACTATAACTCAAAATACGAAAAAGAACGTCCACAGAACGGTTCACACAGGGCCTAGATTGATCCCGTTCTGGTACTGGTGACAGCGTAAGAAGCATGGGTCTTGGAATGGCCGACACTACAGTGGTCTCTTTATGGTTGATTTGAAAGTAGCATTAACGGTATATCTACAATAGAGTTAACTGGAATGATCTTAACTACCCATACGAAAATAATGAAGGAAAAATGAAAATTAAATAAAAATTCTGTAATATTTTAAGTACGTCCATGTCAAGTAGAAATCGGGAGCGGGTAACGGATTTATGCAGTTATAGCAAGGATATTTGACGTTGTAAGTACTTTTAAGAGGTATAAGGGAGAGGTGAACGCTCTGTTACGGGATTTGCTAGGTCGTCCGGAAAATCAATACTTTTAAATGGATGTGCACGGCTTGCGTTTTATAATTCTTATATATATTTCTATAACAGAATTTTTGAACGTATCTGACTAATATCTTTAAAGAGATTTTATTTAATAGAATGTAGCCCTCCTAACTAGTGTTTAAAACTAATCACGGGCAATTAGAGTATATTCTAAGGGATTTCAATGCAAGGGTTTTGGTGTTTCATAAGGCCTCTTTATCCTTAGTGAGACAGTATTAATGGTGAAGTTATTGATGGAGATGATGGCTAATGTACTTGAGTTATTTACACACGGGAAATTTGATAATGGATATTTTCGTCTTGAATATCTACATGCGGGAACGAGTAATTCATTTACCGCTTGTACACGCCGTTCGTGACAGGTTTAGGTAGAGATGGTGGTGAAGGTGGAAGGTTACCTGGTGGGTCTCTAACTCGGGGGTCATACGAGTTATTTAATATTTGGTTTACAAGGACTAATTCTTTAATCTGGATTGTATCGCGACATGCTATCTGGAACCGATACGGTTTCAGGACTTCAGAAAAGAAGTGAATTTTTAGAACTGGTAATTACGTTAAGTGCGATAGAATTTTAAAACTTACTTGTTTTACGTAATTTTAGGATTGGTAACTTTGCGACAGAAATAACGGTCTAATCTGGTCTGCTTTGTCACTGCTAATTTGTGTACACTCTGCACTTTAGTAAGTGACCTAGGGAGGCGTATCAGTGTAAGTTTGTGTATAATTATCTGCTGAGCATCGAGTCCGGCAGAATTAAGGGTGCAGCCTTTCTATCCGACTGAGTAAGTGGAAAAATACTCCGGGTATAGCCTCCCGGGGCGACGTTGCTTTGCCAACGAGTGTGTGTAGATGTTCTAAATAAAACTTAACATGCAGGTGACAGCAAATTTAAGAAACAGCAGGCCAAAAGTATCCTAAGGAAAAGAGAGTTGAGTGAACGAGTGAAGAATAGTAATAATAAAGACGCGGTTGGTACGAAAATGAAAAGGCCACGTATTTATTTCCCTGTTCAAGGGAGATGGTGGTCTGCTTGGACTTCCCAAGCTCCTTCAGCCACAATCATGGATTCCCAGCATACATACATACATTATCTATATATGCAAGGTGGGATTAAGGATGGGTGTTTTCAGGATGTGGTCGGATTCGCGCTTTTATTCAAGCACTATGGTCGGACATGCAACTTGGTCGTTTTTACAAATATTATATAACGAAGACGGAAAGAAATTTGTTATTTATAACCCCGTGGGTGGTGAACTAAAACCTACACTGTACGTTAAAACGTATGTTCAATTTAAGTACATGCGTTAGAAGAAGATACAAATGTGCATCGGCATACATCGGCCACATAAATGGCCAACAACGACCTAAAACCATTTACACAGCGGTACTTCAAAATTTTTTTACTTATGTTGTTTTTAAAATGTTACAAACAACTAAATTAATTTGAATAATTCTCATTTATTTAAAATACGCTTAAAGAAATTCATTATGACGATATAAACGATTAAGTTCATAAAAGTACCTAAATATTTAAAAAGCAATACCTGATAAGCTCGAACACCTACATAAAATATTAATATACAATTTACATAAAATCGTTTTACTATCTACTTGCTCACGGTTTATTCCTTAATTTGGAACCTTCAACAAACCGCTTCAGTTTTCCACTATGATATTTTTTGCAAATCGGCAATTATAATTTTCAGTTATCTTTGTAACTTTTAACTACAGTTGTGCACAAAACAAGAATTCCGGTTAAGAAAATTTAAATTCGAAGGTTTTTGCGTTTCTAAAAGCGTGTTAAGTTTTAATTTTACAGAAAAAACACGAACTTTACTTTATAAAATTCAAAAACTGAAATTTTACAGTTTTTTGTCTTTCAAAAAAACTTTTTAACTATAATTGTACACAAAACAATTAGCAGATTACCTAATCACTGTCATCATAATTTCAATAACTGTTTCCTGTATCATTTCCACCGAAAGAAATTATCAACGGTTCCACCATTACATCTAACGGTTTTTCACGAGACCACCCTTTCAAATATGCAAAATTCTTTTTTTCCAAGTATCAGCATCACATTGGTCCAAAGACTCCGCTCACATTTGCAGTACATTATCATCAGAATATCCACCTCTACCAATCTTTTTATCAAAATTGATATGCAAATTCCTTAAATGTTTCCAATGTCATTGAGTTGACAATTTTATGAAGGTAATCGGAGAATAGAATGGCCATTTTCTAGATTAATGTTATCAACTACGTAAAATTTTTCACCTTTACATTGCTTGGCAACGTTTAACAGATCTACTTTTAGGTGATTTTCACAAAAAAGTACAGTTTTATTTTTTAGCCGGTTTTTTGAATAAACTTTTTTCGAACTAGAAGATGGCATCCATACCACAATCCGGGAATGGTATGATGCATTATCCATCACGATTATCAATGGTTCGTTTAACTTTGGTAACAGCTACTCTTTTAACCACTCCTCGATGCTGTCATGATAGTCGGCTGACTTTGATTTTGTAGCGAATATTAAACTTTTCATGCTCAATAAAACCATTTGAATTACCGACATCTGGGATGATATATCTTTTCCCAGTGGAAGAACATTGTGTATTTTTCACAGACTTTGGAGCATGATCTTACCAATACCGTTTAACTGGCCCTTTATTATTCAAGTTTCATTCAGAAACACGAGGGGAAGAGGTGACTCTTTCTGCATATTTTTTTAGAAATTGTACACATGTAAATATCACATCCCTCTTCTCATAAAGTGATCTGCGGTTACAGTCCTTTTTATATTTAAACCCAATGCTATATGCAATACTTCTTATAGTTGTACATGCTGCTTCCAATAATCCTTTATTATGCAATATATTTTTAACGACTGGATCTCTTAATTGCTGTCGGTAATTGACTATCCGTCCATTTGCTCAAAACAATCTTTCTAATTCTTTCATCAGAAACTTTTAAAGTACTAGATGTTCTTTCTAACACTGCCTCAACATTACCCAAACTGCCAGAGTTATCTATTTCTGGGCAGAAGTATTCGTAAACTTTAAAAATTAACTCCTGACTACGTCCATTTAATCATTTAAAAATAGACACAGCTTCTGGACTAACCTTCTCATCTCACAGCATGGAGGCAAATTTCAACTGTATTGACCTTTAATGATTTACCGGAATGCAGCAATAAACCTCCACTCACTTTCGGCACGGCACACAATTTCAGAATTAACAGCTCTATAACGTCAACTCAACTAATTGTTTGGTTTAGCTTAAATCCGCAATATTAACCGCGAAAAGTTCAAAGCAGATTCAGGTGACTTAATTTTACTTCAGCTGAGTTTATTTCACACTAATAATTTATTTACACAACGTTCCTTGACTTTTATATACACAAAATTTTATTTAAAGCAGTTTATATGCAGCAACTAATTGTCTGTCTGAGCAAGCTGTGGGTGCCGTACGTTGTTTACTCGATATACCCAAATTTACCAAAACAATAAGATAGTAAAATCCGCAAAAGCGCATTTTTGCTCCCAAAAGAAAATAGACAAGTACTGACAATTCAATCTTTCTTTTCGAAAAATTCAACGAAAACGTCAGCTCGAACAAAGCTTCCCGGGGTTCAAAAATCCTCTCTTTTAATCTCCACTAATAAAGTAGACAAGTGTCCACGTTCGATAACTTCAGTCACCCGGTAGGTAGTAGGTAGATTGTGTACGCGCCCGGTCCCAACATATCTTACTCCCAACTATTCACCACAATACCCTAATTCCGACTGAACTAAATAATTGAAAACAAAATCCCCTTTCCCCCACAAGATCACGTCATCTTTCACCCACTTCCATTAAAATCTTCCTGTAACAACTGCATTCTGTACGTTTCCCAGAAAACCAACAAGCGTTGAACCGTACAAATTTCGATAAAAACAGAAACGATACCCAGAATTGCGACAGTTACGTCCAGTTTCTAAAAACAATCCTATTCTACCGGTATTATAATATTTAGTTCTTTTAAATAATTACCTATAGAATGGATCTACGTTTCCTAGGATGTCATGTGGGACATTACATTTTTCCCAAAAACTAAATGTTGGTCTGGCTATATGCATACATATTAATAAATGTTTCTGCATTATTTTCTAATTCTCCGAAAAACATAATTCCTTTATATTTTTATACGTTGTAGCAGGAAATCGTGTATCACTTGTCTCTATTTACAACCAAATCTTTTTACGTTAGTCTCATACCTTTTCAATACGTTACTTTCACCTTCTTTTAATTGACTTCTGAGCGCTTTACTTTCATTCATTTTAAATACATCAAACCTTGTTGTTTCTTGTCGTTTTTCTTCCAAAATTAATAGTTCATTTAGTAATCCCAATTGTTGGATTACAGTATCTCGAGCATAAATTCAATATCATACGTTTCTTTTAGCATCGCATGGGATGTTATCTAGCTTCAAAACAGTTTTATTTCCAATTTTTTTTTCATTTTTTAAATGTATTTATTTTAATTATACAATTTATTACAGGAATTTGCAAGTATTAGTGTTATGTCATATGTAGAGCTATGGTAAAACATCAGTAAATATTATTATTATTGTAAATCATTTGTATGTTATCATTAGGATCCGTTACTATTAGATATCTAAGAGTAGTAAATATACGTGTGTTCAAAGATTTAGTACGTTTGTCAATAATACAGATAGTTGTCTAAAAGTTAATAAATAATAAGTTGTGGTTTACTGAAGAAAATCCTTTTAGAGATAATCAACTTTACTAAATATTTGAAACGTGCAATTAAAATTGATGCAAGTATTAGAATTTACAAATTTAACGCAACAATAGTGGAACAGTTATTATGTTAACTTTATGTGTATTTATTATTCCTTGTATTCCCAACTGTGTGCGCCTCTAGTTCTTTTAAATGAAAATTTCTAAGTTTATCTTTTTTCTTTATTGTGTTACAGTAAGGCAGCTTTAATTAAACTAAGGTTTAAATCTTGGATAAGAAATTCCTTCTTTTTGTTTTAATTAGGTTAATATGCAAATTATTAGCTAGAAAAAATAAGTTAGAGTTTACAAATTATCTTTATAGCAAGTTTAATACAAGTTAAGAAAAAACAGACATTTTTGTGGTGTTCTTGCGACTTCCAGGATAGTAATAGCCGTTAATGTTGTTAATTAATACATTTATTGGCAATTATATTGCTTTTATAAAATTTGAGTTAAAGCAAAGTGAAGTGATACAATTTGTGAAATTATACTATTTTATTTTTATCGTTTGATTGAATGTTAGGTCAATTTGAAACAGAAGGAGTGATTCTGACATTGTAGAAACAACAACGTATTTGTTATTAAATTGTAGTCTTTGTTAATAAACAAGTTGAATTGCTGTACCTATTTATGACATTTGAATATTTTGTTGAATGTGTGCGTTTTTATATTTTTGTTTCTGTGTGAACGTTGTCAAGAACCAGGGGTGGTCGCTGGATAGGAAGGAGTCATTTGGGTCTCGGCTATCATACCTCTCACTGTCGATGGGTATATTCCCGCGCGTGGAGCAAGTGTGGCGCAGGGTTGGTTGTTGTGGTTGGCCCCCTCACCAATCGCGGAGCGGAGGCTCCAAAAACTAGTTTTCTATCCCATCTCGGCGTGTCAAGATGGATCTGTAAAGAGCGACTGCCTCTTTGGACCTGGATCGCTTCTAAAGTAGGTCATGTGAGGGTGTGATTGCTGCTCACCCTGTTTTAGGTACACCCGGCGTCAATGAAAAAGCCCATCCTCGAAGTAGTTTTAAAAATGCACATAAATTTTGTACATCTTTTTAAATTTAAAAATGGTCAGGTAGATTTTCTATCGTTTTGTTACACAAAGCAGGCCCAAACCCCCTCATGGCGTGACATAGTGGCAATAAATTGAAAAGGATTCGTTAAATTACTATACAAAACAAATTTGTTTTTTTATAAAAGTCTTAGAATTTAATTTGCCATAAGTGAGTATTATATTTCATTTTGAGATTTCCTAAAAACCTGAATTGACATTTGTAGCGTTTCTAGTTTCTTAGAAAAGCATTTGGGATGTATGTAAATTAAATAATGCCACCCTACCTATGGGAAATTTTATGCCAAATAACCAGTTTTTATTTTAGCAATTATAACGTTTTTCGATTCAATTCAAATCTTTATCTTATTAAATTATTTAGGATGTAATCAAAATCAATCCATGTAGAAAGTATAAGAATGTATTTTCCTATTATTCTGGTATATTCGGCATATTTTATTTTAAGCCGGAAATCAATTAATTTACAATACCATTCAAATAATTACATGTAATTACTACAAGTAACAATAGAATTTAAAATTGCTTTGTGAAAATAGGGTGTAAATAGAACAAGTGATTATTGAATATTCAGTTTTCACCCGCCATGACTTTGTCGTAACTACATTGTGAAGCTTTATTTTAATACGAAAAAATGCCCCGTTGCTTAAGGTAAACGGATAGTTCGTTACAGCAAATGCGAATTATTCTTGGTTTATTGATTAGTGGACTTTCAATAAGCGAAGTATCCCGTCGATGTAACTTATCGGTAAGTAATTCTGCATAGTTTGATCAAATTATTTTTGCTTGCGTTTTTGTGTACGTTTTTTAATTGGATTTGCACAAGATTAGTTTTATTTGTAATTTTAGAGCAGACAGGTAAGAAGATGGCGAAATCGATATGAAGGCGGCGGCGAAAGATCACTGTTGACTCACCGTCCTGGAAATTCACGTGTGACCACCATACAACAGGAACAAGAAATTGTAAACTTAATAAATAATGCACCTTTCACTAACTGCGTTCAAAGATTACAAATCCATTGCAGCGAAGAGATAATATCGAGACGTTTACATAAAAATGGAATTCATTCAAGAAAACCAGCTAGGAAGAGTATACTTTCTCAGAGCATGTTACAGTGCGTTTGGATTTCTGTCATAATGATTTTGACAAAGATTGGTCGACGGTGATTTTCTCTGATGAAAAGACGTTCTCGTCATCGCAAGATGCTTCAGTCACTTTATGGCGCCCCGATAACCAAAGGTATAAACAAAGATACGTTATGCCGTTAGCAATCAGCGGGCGTGTGTCCACAGGTGTAAGGAGATGGATGAGCAGCGCTGGACCTGGAGAATTGGTGCAAGTATCTCCTCTAGTGCTTAACTACATTCGATATATAGAAGTATTGGAGCATGTGCTTTTACCTCCAATTAATATTTTATACCCGAAAGAAGAACGTGATGGACCGATGCAGTTTCCATACGGCACGACGGGTTATGGATTGGTTCGCAGAAAATGCTGGCAATATAGAATTGCTGCGTTGGCTCAGTAAATCTCCAGATTTAAATCCAATCAAGAACCTTTTGGCCGATATGGTAAAGAATTGGAACGATATAACCACAACGGCATTCGCGAAAGGATTGTTGATGCTTTAATGTCACATGTTCGTAGGATTTGGGAAAGTTTTCGTTTTGGAAACCTTAGTCAAATTTTAACGGCAGAATGCGTTGAAGAATGAAGGCTTGTATTGAAAATGAAGGATTTTGTATTAATTATTAAACTATTACTAGATAGTACTATTTTTTTATGTGTTTAGTGTTTACTTTTAGTTAAATCGTTAACTCTGTTGTAATGTTAATAATAAAAAATAAATATAAAAGGTAGAAAGAAATCGATTTTTTAAATTCAATTTCCATTTTTATCGTTGGAAATACAAAAACATTTGTGATTGAAAATCTTCCACTTTTATATTAATTCGATTTTTAGCGGTATTTGTGCCTATCAAT
Source organism: Vesta saturnalis (assembly GCA_036346205.1). Taxonomy (NCBI): domain Eukaryota; kingdom Metazoa; phylum Arthropoda; class Insecta; order Coleoptera; family Lampyridae; genus Vesta; species Vesta saturnalis. The sequence continues at coordinate 1,939,175 of JARFJB010000896.1, forward strand.
GAAATGAAGGGTTAACGGATTTTTTATATTTAAATCACAATTAACGGGAACCTAAATGAAATTTATATGCCAAATAACGTGTTTTTATTTTATCAATTAGGGCGTTTTTTAATTTCAATTGATAATAAGATTTCATAGATATTCCTCGTTTGCTAGTAGTCTTTTGAATTAGAATGGAAAAAAAACAAGCACCGTGTTATCAGGGAAATAATGAAACCAAAACAATTTGGAACTGCATCATTACTTGTATTTCCTCTAATCAGCCGGATTATATCGTAGATTAATTGATTTTTTATTTTTGTGCAACAATTTCATTGAAGTTAATTCATATTAAAAATATATTACTCCTATTATCAATTACTGCATGTGAAGAAAAACAACTGACTTGGAGCTATTTTAAATTCCTTAAAGTAAACCAGTAGAGTATGAGTTCAGACGTTTCAAATAAATTTAACGTATGTATTTCTTGACTCAAAAATCTAATATGCAATCAGTTTGTAAATATTATTCATATACGTAAACAAATTAATAAAAAAATCATTAAAGAACAAGTCACCCCACCGGAAAGGGTGGATAATTAATGATTGAATGAGATTTTTAAACTCAATATGAATATAGGAAATAACACTTATAGACTGTTACATAAATCTCAACGAAGCATAAATAAACATTTACCTAAATGAAAATTTTTAAATTCAATTCGTAAATTGTAATAAGTAACGAATTACTACTGGCAAACTTTGACATAAAGTTAATTAAGATGTTCAAAGTAAAGGCAGTATTTGTAAATGAACATATTGCTAAATTTTTTAAAAAGTTACTAAGGATTTAAATACTGCAAGGTGCATTTCATAGGCCACATTTTGTTTAATGAAACTTACATATTACTTTTATATACAGGGTGGATACTCTAAGTGGAATAAATTATTTAACTTAAAGAGGTGAAGTCTGGGAGAAAAATCATGATAGGCATTCTTTATAATTGTTTCCAGCCCTCAATATTAAGGTTACAGTTTTTCCCCCGGGGGTGAAGCCACCCCTAACTCTGTTTTTTCAAATGTAAGGGTAGGTCAAGTGATGCAAAGAGTGAAACTTGTATTAAGAGGAATACAACAGAGTATTTCTTTTCTCAAAATTTAAACATTATTTTGTTGAACCGCAAAATCAAAATTAAAAATAATTAACAAATAAACGCATTCTCTTAACAAAGGAAGTTCCATTTGAGAACTTTCTTAAACTAAACTACGATTTAACGACTTCTCTGCAAAAAAATCTTTTCTTATGGGGTAGACTCATAACTTTAAAGATTTTCAAAATGGTCTCAATTTGTTTCTTGACAAAGGCCCAATCCGTGATAAAAACTATTTCTCACGTTTTGAAACATGTCTTGTGGAATATTTCTGATTTCTGCAGTAATTCTGTCCCTCAGATCCTGAAGGTCGGTCGGTAGTATAGCATAAACCTTACTCTTCAAATATCCCCATAAAAAAAGTCAAGGGGATTAAGATCCGGGGATCGTGGTGGCCATTCAAGTGCACCTCTTCGACCAATCCATCTATTTGGAAAAATTTGATTTAAATAGTTCCGTACTGGCAATGCATAGCGCGATGGGGCGCCATCTTGCTGAAACCAAATTCTCTCATCCAAGTCATTTGGATTGGTATTTGGAAATAGACCCCTTAAATTTGGGAGCAGGTCATCAGTGAGCATAGAAAGATATAACTGCCCACCAATGTCACCATTCAGAAAAAGTGGCCCTACCACTCGATCTCCAATAATCCCAGCCCATACGTTTAATCTTTGTGGGTGTTGCATGTGAGTCTCCCGCATCCAATGAGGGTTGTGATCAGACCAATAACGACAATTGTGATGATTCACTTCACCATGCAAGGAGAATGTACGTTCATCCGAAAAGAGGATCCATTCCAACTGTATGTGACCTTGGTCAATGATGTCCATCACTCGTTCACAAAACTCAATTCGTCGGTCTGGATCTTCATCAGTCAATTATTGTAGCATTTGCATCTTGTAAGGATGCATCAGTTTTTAACAGCTTTAAAACAGTTCTATGACGCACTAATTGACGTGCCGAAATGATGGGATTTTCTTGAATAGCCAACAAAACGTTCCGCTTTGTATTTTCGTCAACTACCTCTCTTCTTTGTCTTGGCAGATTCTTGACATGACCCAATTCTCTATAGCGTCTTTCAATTTTGCTAATTGTGCCTTGAGAAAGCCGTGGTAAATTGGGATGATTTGTTTGAAATAATTCAGCTACCTCAGCTTGCGTGCGACCTCGGTTACCATATCCGATCATCATTAATATCTCAATGCGAAGGGCTTCCGTTAAATAAGCCATATTAAACAATTTACTACGAGGTGAAAATGTGAAAACTACACTCAAGGAATTATTTACTTACATAAACGAGCAAAGAAAAATACAAGGAACAGACAATATTGTAATTTACTAATGTGGACGCTAACAAATCAAGCAGGTAACTAAAATCGAGACTAAAACACAGAAGATTAAGAGCGTTTTTCATCAATAATAAGAGCTGCTAGCTTGCTGAGATAATAAATGCACATTATCAATACGGTACATTTTTATCTACCGGCCATTCAAGCATTGTCGAAATCAAAATGCATTTAGTGAGTGTAAGCAACACAGAAGATAAAGATTTTTTCCTTCAACGATAAGAACAGGCTTGTTGTGATAATAAATACATGTTATCACTACGGTACATTTTTTACCTACCGACATTTCAATCATTTTCGAAATTAAATACCACTGAGCCAGAAAAAGTCGTACATTTAGGTTTTTTCACTTTATTTTTCAAATGTCCGAGAAAATAAATACTGCATTGTATTCCTCTTAAAACAAGCTTTCACACGGTATGTCACTTGACCTACCCTTACATTTGAAAAAAAAAGTTATTCGCCCCCGGGGGTGGATATATGGAGAAACTGTAACCCCCAGATTGAGGGCTGGAAACAATTATAAAGAATGCCTATCAGGATTTTTCTCCCCGACTTCACCCCTTTGAGTTACAGAATTGATTCCACTTAGAGTATCCACCCTGTATGACTTTTGATTGCTGATTTATTTTTGTAAAGTTTGGTAAAAGGATTACTTGTACCGGATTCAAAATTGTAATACAAAATTAAATTAAAAATTGATTTTAAAATCGTTTCGATCCACCGAATGTTTGGAGTACAAATCTCATATAAATTATCTGATTAACGAATCATATTAGGTTTAAAAAATGATTTATGCATTTATAACAGATTAGGGCATTAAGATGCAATAGGAGAACATACTACCTTTCGAAACAGACATGAATTTAGCTGTGGAAAGTCATGTCACCTGTTTAAAATTCTCTTATCAAATATTTCGAAAAAAAAAAGCGCGTTATGGGAAGGTTTGCTATATCAGAGATTATTCAGAAAGGTTAGATGTCAATTTAACGGAATTAATAAAGCCAATTTTGATATAGATTAAATAAATTGCATAACCAGATAAAATAAAATTTAAACTGGTGAAGTATAAAAATGTATTTACACAATTATGATATAAATTTATTTCCAATTAAAAGTAACTAATATACGATATTAAGAATTGTTTGTAGGAATCGCGATTAATGCTGTTTTACATCATTATAAAGTAAGCTGGCTCATATTGTAATTTAATTTACAATACACCAACCTAATGTAGTTATATAATTACATCGACACTTCATACTGGAAATAAGTGTATGTACAGGGTCGGTCCGTATATTTAGACAGCGTCTCCAATCTCTACTATAATAGATAGAAAAAACTTTAAATACCAAAGTTGTAGGGATTTATCTAAGTCGCCAGAAAAGTCTACCAAACATTATACAGGGTGTCCCGGAAAAACGTGGCATACCAAACTTATGTTTTTTCAAATGGAACACCCTGTATTTTTAAAGAAATGAATAGACCGCATTTTTCTGATTCCAAATATATATATATATATATATATATATATATATATATATATATATATATAGTGAGGACGTTTAGGTTGGAATAAATTCAATATCTCGTAAAGCACAATATTTTTCAAAAATCGCTCGGACCCGTCGATTTTATATTTTTTCGGGGCATATTTTGCGAGAAAATAAATTTTATACAGGGTGTCAAAAAAGATTTGCTAAACAAAATTTTTTTTTTTCAAATTGCAACCTAATTTTTTTATTGCATTTTTGGATTGCCCTTACAATTCTAAACATTTGTCATGTAGCATGTGCTATACCTAAGTCCAAGCGTTTTGCAGTTATTCGCGTTAAAAATTTAAAAATTGAAAAAAGATCATGAAGAAAACGAAAAATAAAATAATTTTTATAACGTTTTATTATATCGAAAACAAAGATTCGTAAACTTAAAAATAATTTTATTTCAGCAAATGTTCGAAATGTCCTCCGTTAGTCAACTAACGCCCGAAATGGTTCGAAATGTGCAGCAGGAATTTGTAGATCGATTAGACTATTCTGTCTACAGCTATTGTAACAAAACGCTTGCACAGGTCGATTTTTATTTTCAATTACGCATCGTACGCTATTATTGATGTACGAATGACGTCATCACTTTCGCGTACATGACGTCACTATTATTTTTTTAAATAGAACATGTTTTTCTCTACATTTTTAAATTCTACAACAATAGACGATTACAAAAATGTATAATACTTATTAGTCCAAATCATTAGTGTGTGAATTAGAGACGAATGTTGTATCAGAAATTTTTAGTTATAAAACTTTATTGAAATGACTGGACTAACAACGATGATAGGTTTTCATTACAATGGTTTTGTCTTTTGTTTTTTTTTGACATGTTTAGTTTTTGTTTACAATGCTAATGTCAAACAATAAGTACTGAATTGTCAATTACCTATTTGTTAAAGTTCTCAATAATGGTACGTTTAAGCGAACAAGAATTGAAATTTTAATAATGTGTGGGTATGGTGACAAGTCCCGTACCCAGCAAGAAGTTTGTGAATTATGGAATGATAAGTATCCAGATCGTTCTATTTGTCAATCCACTGTATCGAAAACAGAAAAAAAAATTAGAGAATTTGGTCATGTCAGAGATAATTATAAAGGTCGTTCTGCAATTAGTGATGATGAGCAGTTGGATTTGCTACTAAATGTTAAAGAAAATCCACACATATCCAGTAGACAACTCATGACGGAAAATTCATTGAGTAAATCTACAATTGTAAAATATTTGAAAAAATAAATTTCACCCGTACAAAGTTAATTTAGGTCATGAACTCAACGGAGATGATTTTGATCGAAGGATGGAATTTTGCGAAGTTATAATGGAGCAATGTAATAATGACCCACAATTTCTAAAACATGTAGTATTTACAGATGAAGCAACATTTTATTTAAATGGTACTGTTAATAGGCAAAACTGTAGATACTGGTCAGACACTAATCCTCATTGGATGATGGAGGCCCACACTCAGTATCCTGAAAAAATTAATATTTGGGCAGTAATTGTTGGCAACAACATTTTGGGACCATTTTTTATGGAAGGAATGTTGACTGCTGAAAAATATTTAGAAATGTTACAAAATGATATTATTCCAGCAATTGCTGCGTTATATCCAGATAATAACAATCCACACATGCCTAGTAATTTGATATGGTTTCAACAGGATGGTGCACCACCACACTATGCGCAGAGAGTGCGTAATTATTTAAACGCTACTTTTCCCAACAGGTGGATAGGTAGGAGAGGGTTTATAGAGTGGCCAGCAAGATCTCCTGATACAGCCCCCCTTGATTTTTACTTTTGGGGTTATCTTAAATCTAAAGTATACTCCAATAGACCTGCCAACATCGAAGACTTAAAAGAGAGAATCCTTAATGAGGTAAGACTCATTCGCCGGGAAACATTAAATGAAGTGTTGGAGGAATTTAAAAACCGTCTTGGTTATTGCCAGTTAGTCAACGGTATGCAATTTGAACATTTAATTTAGTTATCTAAGTATTTTGTTAATTATTTAGAATAATAAAAACTAAAAATTTATTAGTCCAGTCATTTCAATAAAGTTTTATAACTAAAAATTTCTGATACAACATTCGTCTCTAATTCACAAACCAATGATTTGGACTAATAAGTATTATACATTTTTGTAATCGTCTATTGTTGTAGAATTTAAAAATGTAGAGAAAAACATGTTCTATTTAAAAAAATAATAGTGACGTCATGTACGCGAAAGTGATGACGTCATTCGTACATCCAATAATAGCGTACGATGCGTAATTGAAAATAAAAATCGACCTGTGCAAGCGTTTTGTTACAATAGCTGTAGACAGAATAGTCTAATCGATCTACAAATTCCTGCTGCACATTTCGAACCATTTCGGGCGTTAGTTGACTAACGGAGGACATTTCGAACATTTGCTGAAATAAAATTATTTTTAAGTTTACGAATCTTTGTTTTCGATATAATAAAACGTTATAAAAATTATTTTATTTTTCGTTTTCTTCATGATCTTTTTTCAATTTTTAAATTTTGAATGCGAATAACTGCAAAACGCTTGGACTTAGGTATAGCACATGCTACATGACAAATGTTTAGAATTGTAAGGGCAATCCAAAAATGCAATAAAAAAATTGGGTTGCAATTTGAAAAAAAAAAATTTTGTTTAGCAAATCTTTTTTGAGACACCCTGTATAAAATTTTTTTTCTCGCAAAATATGCCCCGAAAAAATATAAAATCGACGGGTCCGAGCGATTTTTGAAAAAAATTGTGCTTTACGAGATATTGAATTTATTCCAACCTAAACGTCCTCACTGTATATATATATATATATATATATATATATATATATATATATATATATATATATATATATATATATATATATATATATATATGTATATATATATATGTATGTATATAGTTGACATTTGGTTCAGCCGTTTTCGCGCAATTCGTATTTAAAATTAGAATTTTGAAGTTTTTCCAAGTCGCAGTTACCATGAAAATAGATTACCCGTCCATCAATCATCGTTAGAAAATGAAATAATTATTATTTCTAAACTTATTGAAAATAATAACGATAATATTAATAATAATAATAATAATAAAATACAGTATTATTTTTAATATATTATTTTTCTTTGAAATAGTGAATCAGTTGCATTTTAAACAAAGCAAACCAAAACGAAAAATTATGATTTTTTTTATATTTACAAATGCTGAATATGATCGCCATTATTTTGAACACACTTCCAGTAAATCTCATTTAAATTTAATAAAGTATTGTCGATAAATTCAGGATGTTGATTTAAATCGTTAATAGTTTTTTCGATTCTCTCTCAATGCCTCCAAATTATCGGTTCTCTCTTTATAAACTTCGTTTTCTAGGTAACCCCACAGAAAGTTATCCAAAGGAGTTAGATCTGGACTATTTGGTGGCCAGTTTATCGTACCATGTGTTCCAATTTACTCGTTATGATGACTAGTTAAAAAATCTCTTACTTGGAAAACGTTATGTGGCGGTGCTCCATCCTGATGCCATATAATGTTAATGTATTCCCTAAGAGGGACTCTTTCTAACAATACTTAAATTTCATTGTTTAGAAATTCTAGATATATATTCCCCGTCAACGAGCCCTCAAATATAATTGGTCTAATCACTCGGTTCCTAAGAATGCTACACTAAACATTCAATGACCTACGGTCCTGCGTCTTTATTTCAACATATGCGCTAGGGTGCACGGCTGCCCACAAATGAGTGTTCTTGCGGTTATACATTCCTGCCGTGGTGAACGTAGCCCCATCAGTCCACAATATCTTATTGTCATATCATTGTCAACTTGTTTCCTAAGTAACACCATTGAATAAAAATAAGAGAAGAAGTTCAACCCTAATTTTAACAAGTGTAATCGCTTTAGTAGCCCGAGACGATCATTGGCCATCTAGTAGGTGGGCCGGAAGGTATTATTAACTCATAAGCAAGCAGATTTCTTTAAATGACTACAGACGATGTTGCCAAATTTCGGAATTTTTAAATTCTTTGCATCGTGTTTAATGATTTCGCCGCATAATTTGTAGGAAATAGTTGTATATCTCCATACAATCATTGATTATTCAATGGTATAATCATAACTTCAAATTCAATTGTTAAAGCTCATTTTGTAAGTAAGTAAATTTTTAAAACCTGTTCTCAAAGTTTAGGTTTCTATATATTAAAATTCGAGAATTTAAAGAGTATTCAATGTCCTAACCATAATCTAAAAACTAACAATGCGTCTTAAAAGCAAAATCTACTTCAATAGGTGTAATTAAATATTCAAGGTCAGTAGGAGGTATATTTAAATGTTCATTAAGAAAGGGAGGGGGTTAGTCTTACTTGAAAATTTTCTCTAGCATTGCAATTTGTATAATTAGTTGTCGTCGTTCTTTGTATGTCGAAAAGTTATTAATAGTGAAAGTTTCCTATTTTTATTTTTGTTTAATAAAATGTGCTGATCATGTCTTTTTGTGTGTACTTTGATTGTATATCAACTCGACATAAGAATTCTAATATAAGTTTTTTTCGTTTCCCCAAAGATTCGTCGCGATGTACTTTGTGGTTAAATAATTGTGGAAATCGTGCTCTATATGACATAACTTTAGAACAATCGCGTGAAAAGAGAGTTTGCTCCCTTCATTTTTTCGAAAACGACTTTCCTAATACAAGTAAAAACAAACTCAATCGTAATGCAGTGCCGATTAGCTATAAAAGCAGCATCACAGAAGAGTGTGAAACATCAGAAGTATTGGCAGTAACCAGAAGTAAAAATCTTCAAGTTTACGGAAATCTGTCGGCTAATTCAATTCCGCCTACATTATTTGAAGACCTTTCGCCTGGACGCAGTTTTGATGATTCTGAAGATGCTCGTTTATTGAAGGTAAATCCTTCCAATAAAGTCCGGCGTCATAACTCGAAACAAAAATGTATGTTTTATCCAAATATTTTTTCTGTTTTAATTTTTCTTGGTTGATCTTTATTTTCATTTTTTAGTTTTGAATAGGAAATATTTTAAACGAAACGTATATAAACATGTTACCAGTATATCACTATAAGTCGTTTTGATTTATTTATATTGAAATTTTCAATTCAAATTTCGTTTTTCATTAAAAGCGACAAATTCAAAATCGAGACATGGGAAAATGAATACCTGTCGTATGTACTGAATTTGAAAAAAATAAAATGTTGTTCTTAATTACGGGGTTAAAGTTGCCCTTTTTTTCAAAATTGATTTTCTCAAAAACGGTAATTTTTTTTTAAATTTATATATTTTATAATCACGTATACCGAAAATATAGGGTTTCTCTAATTTATCCAGTGATATGCAAAATACAGGGTGAATGAGAAAAAAATAATTTTTGTAGGTGAATAGTTGTAAGTAAGCAGTTAGTTTCCTTATACGAGAAAGTGTTGTGCCGGTGTCCATCGGCCAGATTTTTTTTACCATTTTTAAACTTTTGTAGTTATTTTATTGGCTAAGTAACGTTACATTTCTACAAGACATAAGAACATCACATTTAAAGACTTTAAAATATATTTGTAATTGGAAGCAATATTTAACTTACGTAAATTTAAAGTTATTTGTTTTAATCGTAGGGTATGCTCGATGCACCATCGCCGATCAAAAAAAGGAAAAGACATCAACCTTCTTTAAGTTACGACCGTTATGAAAAGCGTATTACATTTTTAAAAAATAAAATTAAGTCCAAAAATGTAACAATTTGTCGTTTAAAACAGAAAATATCTCAACTTTTGGCATATCAAGAATTAGATGCATTATCGACCAAGTCGAAAAGTACACGGGTTTTTGTGAGAACCCAACTTCTTCATAAAGCTTATCATGCATGGAGAGAAGATGAAAAACAATTGGCTCTAAGCATGTACTTACTATAAATCGCCGTCGTTATACTTATTTATGCGAAATAAATTAAAATGTATGCTTCCATCGAAAACTACTATTGCGTCCTGGCTAAAAATTTATCATCTTCCAACTGGCACTGATACTGAACTATTCAATAAACTAAAATCAAAAATTGAAAATATGTCACATGACGAAAAGCAGTGTGTCCTCCTGTTTGATGAAATGTCCATAAAAAAAAGTTAAACATTCACTAAGATTTAATTGAAGGCTTTCAAGATTTGGGACACCTTGAACGGTCGGAAAAAATTGCAACACAAGCATTAGTCTTTATGATAAGAGGTTTGATTACAAAATGGAAAATTCAATTTTGCTATTTTTTATCCTCATCAGCTATTAAACATAATGACTTATCTAAATTAATTTTAAAAGTTATGGAGAATTTACATTTGATAGGACTACACGTACGAGTTATTACTTGCGACCAGGGAGCTAACAATCGAGCTGCTTTCCAAAATTTAGCAATGGTAGAGGAAACGCCATACTTTTTTGTTAACAACAGAAAAATATACGGAATGTATGATGTTTCTCACTTAATTAAAAGCCTTAGAAACAATTTGTTAACAAAAGAAGATATTTATTGCAGTTATGGAAAAATTACTTGGACAGATATTGAAAAACCTTACCGCATCGATAAAGCCTCTCCGACTGTGAGAGCTGCAGTGAAAATTAGTGACGTACACATATATCCCAACAGCTTTCAAAGGATGAAAGTCAAGTTTGCTACACAGATATTTTCAAATTCTCTTAGCGCTTTAATTACTACTGCCGCACACACAGGTTAGCTAAATAGTGACAGTGCCCTTGGTACTGCCAAATTTTTGGCAAAAATGAATAACATATTCGATATTTTAAATAATCGAACCCTATATAGTCCGAAAGTTAAACAGAATATATATTGTTTTAAAGGTTTTGTCCACTCTATACACGTCACTTTACAACTGAGGTCAGACCTCAAAAATGAAAATTATAAATTCTTATTAACAAACAGGTTAAACCAGGACCCTTTAGAGAATTTATTTTCAGTGATAAGAAATAGAGGAGGTTATTTTGCAAAACCCTACTGCAAAGTCTTTTAGACAAACTCTGCAATTTAATATGTTTGTTAAACTCCAAAGTCCACCTGAAAGCACCAACTGCGAAATTAGTGACGATGACGACGATGATAATGTAGTTGTTACAGATACAGAAAATGATTCTCACGTGAAAAACGACACCTACAATGAAAATAAATATGAAGAATTTGTGTTAAACCACTGCGATAAAGATTCGTTTAATTTCGACGATAGTAATAATGTCGGTATCCACGAAAACAATACATCAGTAGAAGATTGTGCGGTTGTGTATTTTTCCGGTTATCTTGTGCATAAAATAATAAAAGAATATAACTGTGATAAGTGTATTACAAGATTGTTAGATTCCGATTCAATACTGAAAGACAAAAACCAGTTGCTATTATTACAACGCGACTATTCTAAAGGTCAAAATATTGAGCATTTAAAAAAACCTACGTATTGGTGTATTTAATTTTAAATAATTTTCTATTTATTTTGAAAACCATAAATCGTCACAAAGTTTCCAAAAACATTTATTAAATTTTATTCTAATTCACCTAAATAAAATGTTTGCAGGGTTGTTAGATGAAGGTGGGACATGTTATCAGCACAATTTATTTATCATTAAACATTTATTACGGTGTAAATTACAAAAATCATTAAAATGGATGTCACAAGATTTTAGAACTGGAAATAACCCGGGAAAAATTTGTAATGTGAACAGCATATAGAAAATTATACGGATACCTGCATAATTTTACTTTATTAGTTTGATTAAATTGTTTTGGATTAAATCAAATTGTTTGAGGGTGTTATTTAGCTTAACATACCTAATTATACCTACATAGTGGTTAAAGTAATAGTATAATCTGTAAAAATAAAGATTGTCTATTTCGGCTTAGCGCTTTATTACTCTGAGACAATGGAAATGTGATCCTATTCCAGAAGTTACCAAACGTTTTCAAGGAACTCAGTTCGGTACTGAATTCAATATTGTGGTATCTCAAATACTTTTCCAGATATTAAATTTCGAAATTATCAAATTTTATCTTTTTGATAATGCCAGATTTTTTTATACTTTCGTTACGGCGGTATTCGAAGTTCGTTTTTTAAAAAGATTTTGAGGAAATGTATTATTTTGGGGTCTAAATACGCAAATAGCCACCTATTATAATAGATTAAATAATGAGGAATTGATTACCACTTTCATCACTTTCTACTAATTATCCCATTAGGTATAAGTGCATTCCTATATAATATTTGAATGTACGTTATGTTCTGCATGTACAATTAATGTCACTATTAGTAAACAATAAAAACTGGTTTATGCATATCAATTCCTTTTTAATTACCAATTAATGATTTCGTTGTTGCACATTTCAAAATAAATGAATTATATTAAGTAATAAACCTCTGCATCCACACACAAAAAAAACTTTGTAACATAGTTAAAATTAAAAATCGTTCAAAACGTTTTATAACTTCTGGAATAGAATTAAAATTCCATTGTGTTTACCTCCCGCTAGCGGTCTTAAGTCATTGAGCAGGTGATTTACGCTTTCACTTAAGTCGCGTACGTTTCTATTGAAACCCAAACGTTAGAAAGAAACAGCTGTATATTCCCAATGTCTCAGAGTAATAAAGCGCTAAGCCGAAATAGAAAATCTTTATTTTTACAGACTATACGACAAAAATATAAACAAATTTTATATAGTAATAATTTCTAACTTCAAAAACGTATTAACTGGATGTACTGCAGAAAAAAACTTTAACAGGAAGCTTTCAATGTTTTTATTATCAAGTAAAAGCGACAACGTTGTTGAGTTTAAAAACAGGTAGAAAGGGAACGATACACATTTTAAGTCTAGTTTTAAACCCTCAGGCAAGGATTACTTTGTAAAACTTGTACAAATTACATAAAAATACGCATGCAATCCAAATTGCGCGATTTCACTTACTTCCACAAGGTTGAACTTCTTTCTCTTTTTTATTCAATGGTAACACATCATTACAGTAAGCTAGCCTTTTAATTTTCTGATTATCTGTTAATTTTTGGACGGGCAACATTTTATAAGGGTGGTATCCATATTTATGTAAAACTGTTCTTATTTTTTTGGTTGATATCTCAAAGTATTTACTAGCATCCGTCGCAGATAATGTGGATTTTCTACAAATATAATAACATACTAACTTATAAACAAAATATTAGAAAATGCCTTTGCGACCTTCAAAATAAAATAAAATTGATCCTCATTGGCCACAACAATGCGCTTTGTTCTTTGCAAGTTTTTGCGTTCCCTGATAGCCCGTTCTGTGAAATAAAAAGTAGACCTGACAGAAATTGGCATCAAGGGATGAAGGCGCCGATATTCTGCTTGCGCCTGTGCGACAGTATTATTGTTTTTGTAAAATAGATAAATTATTTCTAACTTTTCTTCTTCTGTATCACCCATCTTACGAATGACATGAACAAAATGTGACAGCTAATGCAATAATTCCGTCATTTGTTTTTTTTTTCTGTTTGTCAATTCATGGTAACTGCGACTTGGAAGGACTTCAAAATTCTAATTTTTAAATGCGAATTGCGCGCAAACGGCTGAACCAAATGTCAACTATACAGGGTGTGGTGCGAAGAGCTTTGATTAAAAGTAGTGGCGGATACAGTTATGTTAAAAACCTGAAATTACGAAAACGTGGGTATTGGATGACGCTGAGTTCAAATACAATATTGTCCTGAATGTAGCACTTCCGGTTATACCGGAAGTAGACGTCAACTTTGTTATTTTAAATGGAACCTAATATTTTTTATTCTATTTTCGGATTCTACATGAAATTCTAGATAAAATTTGTGCACAATATCATATACCAAAAATGAAGTATTTTCGAGATATTTCGATTTTTTTAAAAATTTTGAAAAAATCCTAGTCCACATTGAATAACGATATCTCCATTAATAACGAAGCTAGTGATGTAAAATTGTAACCAATAAACAACAAGCACTTGCCCGTTAACTCCATATATCCATCTCATTGATATTTCATACAGGGTGTTTTAAACTTAGCCGCCAACATGCACAATTTAAATCATTTATAAGTTGCTTACTTTAAATAGAACACCCTGTAGTTTATTATATTTTCCGCTGTATTTTTTTAAGCCAATTCGTTTGGTATCAATGTTCCCTATACCTAAATCCAACCACTTTTGAGATATTTCATTATCTTAGTTAAAACATAACGACACTTAATTATTTGAACATTAGTAAAGGGTAGGCCATGATTTCCATTATTTAAGGTGATATTTTGTTATTTTTTCATAAGTTATTAATTCTGACAAGTTATCAATAGCCTGAAAGGATTATTAATTGTGGATATCATTAAAAACGTTGACTAGGTATTCTGTATTAATTTAATTAGATAACTTACAAACAAAAATAACTAAATGTAATATTAAACAAATAAAGTTTTATAATAAGTGTTCAAAGTTAGCACCATCTACTTTTAAACATTTATGAATCCTTTTCATTAAGTTATGTCTTGTAATTCTGGAAATATGATCGGGTATTAGAGAATTAAAAGCAAGTAAGACTCTCTGCATCATATCTTCCCTTGTCGTAACAGGTTTCGAAAACACCTAATTTTTAATGTAACCCCAAATACCAAAATCTAGAGGAGCCAAATCAGGAGAGCGACCTGGCCAACGAAACGGACCCTGATTGGCAATCCATCTATCATCAAACATGTCGTAAACATGCTGAGCAACAGGCCCAAAGTTATGAGGAGGTGCTCCATCTTGCTGATACCAAGCTGAAGCCGCCTCTCCATTTCTTAAAGGATGTAACGCCGGTCGTATGGCTTCTTCTAAAATGTGGCAATATCAATATAATTTTCATCATAAAATTTTAATGCTAAAATTTTATCGTCTTTTAATGCACAAAAAATATTAAAACTCCAACTGTCTTGGAAATAACGTTATCTACTAACATGTGGATTTTCATTAGACCAAAAATGGGAATTATGTCGATTAAATAATCCATTTTTGCTAAACTTTGCTTCATCACACCATATAACTTTTTTTATGAAGTTTTCATCCTCTTGGGTCTTCATTAAAAACCATTCACAGAATTCTACCCTTCGAGGAAGATCACCTAATTGTAAGTGTTGCACCAAATGATATGAAAATGGTTTCCATTTGTGTTTTTTTAAAATGCGATTAATTGTTCTCGTCGACAAAGTAAGATCTCTTTCACAATCTCTAATGGAGGTATTTGGAGAGGCCGTAAAATAAGCCAAAACATTAATTTTGTTTATGTCACTGTCCACTAGTGGTTTATTT
Source organism: Vesta saturnalis (assembly GCA_036346205.1). Lineage (NCBI taxonomy): Eukaryota > Metazoa > Arthropoda > Insecta > Coleoptera > Lampyridae > Vesta > Vesta saturnalis. Next base: position 1,954,535 of record JARFJB010000896.1, read on the forward strand.
TTATTAATTTTTGTCTTAAATTGACCAAACTGACGGCAGTTTTTAAGCAATCTTCTTACAATATCACCAGTTGCATTTGGTCGATTTGGATATCTTTCTGCAAAAACACGGCAAGTCCGTTCAACAATTCTATTACACACGTCATAAATAATAATAAGATTTAAAAAATCATCATTGGTAAATCCTACATTTGCCATTATTTATTATGAAATACAAACCGGTAAAGAAAACTGTCAAAACAACATAAACAATTAACGTTCAAACTATCAAATCTTTGACAGCCAAGGTCTACCCTTTACTAATGTTCAAATAATTAAGTGTTGCTATGTTTTAACTAAGATAATAAAATATCTCAAAAGTGGTTGAATTTAGGTATAGGGAATACCGATACCAATCGGATTGGCTTAAAAAATACAGCGGAAAATGTTATAACAACGGAAGATATGATTCAAAGAGTCTTACTTGCTATTAATTCTCTAACACCCGACCATATTTCCAGAATTACAAATCATAACTTAATGAAAAGGATTCATAAATGTTTAGAAGTAGATGGTGCTAATTTTGAACACTTACCTATTATAAAACTTTATTTGTTTAATATTACATTTAGTTATTTTTGTTTGTAAGTTATCTAATTAAATTAATACAAAATACCTAGTCAACGTTTTTAATGATATCCATAATTAATAATCCTTTCAGGCTATTGGTTACTTTTCAGAATTAATAACATGAAAAAATAACAAAGTATCATCTTAAATAATGGAAATCATGGCCTAGCTTTTACTAATGTTGAAATAATTAAGTGTTGTTATGTTTTAACTAAAATAATGAAATATCTCAAAAGTGGTTGGATTTAGGTATAGGGAATATTGATAACAAAGGAATTGGCTTAAAAAAATACAGCGGAAAATGTAATAAAATACAGGGTGTTCTATTTAAAGTAAGCAACTTATAAATGATTTAAATTGTGCATGTTGGCGGCTAAGTTTAAAACACCCTGTATGAAATATCAATGAGATTGATATACGGAGTTAACGGGTAAGCGCTTGTTGTTTACTGGTTACAATTTTACGTCACTAGCTTCGTTATTAATGGAGATATAGTTATTCAATGTGGACTAGGATTTTTTCAAAATTTAAAAAAAATCGAAATATATCAAAAATACTTCATTTTTGGTATAGGACATTGTGCATAAATTTTATCTAGAATTTCATGTAGAATTCGAAAATAAAATAAAAAAGTATTAGGTTCCATTTAAAATAACAAAGTGCCACATTCAGGGCAATATTATATTTGAACTCAGCGTCATCCAAAACCTAAAGCTTCGTAATTTCAGATTTTAACATAACTGCATCCACCATTACTTTTAATCAAAGCTCTTCGCGCCACACCTTTATATATATATATATATATATATATATATATATATATATATATATATATATATATATATGTATATACAGTGCGTTCAATATAATCGGATGCACTCAATAACTCTTTTGTATTGCGTTTCACAAGAAAGTGTTTAAATAGTTTTTTATTCATTTACAAATACTCTATTAAGTGCTTGTTTTAGAGAATTTTTTAAGCTTCCGGTTTGACCGGAAGCGCACATAATTTTATTTTTTTAAATCACACTGTATACATATTTTTGCATTTTTGCGTTGCTTATTTTTTTCTCAACACGTATGTATAAAATTCTTATAGGGTTTTATAAAAAAAAATTAGACAAAAATGCCAACGACAGTTTTTCAATTTTATTATACGATTAGAAGAATCAAATAAAACCGTACGCAGCGTATGTCAACAAAATTGTTTTTTCGTTTATTGCAATTGATAATCAGATAAAAGTTTAATTTGATTTCAATCGAAATAATTGTTTAAAATGAATAACAGTGAAAAAGTTGACCTGTTGTTAATTTTCGGTGAATGTAAACGTAATTCTCGACGAGCGGTAGAATTATACGCACAAAGATATCCCAATAGATACCATCCTTTCGAAAGTTACATACGAAAAATTGAACAATTGCCTAGAATGCGTCGAACATTACCAGGAGTAAATTATCAGAATTTAGAACAACAAAGAAATGTTTTGACCAAAGATATTGAAGTACGAATATTGGGTTATTTTAGAGTAAATCCATGGTCATCTATTAGACATGTAGCGTAAGAAGTAGGTGTATCAGTTGGCTCGATTCACTGGACATTAAACAAATTCAAAATGCTGCCGTACAAAGTCGATTTGGTTCAACACTTGCGGCCTCAAGACTCTGATCGGAGATTAACTTTGATTGCATGGATAGTTGAGCAATGTAATCACAATCCATTATTTTTAGATCATATTTTATGGACAGATGAATCCAAGTTTACAAATAATGGAGTTATTAATAAACAAAACAATCGTTATTGGTCTGACGAAAATCCTCATTGGTCAATGGAAACTAACCGTCAAACCGTATGGGGTACTAATGTTTGGTACGGTTTAATTAGAAACCAATTACTAGGGCCTTATTTCTATATTGGTAATCTAAACGCCAATAGGTATCTTGAATTTTTAGATAACGTGCTACCAAGAATGTTCGATGAGCTTCCTCTGCTTCTGCGACAACAATTGTATTTCCAGCAAGATGGAGTTCCAGCTCACAACGCGTTGATAGTAAAAGTATATCTTAACCAAACGTTCAATGAGCGATGGATAGGAACTAACGGCCCGGTAGAATGGTCATTTAAAAACAGTGGTGTATGCCGATCCACCTTTAAATGTTATAGACTTAAAGAATAAAATTACAGCTGCATGAGTTAATTTAACTACGCAGCAAATCAAAAAAGCAACTAACCATGAACTCAGGCGACGATTAGAAGCATGTCTAGAACAGAATGGTGGCAACTTTGAACAATTTATTCGCTAATTATAACTGATTTTGTTTAGTTTTTCTAATCATATAACAAAATTGAAAAACTTTCGATGGCATTTTTGTCTAATTTTTTTTATAAAACCCTATAAGAAATTTATACGTATGTATTGAGAAAAAAATAGGCAATGCAAAAATGCAAAAATATATATACAGTGTGATTTAAAAAAATAAAATTATGTGCGCTTCCGGTCAAACCGGAAGCTTAAAAAATTATCTAAATCAAGCACTTAATAGAGTATTTGTAAATGAATAAAAAACTATTTAAACACTTTCTTGTGAAACGCAATACAAAGAGTTATTGAGTGCGTCCGATTATATTGACCACATATATATATATATATATATATATATATATATATATATATATATATATATATATATATATATATATATATATATATAATACATATATATATATATAATTGAAATCATAAAATGCGGTCTATCCATTTCTAAAAAATACAGGATGTGCCATTTGAAAAATATAAGTTTGGTCTGACACGTTTTTCTGGGACACCCTGTATAGTGTTTGTTACACTTTTCTGGCGATTTAGATAAATCCTACAACTTTTGTGTTAAAAGCTTCTTCTATCGTGATAGTGATAGTCATCCAAAGCAAGGTTTGATAAATGACTTCAATGGATGCCATTGAGGTTTTAGAGTAGTAGTAAAAGATTGACTGATTTGCATACCAAATCTTAATAAGGATTGTACATACTTAGTGCTTTATAAAAGCTCACATTGTAACGGCATAATCATTTTACTTTTGTAAGTGAAATTTACTTTGAATTTAGGCTACAAAAAATTAATTGAAAGGGATACTACTTAACGAGTGATGGTCGTAAAATGTCTTTGGAACAATCTAATAACTTTAGGGAAGTAAATCTCTCTAAGAGTTATGTCTGGCAGTAGCTTCAGTCAATTTGCTTAGCCATTCATAATGTCTAAGTAGTAATTTTGAAAGGGCTTTGTTCGCTAAATCGCTAGACATAAAATTTTCTCGAGTATTTATGAAGTATAAAAGAAGGCTCGAAAACTATGCACTCCAACGACTGTTACTTGAAAATACATAATTATAACATATAACATACAACATATAACATTAATTTGTCAAGCTTATCAGTGCTAATAAATTGTATGTGCATCTGTTGATTCCTTGGTAATAAGAGTCTGTGGTAGTAAATTAGAATCTAATAATCAAACTCTAAAATTTTAATTTAAGTCTATTCTCTTGTATATTTTAAGATCATAATAGCATTAAGGAACTAAGATAAAGCTCAAGGACATTTCAGATGAAAACATCCTAAAGCAGTAAATTTTTGTAGCTTCCTTAAAGTTGAATGTTTCAATAAAGTTCTTGATTTGAAAGATTACTACGGCATACTTCAATGTATCTACAAAAGCTTAACTTTCATATTGAGGAATTTTATGACAACCAAATAAAAAATTTTTGTAACCACTGTTCAGTCTAGATGCAAGATACAAGATAAATCAATGAATAGAAACACGAAATCACAATTTCAAATCCTGAATTGAACGAAATTGCTACTTCTTATAAAAAAAAATCCTGTATTATGCAAAAAAAAATTAAAAATGATGTTGGGGAAGCAATACAAACAGTCTTATCTATAAGAAGCTTTCTTCGCGGATCTTATAAACTTTTACAATAAATTTACATTTTTGTTTATGAAATTATTAGACTATGAATGAGATTTTCTACTTACATGAATTATGTATATAATATTTCCGATACAAAGAGATGTTCACAAAACTTTCTTAACTGAAAAAAACAGAAATGGGTCAACACGATATATTATTTTCACTAAGTTACTTACATTAACTGACCCCATTGGAAATAAGGGATTATGTGATAAGGTTTACTTATCCTGTTAAGGACTAAGATTTTTTTCTGTCTAAAAATCACTAAAAGTGACTTAATTTACACAAATATACACACAAATAATGTTGAAAAAATTATAATAGAAATACTTTTTGTACAAACAAAGTATATTTTCACGATAGGTGAATTGGTCTATAAAAAACATCATCTGGTATGGAATATTGCAAAACAGAGAACGCATAGGCCTAGTTGATAAGGTATTCTGTTCGACCTACTAGAGTGCATCCTTCACCAGCACATCGTCTTCTTTGTTGTTGGGTACAGGCAATACAAATTCTTGACCATTGTACCTCAGATCACCTGATACTGTATGATAACAGTGTTGAGTGCTCTCTACGGTCTACCGCAGGGTTTGGGTGTGTTCTATACTTCACCAAATATCCGGTCACAACTGTTCTAACATTAAGGTCGGAAATATATTCCTGATGGCTTTGTTTGTACAAAACCTAAGCATTACGTCATCGTCCATGCGATCTGTTCTACACGTGTACTTATTATACAAGCCTATCATTTGAGGTCTATTGACAGTTAAATATTTTTTCTCCTGTGCACTGAAACGTTTCACTGTGTTAAACTCTATAACTTGCGATGTAGTTGTGTTTTATTTATGAGCGGACCTCCATTAGGAATTCTGTTCCTCTCCTTTAGATGATGAGGTGACTCAATTTCTTGGTTATCTCAAATTGAACATTAATTTTATTTAGTATTGGGTTTATATGAAACAAAGTTTATGTTTATTTTGTAGGGACGGCCTAAACAATTTCCTACAGCAGAGACCAACTGCTCGTCGTAAGAGGCGACCAATCAAATGGGTGTGGAAGAAGTGGTTAGGAGCGGCATACACCACCGCTAGAAAGATTATTGTAGGTGATACCGTCACTTACTCCCGATCTGGGACTTGATGACAGATTATTCTTGTGGAATAATGTGAGTGCTTGGTGGGCGTTTTGTTTATTTTAAAAAGCATTGTTTCTTATTGATTGAGAATTTCATAGAAGTTATCATAATGAAAGTTTAGTTGTCTTTCCTTGCCTTACCTCACATTTTCGTATGCTTAAGTTGTTTTGTTTTGGTAGAATTTTGTTTTAGTTTTTGGTAGTTACGTAGTATTGTGCATTCACACACGTACATATTGAGTTTAGGCTAGTTAGGTTAGTTGCTCTTCGAGGTTAGGTTAACTATGATTAGGAATTCTGATTATAACACTGATTGAGGATGATAACATTATACTGATATTTGACTTTCCAAATATGAATTTGATGTTTTCACTTTTGTTTTTCTTGGGAGAACTTATATATTTATTTTTGTATGAATCAGATCGAAACCAGAAGACGGCGCTGGGTTGGAAGAGGTTACGTGAAGTTTGGGCACCGCACCTCCCAGCGCCATTGGGCATTGCCCCTCGCGTTTCTGTGAATATATCGTAGGTGGGGGTTGATGTGGGTGATACCTCACCAATCTCGGAGCGGAAGCTCAAAAAGTTATAACTGTCTAACGCTTTTGCTATCCCATGGATTTTGGATTTGTGAGCAACTGCCCCCATTCACCTGGACCGCCTCTCGGACAGGCCATTTCAGGGTGAGGTGGCTGACCACCCTGTTTTAGATTAGAGGCCCTATAGCTCTCGGCTGTGCTACATTGTCGGTGGTGCGTGTGCGTGTGTGCGTGTGTGCGTGTGTGCGTGTGTGCGTGTGTGCGTGTGTGCGTGTGTGCGTGTGTGCGTGTGTGTGTGCTTGTGTGCGTGTGTGTGTGTGCGTGTGTGCTGTGATCGTGTGTGCGTGTGTGCGTGTGTGCGTGTGGCATGTGCACGTGTGCGTGTGCGTGTGTGCTGTGTGCGTGGTGCGTGTGCGCGAGTGCGCGAGTGCGCGTGTGCGCGAGTGCGCGTGTGCGCGTGTGCGCGTGTGCGCGTGTGCGCGTGTGCGTGTGCGTGTGCGTGTGCGTGTGCGTGTGCGTGGGCGTGGGCGTGTGCGTGTGCGTGTGCGTGTGCGTGTGCGTGTGGGTGTGCGTGTGCGTGTGCGTGTGCGTGTGCCTGTGCGTCTGCGTGTGCGCGTGCGTGGCTGAGTGTGTGTGTGCGTGTGCGTGCGTGTGTGTGTGTGTGTGTGTGTGCGTTGATTCTTTAATAGCATTACTAAATGTTAATAAAGCTGGATACACAATTCAAATTAAGCTACATTACCAGAGTTGGTCATGGCTGGTATCAATTAGAAATTAGAGTGTCAATACTCGATATTGGAAACAATTTTTAAGCTCGTGGAATGAAAATTCACGTTTGTTCAATTATGGTTTTTTTGCCGAAGTTTTATAATTTGTTAATAGTAAATCAAAATTATAATTATATTATTTTATCTTACTAAATCATACAATTGCATATAAAGTAAAATTACAATTTTTATTCTGACATATCGCCATAGATTAGCTGTTAAATCACAATTGGTAGTCCACCCCGTAGGGATTGAGTCGCTGTAGCTTTATGATTCACTTTTACATTCCAATTTGGCATCCATAGTGATGGCGAAGGTGAAGTAAAACTTTAAGTCTTAATTTCTAAGACGGATCATTACAACTTAGCTCCCATCGTGTAGGGCAGTAATGCCCAGTGTTCCATTATAATGAGCTAATGAATTAAAACTACTAAGTTGTCAAAGTAAAATTGGCGCCGTACATTTTTATGGGAAAGTTCATCAACCACGCCAATTGACTCTCATAAGTAGCATTTGGTTTTACAGATTTCCCTTGATACAGCTCAAAATCGGCTAATTAGCCATGCTCCGTGTTGAGTGACTACACTTCGCAACCAAAACGTATAGGTCTGCATCCGTGTTTGCATGATACCTATCATTGACTTGTGTAACTTGTTATGCTCTGTAGGGATATGATGATGCTGAATGTTTTTTCTATTTCACCCATAAGTGGTCGTAGTCTCCATATCTTATATTTGCGTCATCAACACAATGTAAAAAAAAAGCATAATCGTGATGATTCTGTCACGCCTCATTGACTCTATAACCGTAGCATTCGTCACATCACTTCCGGTATCCCAGTAACTTTTCTTTTATGACAGCTGGTTATATCCTGATAAAAAAAGGATGGAAATAAAACATTTCATTTCTTCTAGTTTTATCGTAGGGTTTCAACAATTAAGAAATCATGCATTCTTATTCGATTGTTTCATTAACACATCAATGTTGTATATCTAACATCACTTCAAATAACTCAATTGGAGCCGGTGGGGGTGCGAGCGGGAATAGTGGGCCCTAAGTGTAGCACAGCCAATCCCTTGGTAACACCCTCCATTTTCCAAGCAGAAATATATGCTATAGAACTGTGCCCCCAACTGTCTCAATAGATGTCTGCGAGGTGCAAGGATCTATATAAACTCAGACAGCCAGGCAGCCCTAAAGGCAATAAGTGCTATTCTTGTACATAAGTCGAAAATTACGTGGGACTGTGAGCAATCCCCGAAGCAACTGGCCAAACGTAATAAAGTGACCTTGACATGGATTCCAGGACATAGAAGGCAACACAGTAGCTGATCGCCTTGCCAAAGAAGGCGCAATAGCTCCCTATTACGGACCGGAATCTTTCTGTGGAATACCTAAAAGCCACTTAATGATGGAGGTCGGTAAATGGGAAAAAGAGAGTAAAAAACACATTATCCTAAATTCGCTGGAGAGCTACTCGAACCCCAAAAGTCCGACATAAGGTTAATAACTAGCTTCTTAACAGGTCACTGTCCTCTGCGATACCGTCTCAAAAAGTTGATAACTGCAGATTTTGCGATATTGCAAAGAAAACTGCGGAGCACATACTATACTGCTGTATAGCCTTAGCCCGCACCAGAACTGTATACCTAGAACAGGCGGAATTAATGCCAGAAGACATAGGTAACACAAATCACAAAAGAACTGTTAGCTTTATTAAAAGCCTAGGCGCAATGGGGACACAATAGACGCTGGGTCATTCACAAAAGATTTTACAGGTCACAGATCCCGAAACAATCTCCAATCTATCATCCTTTATATGCAAATAATAAACAACTGCAGGTGGCTTCTGGAATTCTGTTATATAATTATAATATAGAACACATTTTCAAATAATACTGTAAAAATTTCGTCACTCAGAAGTGATCGGAAAACATCCAGCGACGTATCAAACATTGTATTAAAATCATACGATTCGTTATATGTACATTTGCGACAATAATGTAAAAATTTCACCCCTTGCGCATAATGGAAAATGTACAGGTGCGTATCAAACTTTATATTAATGTCTTTCCACATTTTACATGTAATTCTCACACAACTACACATGATTGCTCGAAATCTGTTATATAATTAAATATAAAACACACTTCCTAACAATAGTATGAAAATTTCATATTTCGCAATAGATTGGAAAGTGTACTGGGGCGTAACAAACTTTATACGAATGACATTATCCTTTATTCAATATCACACAACTGCACGTAGGTGCTGGAATACAGTTATATAATAAAAAACACATTTTCCAATAGTAATGTAAAGATCCCATGCCTCGGAAGTGATTGGGAGATTTACATGGGCGTGCCAAACTTTACATTAATATCATACCATACTTTACACGTAATTCTCAAACAACAGCACATGGTTGCTCCAATTCTATTATATAATTATGATATAAAACACATTTCCTAACAATGGCGCGAAAATTTCAAGTCTCGCAGATGATTGAGAAATGTATTGGGGCGCACAAAGTTTTATACTAATGTCATTCCATCCTTAACATGCAATTATTACAGAACTTTTTTTTTTCCTTTTTTTTATGATTGTGGACCTGAACAGGCTAAATTTGGCCTATCGTTCTAAAGCACTCAGGAACACTTAGGAGGATGGGTAGAGGGATAATGAATTGCCAATAGATGCCTATGAACAGCAACCTTAAATTTTCTCATATCATAAGTGAGAAGAAAGCAGGAACTAGGGAGATCATTCCAGAGTTTAGAAGCCGTGTAGAAAAATGTGGATTGCGCCCGTCTGGTACGACAAGTGGAGATTTGTATTGCATACTGATGATGTGAATGAGCGAACCGAGTGTTTCTCGCAAAAATAGCCCGAGATGATATCAAAGAATATAATTCAGCAGCACAATAGCCGTTGTAATAACGATAATACAAAGAAAGAACTGAAACAATCCTTCTATGCTCAAGGGACTGTATGAGAGACGTTAAGGACGGGTCATTTATAAGCCTAATCGCTCTCTTTTGAATCCGATCAACGATATCGAGAGCGTATTGGGGAGCACTAACCCAGAGGTGAGAATTATATTCCAGTTGTCGAGAGGTAAAGTACTGCTGAGATCTGTACAAAAAGCCTATTTTACGAGCAGCTGTTTTGGTAGTTGACAGAATATGGTCAACCCATGAGAGATTCGAAGATACAGTCATACCCAACAGAGTAATAGAGTCTGAAAACTTAAGAACTGAGCCATTCATACTTACAAGAGTAATAGAGTCTGAAAACTTAAGAACTGAGCCGTTCATACTTACAACAGGAAATAATCGATCTTTTTTGGCGGACACAAGGCAAAGCTGAGTTTTGTTAGCATTAAATTTAACTAGATTATTGCTTCCCCATTCGAGAATACGTTGAATGTCTTTGTTGATTGAATTTTCCATTTCAGCTTTAATTTCTTGATTTGACATAGAAGGTGGATTATAACTGAGATGAATTACAGTGAAGAGTGCTACCGTCAGCAAAGCAATGGATGGGGTTAGTTGTTGAAGAAATAAGGTCATTTATTTACAGCAGAAGCAGTGTAGGCGCTATAACGGATCCCTGTGGTACGCTCGCGTTAATGCTAACTTCTTTTGAAAAAAAGTCATAAACTACGACACGTGTTCGTCTTTTATCAAAGAAACTAGAAACCCAGTTGATGAGCGTATCATTTAACCCAAAAAACGTATCATTTAACCCAAAAACGTATCATTTAACCCAAAAACTGCCCATGGTTGATGAAGTTCTGTTGTATAATTATAATAACGGTTAAGGAAAAAGTAATTTCGGTTTTTTGGCAATCTTTCAATGACAATTTTTTTATTGAAAATCAATTTTAATCAAGTACATATTATCCATTATTATCTATGACCTTTTGCCATTTTTTGAGCAATTTCATAATTCCCTCAGTGTGGAACTTCTGTTGTTTACTGGCGAAACACTGGTCCACAGTGTTTTCGGCGGCTGTTATGTTTACCAAATATTTTCCATCAAGGAAGTTTTGCAAAGACTGAAACAAATGGTAGTCGGACGGCGCGAGGTCTGTACTATACGGTGGATACATCAAAACTTCCCTACCAAGAGCAGCCAATTTTTGGAGATTCAATCAAACATGTGTGCGGTCTGGCGTTGTCGGAACTATCATGCATTTGTTCCACCAATTTGCAAATAGTGACTCAAATCTGAAGAAAATAGAATTTACGAATAAGTTGTAAATTTTAATACATATAAAAACAATTTTAAATATCCAAAACAGTTAACTAACGTCACAGTTAACCTTGTGCAAATTACACTCTGCAGGAGAAGTTTACGTGTTTGTAGAAGTAACAAATAGCATGAATCGTAGTGATATAAATCAGTGCTTATGCGCAATTTTATAATGAAAATGGTTCTGTGCAGCTGTGTTAAAATGGACCCAAATTTAGATGTGTATTTATGTTTGACTTCACAATTCATTGAAATAATAGCAGGAATTTTACATCTCACAGGACACGTGATAAAGGTCAGTTAAGGTACAAATTAAAAAGGTTAAATTAGGTTAATTCAGTAACGCCAGGTAATTTTTAGGAGTCTATGTTATGCAGGAAAGGTAGGTAGAAGTTACTTTTATATTTTAGAGAGTAGCTCGTTATTTAAAACCACTGTAGAAACAGATACACGTACAGGGATAAGGTAGTACTAATAGAGTCCAAGCGAAAAATAATAAACGTTCTGATCCTTTTTCCGGTAAAGAGTGTTACCGGTGTTGAGGCAGCAGTAAGATGAGGATAGAAATTTAAGGTCTCGGTCTATTACCAGTTCCGAGCTAACTTGAGCATAACGGTATCGAGCAGATAACTTAATGTCGTTCGGTGGTTTATTTGTTTATGATAAAGTCTCAAACTCAAAGATTTCGGGTTAAAAGAAAAGGTATGTAAATATTACACTAGGTGAGATTAACATCGTTTACCCCTAAGGTCTCGTGCGGGCACAACGAAGTGGCTTCCGCTAGTAGATCGGAAGAATGCGACATTGGTTATTGGTGTCTGTCTTCGACCCTAACAAAAGGATACCAGGTATTACTAGCAAGTAAGAAGATTTAAGGGTAGCTCATCCCACCTTTCCAACGGAAAATGATCTTACATCTGTAAGCGATTGCGAGCAACAAAATTTTGTGTAAAAATTGCTCAGGAAAGTCCAAAATGTGTTTTTGTTGGCAAGAAACTCTCCTAATTACATGTGATTATATTAGATTTTAGCAATTTTAGAAGAGCTTAACAATTTTCACGGCGTTGTCAAAATGGCGATCGGCCGAAAAACGTTAGCGCTTGTTAAAACCAGAAAAATGGTTAATATCGATACCTTTGTTACATATATTGATAAGAAAATTGATTTATTGCATTTGAAATTGTTTTATCGTACCACTCTCTACCGAGGGTTCCCTAAACTACTATAATAAATTGTTTCTTAAATAGTTAGACCAATTGAAGATTCCGCCAGTCGATGATAGATAGCGTATCCAGGTACTTTCGTACAAATAAAAAAATACAATAAACTAAAGAATTTTCAACTTATGAAATACAGTAAACCCCTAACAACGCGCCCTATTATAACGCTAGCCCGTTTATTATTCCATTGTTATACGGTCCTGCACATTTATATATAGTTCTTAATAATTTTACTCTCTTACAACGATTCAAAAGACCGCTTTTAGCGCTCTTTTCGGATCGGATTTGAGTAAAAATATACAAATTGTATAACTTGTAATGTTTAAATTGTGGTATAATTTCATGATCACAATTTAAATACATTACGTATTAAAATTTTATAGTTCATGAAATTTTAACCTTTAATAAATAAAGGCTTGTAATGCTTTAGTCATAGTGAAAAAATTTGGTTGTGACTGTATCGCTAGGCCATTGCTCATCCAGCGCGTGAAATAAAGCCACTCTCTATCTGAAGAAACCCTTCGGCCGGTCTTGCCGACAATTCGTAATAACGGCATTTCTTTTCATGAAGGTAATTTCACATTCAGATGCCTCTCTGTTAACGTGTCTGTCCTCTTCACTTTGCTCTGTGCAGTGTACAGCAAGTCATCCTACTAGAAAATGTCAAAGCGTAAATCTTTTCCAGTATATGTGAGTAATTACAAATTCTAGGGAAGTACGACGCAAATTCTACACTAAATCAAGAGGATTTTGCAGAATCCATAGGAATTTCTTCGTCCACTCTACGGACAATAATAAAAAAAAGGGATGCTATTACCAATGAAGCGAATGAAGGTTCTAAACGGAAGAAAGTTCGATGTGGTAACATCATACAGGGAAAAGCACGAGAAATTGCAGGTAAACTGAACACCGACTTTTCTGCTTCCAATGGTTGACTTGATAGATTCAAGTAAAGGCATGGAATAATGTACCGGTAAATCAGTGGTGCATCAGAATCTGTTAGTGACAGTGATTGGCAAAGTGAAGTGTTTCCCAGGCTTATTTGTAATTATGCGCCACGCGATGTTTTTAATGCGGATGAGTGTGGCTTATTCTTCAAACTAATGCCCGATAAGTCGTATGTATTCAAACGGGAGAAATGTCACGGTGGTAAATTAAGCAAACAAAGGGTCTCTGTACTTGGTGCACATTCTGATGGTCCAGAGAAATTTCCACTACTAATGGTGGGAAAGTCAGTTAGACCGCGATGTTTCTTAAAAGACTGCCCTGTCAATACAAAAGCCAAGTACGTGCCTGGATAACTAGCGACTTGTTTGCCACTCGGCTGAAAGAGCTGGACCAAAAAATGGTGAAAACCGATCTCTGTACATAAAAACACGGCGATTAATGTAAACTGGCACTATTAAGGTCACACGCGGTAATATAAATTTTGCGAGCACAAAAACAGTTCCAAATAAATTGATAGTCATGATTGCAGTCAATTCTTGAATTTATATGTAAGCCAAAGAGAACTTTTGCTAGCTGAAGGAATCCATAGATTTACTATCTAAGTATGTGGACGACTGTCACATTTAAATTAATCTTGCGGAGAATCTATACTTTCAAATCTTTGATAAAAACGTGAAAAAAGTATTTATCTGTGGCTCGAGAGAATGTGTTCACGGGAAGGGTTATAAGTACTTCACAACAGCTTTCTTGTAAAAAAAAAATTATTCTTCTTACACAATCAAAAATCGAGTTCTATCAACGACGTTGTTACGGCACCGTATAGTTAGGGAAAAGTTAATAGGGTAGCAACAGACTTAGCTCGGTGTTGTACAGAGACAACTAGTTTTGGTGTAGCATTAACCTTGCCTAAAATTTTTCCTGTTGCCAAATCTGGAATAGATATAACCTCTACATGAGTTATGCATCCCGATTTGCTATATGAATGACCACAGGTTTTTTTTTTTTGGTATTGGCTACATTAGAGTATTTGAAATTTGATTGTGCATTGGCTGGGAATTCTTGAGTTGCATCAGCGTTCTTCGCTTGAGTGTTTGTTCTTTGTGACTGTTCTCTGGCCTTCAGTGGTTTGGGTGTTACTCAGTTGGTGGAAAACTGTTTAGCATGAGCGGTTATCGCATCAGGAAGTATTCTAGTGGCTCTAAAACCTGACATTGGACTTCCTGAGGTCACTGACTTTTCGTTAGGAGGTCACCAAATTGGAGTCGCGCTAGTTTTCTTCCAGGGTGAGTCTGCATTCATTCCCTGACAGCTTGATAGATAGATAGGTTTTAACGACTTAAAAAAGCTCGATACAGAGGTTGTAAGGAATGTGTGGTATGCGGAGGAAGGCACAACAAAATGACATTATTTGCCTCTATTGTTTCTAGAAATTTTATACAAGAACAATGAGATAAATGCCCGTTAAGAATTAATTAAGTCTTCCCATCGCATTTGAATGGTAAGGAGTGGTTTGTAAACCAATTCAAAAATATTGTTGCAGTTCAGTAGGCTGATTTCTGCGACATCACAATATCTGAATCAGGCGGATTAAGTCAGTTCACTCAGTTAGATTTTACCCTTTAAGTATACACACCGGTGGCAAAAAAACACTGTCGGCACTACAGAAAGCTATGCATGGTATTGTCTCACACTTTTTCCCTGATATCATTGTAACTACGGCTTTTACCATTTTTTTCGGTTGTTTAGTTGAAGGCCCGTTTCATCTGCATTGTAGATGGACCCAGGTTTATTGAAAAGCTCGTTTTTTCCAATGTAATTTCCCTCATCCACACAGTTCATACCCTTACCTCGTCCTAGGGACACCCCTCCGCTTTCCGGTTAAACAAATCGGGATGGCTTTTGAAAAAAGGCATAAATCAAGGAAAACCAGCAATTCATTTTCTTTACTGAACTTATAGGTAATGTGTAGACTTCCTGAAAGTTATAAGCGAGCTTTCGAGCCTCTGATACTGTCATAGACAAATAATATTTTTGTGCCTTTTTAATGTGAAGCACTAGCTTATTTTCATTGAACTCTCCAACATGCAGTTCGGTCCCATTCTAACAATTGTGGAAATATTATTCTTTGACTTTCTTTCCAGGGTTCTTCTAGAAATTCCATAATTTTTTGAGGCATCGTTTACTGAAGAGCCGTTTCTAACAGCTTCAATTGATAGCTTCAAATTTTCTTCAGTATAAATTGCACGACCTAAATTCCGTCTTTTATACTCCGTGGGCATGCTTCTGCAACTAATTATAAATGGCGCGCCACTGCCATCTTTTCCGAAAGGTAGGGAGAGATGCCAACAGGACTAACCAATCCCACTGAATACTTTAAACCATTTTTAGAAATTAGGATTCTTTAATAAACGTAGTACTCACCTTAACTTGTACAAATCAATCAACAAGAAATTTTCTCACATATATTGACAGTAGGATCAAATACACGACTATTATGAAATTTTATAACGAGAGAAAAAAAATGAAAAATGGCAAAGCGATGAAGCAAGATGACTGAAAAGTTAGTAATACAACACTTTCGATCTGCAAATGGAAAGATAAATGTTGTGTGCATCTATTATCGAATTTCCACAACCCAGCGGATTTTGCAATCGTACGGCGGAAACAAAAAAATGGTGAAGTGTTTATTTATAAATTCGACCAACTGAAGTGTAACTATGAAATAGACAGAAAAACCCACAAGTGGCGACAAGGAATCTTTTTCCATTTCCTGGATGCCAGCGTTGTAAACGCTTATGTTTTGGAAAGGAAATTGTAAATAAAGGATTTAGAAGACAGGTATTGGGTGGTTTGCTGACTGAAAACTTAGTACCACTAAGGCGTTCAGCAAGCCTATCAAATTCTGTACAAATAAAGGAAACATAGACCAACAGTAGCTTACGAAAGTTCCGACTATCAACCATAACGAAGCACAAGAAGAAGATGAGGGAATTGCAGCACCAAGCAAGAACAAGTGCGCACAGTGTAGATGTGTTCTATGTGCAAATTACTTGTTTATTCATCTAATAAGACTACATGCTTGCAGGACTACCATAGGAAGATGAATTGTATGAAAAGTGAGTAATATATAGTAAAGAAGAATTTCACTGCAAGCGTCATGTTACACACGGTAAATCACCATCTCAGGGGTAGTACACCCCCAAGAAAGTTCTCCAACCAGTTTTACATGTTTTATATTATTGTGCTTGTTCGAATATATTAAATAATTTTCTTAATCATAAATATATATTCTTCCGTGCAGCACGCGCAAAAAAAGATTCTCCGTGGCTGAAAGAGTAAAAATTTTAGGTCAAAATACTTACAACTTAGGCACTTGAAATATATTGCTTGAATTTGTACACTTTTAAACAATGTTAATTAAAAAAGTATTTTCCATCTATACTTTTCAATATCAAAAAATGAATTTTTAAGGATAAACTACTCTCGAAAATTCTTTTAATACACATTTTGAGTAGTCAATGTGAAGATACAGCTTAATAGCGTTTTCAGTAAAAAGAGAAAAGAGTCAAGATTAATGATGCCAGTAGTATTATATTCCTAAAATGTATAAAATTTATTTCAGTATTATAATTCATTAATTAATTTTTATTCATTTCAAAGTGTTTACTAAAAACACTGGAAATATTAACGCCAAAAAAATTATTTGTCATCCGGATTAAATAGAGTTTTCGTTTTAATTTAGTCTAATACTGATAGATAACAAAGAGTTAAAATTGTTTGCTGTAGCTTGCGGTTCATTGATTGTGCAAGGGAAAAATTCACTTAAGTTTACCGCATCCATGTAACAGAGTTGTAAAGTAAATTTATTACCGTACTTTAAAATTTATTGTTACAGTATGTAGCAAATAGGGACGCAGACATTCAAGCTCTACTCACCACCCATCCAATAATTAAAAAAAAATTACAGGAAAAATTAATTATATTATCTTCCAATACTATACAATGGAATTTAATGTTTCTTTATCAGCGCTTAATTTACTACCTTTTCTTTATTGCTACCATCTCTTATTTTATGTTGATGTACACTCAAAGCAAATGATATTTAATATGTAAAATTACTTTGCTTTGTTTTATATATTCATATACGTGAGATGAGTTTTATAACTAGTAGGTTACAAGGTTAATATTTTTAAAATGCATTATTTATAGTTTATGATAAAGTGTTCATATTAATGGTTTTCGTTCGGTGTGAGACCATAAAAAAATTCATTATAGGCATATGTTACTCTTTTTTCGTGCAACAAAGTAGAATACGTAACATTTAAGCCGTACTTTGTTAATAAAGTTAAACCCGCATTATTGTAAAAATTAAAATAGACAGATTAACTGGTGATGGTTCAAATCGCACCATATAAACAAACAAAACACCGATTTAGCATTCAACAAAAAATAGTCTGCCAAACGTAGGTACACCTGACGCGAAGAGCGGCAACATTAACAATAGTCGGGGAAAGCCATGTTACAAGTTAGAATATTAGCCGGTAAAAGCAAAGTGCATGGTACCAACATAGATCAGTGGTGGGGTAGCGGTTCTTATCCTTAAATTCAAAAGGGTACTCGACATAACTCAACTAAGATGCCTCCTATTAAATAGTTTTATAACGGAAAAACGTCATGAACTAGATCTTAAAGTAATAGCCCAACAGGAAACTATACCTGAAGTTACCTCACCTTTACCTGAAATTCTACTTAAAAGATACCTACGCAAAGCTCACTTATGCTTAAATAAAATTTTAAGCGTCTTTTAAAATACACAAAAATGACGGAAACTAATAGTAAAAAATTCACTGTTAATGTTGTTACGGTATAAACTGGCAGTAAAACAAAGTAACAGGTAAGCTTGGCTTTCATTCGACTAGCCAGCGGTCGGAGTGGATTCGATGTGCTAAATTTTGTGCACAATAGGATACTTTATCATATATAAGTCCAAATGGGGGTTGAAACGACATAAAACCGGAAACGGGCGCCAGAGTATATGAAATGTCACAATAGGGGTTGAAATCCCTAATTATGTCAGTTCACACCTCGCTCAAAATACTCTAATAACTCGCTTACCTGTACGTAATCTCCGCAGGCGGCACTGTGAACTTTGCGTTAGAAACTTTGGAACAAACGTATTTTTCCGCCAAAAAGCGAAGACTTCTCCAGATAATAACGAAAGCAATTGGTATTTAGACAATAAACGCCTTTCTGGATCTCAATAAGCCCCATGGACCAGCTGCACAAAACGAAATACTGGTCTCGTGAAGGTTGAACAATTATATGATCCCTTATTTGGAATGTGAGGGAATGAGAATCCCTGAAACGATAGTTCCTTCAACACCGATCTGAGTCAATGTTGTTCTGCGGTAATCACTACGTCACTCAAACGATAAACTTAGCGCTTCCAAGCCTAAACTACCACTGCCCTCGTGAATAATTTCACTTGTCTCCACATTGGTTTTAATTAGCCAATTAAAGAAAAAAGGTACTCAAATATACTAACTACGCGCATTCACGAAGTCCAACTCAAAAACAGTCAGGAGAAATTGCATTCTCAGCAGAGCCTACTTCTTCTGTAAACCTTATTTAAGTAATTAGATAAATGGTAAATTGGAATTTTATTAGCAAACAAGCCTATAAGGCCATGTATTTAAAGTCAAATTCTTTGTTTATCAACAGAAATGGTGCCGAATTGGCCGCTAACTTTAACTTATGCATACTTTACCTGACAATGTAACCATTTGGATACGTTCTAGAACTTAATTTTTATATGCTGCAATCTCAACTTGATTTAACTAAATTTTTCGGATTTAAAAATAACGAAAACATTTATCTACACAAAACTATCTTTATTTACAAAGACACTAACGAATTCTTCCTTTCAAATTAGTAAGAGGGTTTCCCTAAATAACGATACCAAAATGTAAATCACATTCTCCTTTTAAACCTTCATTTTACTTTGATCAACAATAAAAGCTTTCTTTCTGTTTTATAAAATCCCAAAAAGATTCATAAACCTTTTGAATATCTAAAAGACGAAAAGAAAACGTTTCAATAGAGAACCATCTCCAATCATTGATGCTATATTACATCCAGCTACGAGAGTCTATACTACATTTAAGATGTTCGGTATTAACAAACAATTTATAATTTCGAAAATTATCGGGAAAAATCATGTACGGTACAAATTTCCACGTAAAATTATTTACTAAAATAATAACGGTAATACACTGTTTAATTAAAATGAATATTAGTCACAAAAAAAAAACAAAACGCGATCAAATATATACAAGCGTCTTTTAACTTAATTAGACGCTACTTTGTGTTTATCATGGCAAATCAACAAAGCTTACTTTACATTTCTGAACGATAATGGCTTTAATTACGGCTTAAACATTTGTCGAAATAATGTGTGCTTTTAATTTGGTAAAGTTAAATAACTGCCCAAATTTACACTACAAATCACTATATTAAGATTGAAAAATCTACTAAGGTCAGGTAGAATCAATGAAACCTTCCCCAGGCCGAGGGTCGTAAACAAAAGTATTTCGTCAAAACAAAACCTAACACCTAAAAAGAATAATTTTGCGTCACATATTTAACAGCAACCGCGAACGTCAATACCGATTACTTCTTATTGCGTAAGCATCACAACTGCATATATGCAAATAACAATAATAAATAATATTGTCTACTGCATATGCGAAATTCCAATTTATCAACAAATCCAACTGACTTTATTGCTTCAAGAAAAGCTTTCTGAAAATTAAAAGGTTAAAACTACAAATGCATCGGAATGTCTACTCCAACATTGACTAAGATAACATAGTACGTTACCCAGCGTTCTTTCTCCACTTCAGTAATTTTCATTGTTTTCATGCTCTAAATTCAATCAATATCAGCTGACAGCCCCCTTTTCTTTATAAAGCGTGGCATAATCCTGAATGGACACATTCTTTTAAATAGCCCTATAATAGTACCGAAACATACAATGTTAGAGGTATAACTACAATCAATAACCGCATAAAATCGAACTGCTAACATATATAGCACCGAAACTGTACTGCCATAACAAAATTGACGGAACGCGTCGTCAAACACTTAACCATAACGCTGTTGGGTCGTCGAAGTCCCTACAACAATAATCAGCTTAATTGTGTTAGATCTCTAACTTGGCCGTCTGAAAAAGAAACAACCGTCTTCCCCTTCTTCTAGATTACTTAGGTTTGTTAAATGACAACTTAGCACTTTACATTGAAACAGCTACTACTAAACAAAAAAAACACACAACAAACTGTTAATTCGGTGAAGGTACCAAAATATAAGATAACGCTACCAACTACTGTAAACTGAGACAAACAACTTGTCAACAATATTCATAAAAGCTACACAGGCACGCTAAGTCACTATTCAATATGATCGACTTTATGCAAACAACTTAATTGATATCAAAAGCAAATTCCTTAGCTCTTATGATATTAAAGCGCTAAACGTCCTATTATATATCTCAATTATTTCAAGAGAATTGTTTGAGATTATTATAACATTCTCATTCACTGATAGTTCGTAAAATTTTTATTACATTATGACCAAAATACATTTCCACCTTCAATTTTAAGATAATAAAATTAGTCAATGTCCTGAATTAATTCTTATATCACAAACAAACAAACAAAAATATTACTAAATGTGTCTCGCGATTTTGACACAATGTGATAAACCAAATAGTGACCTTCTTTCATCACGATTTAGTCAGGGTTAAAATTCAGGAGGCACAAACGTTTTGTTCTTTTTTACAGTTCCTACTACTGATAACGAATTGCTTAGCAACTTGACAGCCAAATCTAGGCTTGTAAAATAGTTGTTACAAGTCACATTTCGATTGATATTATAATAAGGCTGCTCTAGTTAGTGTTTAACTAACTGACTGGCGAGTCCCTTTGCCACAGAACTCCATTCCTTTTCAGTATAAAGAGTACTAACCAGGGAATAATATGCTTCCGAATCACATGCGCACTATACTTTCTTTTCAGATTTGTCCGGTTAGCTCACAGTAGATAGTACTTTCCAAGTTTGTATTGACAAAGGCGCCAACTCGTCGGATTTACGTCTCTCTGATTTAGTTTCCTTGTCATCAAATCTTATAAATCTGATTAAACTCTTAATTCGCTTCAGTCCCATAGTTGCCAGGAAAATTGGAGGTATATACAGCGAACTTCACGAAACATCGTAGTTGGTGTCATTATGGCTCAAATGACCAGCAGTAAATAATAACACAAAAAATGCATACAACTCAATAGTATCGCATTTTCCAGGGGTTAGGACGCAATCAGCTTCCTCGTTGGTACAAGTTGCTATACGTTCAACAGTTTTGTTGTCCGCGAAAGAAATACATCCTCAGGTTCATCAATTATTTTGCCAAGTCCCCAAACCACTTTTTGGATCTTTCCTTGTACAATGATTTACGAACGAGCACGTCCTGTTTGAGAAGGATTGCTTTTCCACTCTGGACCATCCTTCTCCTTGAAACAAAAATCTGTTTCACCTCCTCGAATTTCAAAGTCAGTGTCTAATACAATCATAACTTTTGCTTGCTATTGATTGATGACATCCAATTCGGAGTCGATAGCCTGATCGGAGTCGGGAATATCGTCATCATATTGTAATCCATTTTCGATAAACACCGTCAACCTTTCATCAGTAAGCTGCTCTCAGTTTTCGACATATCAGCAATGTTTCAGATAATATGAAGTATTTGCAATCACCAGATCTCAGTACACAATTACAGGAATCAGTGCTACACAACTAGCTAGATCATAAAGTTTTTCCATTTTATACACCAATCGGCACTGCTTACTCTGATGTCATTAATTTCATTTCTTATAAAAGATGTTTTACGTAGAGATCTATCATAAATTTTAAGTATTAACTATCTCTCGAATATTGGTCTCAAGTTTCTCTGAGTGAAGACACCAACGAGGCGTTTGATACCTTTTACTTAACTTTTATGCATTTATTTGAAAAACACTTTCTATTAAGCAAGCTTTCTCAGTATAGATCCATAAAAACCGAATGGATTAATAATGAAATGAAGTTATTCAGTATTAGATCAATAGATATATTTAAATTGTTTGCATGTTAACCTCAGCTTGGCGCCTTTTACAAATTCGCAAAGAAAGAACACATAAAACTAACACGTGACACGAAAAAACAGTTTTATTAACATAAAATTGTCAGTAACAATAACCCAGTAAAACTTAGTAATTCCAAAATTTAATAATAAAGATAAAGTATCTTCTAACATTAACTGAAATATTAATGGTAGAATGTGTCATGATCCAATATAATTTGATAATAGATTAAATTCATACTTTTTGATTTGATTCCCTTACAGCTCAGAAATTAAATTTGTCTTTTTGCAGTTTGCAAAAACGTTCCTAATTATATTTCAAAATACTAGGGAGTCAAAAGTTCTCCTTTTTCATCCTTTTGCAGAAGAGTTATTGAATCTATTAACTCGTAGTTTAAAAAGCAAATACTCATCCGGTTCATGTGTTCATTATTAAAAGAACACTTTCAATTTTAATAAAACCTATTCATTATTTAGTAAGTTTATCTTCCTTTACTAGCAAATTTCCAAAAATATTAGGAATAGATGAGGTAGTACCGGTCCACAAAAAACACACATTATCAAAATACTTTGTGATAAATTAAGCGTTCTTTGAGTAAGAGGAGTAGCTTTAAAATGGCTGTCTTCATTTTTATATAACATGTGTCAGTATCTATCTTTAAAGTACACCAGAGATGGTTTTAATAAAATAGCAAACTCTAAATGAGTCTTACTAAATACAGGCATTCTACAGGCCCTGTCCTATTTTTTAGACATAAATGACGCCGAAAAAGTGTACCATGACGGTCGTTTCACAATGTAAGCATATGATACATGTGTTGTTTTACCAAATAAAGATGATAATATTTTAAAAAGTACTTGTACTCAAGCATTGCAAAACAAACTGGCTTCAAAAAGTGACGTATTTCAATATCGCTAAAACACAATTTATAAGATTTCATCATATGCACAAAAGAAATGCGAAACTTTAGATTTAAAATTAATTAATGAATCTTTATTAAAATTTGGTAAAACGGAATTCTTAGGAAAGAGCATCGGTCAAAATCTAAATTGTAAATCTCGCTGCTCAATGCTGGTATCTAAACTTCACTTTTTTTCTTCTTTTCTTTCTTTTTAAAAATTTACATGTCCTCAATTTTGCAGAAGCTTATATCATGCAGAAGTTTCATCAAGATTAAGATAGGGGCTTAAAGGGCAGTTAAAAATGTCTATTACCCTGGTTAGGCGGTAACTAGTTTTATACACAGAATAGTTTTATTAAAACGTTAGTTCTGCATTTTGGTAGGTAGAATCTAATTGAACGCCTGGTCGATGTACGGGGAACAACGTAAAATATTTGGTTGTGCAAGATTGCACAGTCTATGTGATCATGCAGTATATTATACAGGAATGACAAGATAATACGTTTCCGTCTTGTAGCAAGTGATGAGAGGTTGTACCTTTGCAGTAAAACGTTTTGAAGGTAGCCTCTCTCTGGATAGAAGCCTTCTGTACGAAAATGTATATATTTTAAAAAGCGACGTTGGATACCTTAAATTTCAATCTCATACTTTTTATAAGAAGAGTCCCAAATCAATGCACCATATTCCAGAATAGACCTTACTAATGACCATAATTACATTACATTTAAAACTAATAAACATAATAAGGAATCTATAAACCCAAAAGTAATTAACAAACGTTCTTATAACAAAGATTCTATTTTTAAGTTTGCTACTGCCCTAAAACAGGATCATTGGATCGATTTTGAAATTTTTTCAACACTTGATGACGCATTTAATTATTTCCACAAAACTATCCTGCATTATTTCAACCTTTTTTTTCCATGTAGGTCGAAGTTCCTCAAAAAATGTAATACTAATTGAAATTGGGTAACAAATTCTGTAAAAATCTCCAGCCAAAACCTTCACGATCTGTATCAGCTAACAACTAAGTACCAAGAACTAACTCCCTTTTACTCACAAAGTAAACGTCGTCATCGTCGACTTGTCCAAAAGACCAAAGCTGCATATTATTCTAATCAAATCCTATATGCCGGTAATCAACAAAAATCTGCTTGGTTACTCATATCTCAACTTACTGGCAAAAAAACACACTTTTCAAACATATCTTTGCGTATGGATACAGATACAAGCACAATTAATGACCCTAATCAAGTTGCAAAAAAATTCAATACATTCTTTATAGAGGAACCACTCAGAATAATATCAAACATGTCATCTACCGGTAATGTTTTAAAAAATGTTAAAAAATCAAGAACATATAGCAGTATGTGTGCTTTTCTATTTAGTGAAGAAGACATGTGCCTAATTATAAAGCAACTTAAAAACAAAAACAGCTATGGTCCAGATGACATACCCTGTAAACTCTTAAAACAAGTTCACTTAGCGATTGTTAGCCCTATCACTAAACTAATTAATCCGTCATTTGAACACACACTTAATTCCAAGCTGCTTCCTCTTGGTAAATATATGCTTCCGCCAAGTAAGCCGTCGGTCTAGATGCATACTCAAATACTTTACATCTTCCGTTTGAGGAATGGCGATATTGTTGAGCGTTACTGTTGGGCAGGTACCTCTTCTCAGACTAAATGTAACGTGCGCAGATTTGCAGTTGTTTACTTGCATTTGCCATTTCCTTAACCAGTCTTCAATCAAGTTGAGGTTGTTCTGAAGGTGCCAAGATGCCACGGCCGGGTCAGCATTTGATGCTAGTACGGCCGTGTCGTCGGCAAATGTGGCCATGGTTGTTAGGTTAGATGTAGGTATATCGACTGTGTATAGTGTATACAGCACTGGGGCTATCACACTGCCCTGAGGAACACCATCGTTAATAGGATGTAGTTCTGACATCTCTTCTCTCATCTTTACCAAGAACCATCTTCCTTCTAGATACGATTTAAAGATTTCATAAAAGTGGTGTGGTAGCACTTTTTTAAGTTTGTAACATAATCCCTCATGCCAAACTGTGTCAAATGCTATTTTAACGTCTAGAAATACTGCTGAGCAGTATCTTTTGGATTCGCAGCCATTAGTGATTTTACTTGCAATTATGTGAACCTATTCTATCGTACCCTTTCCTCTAGTATTGGCCGAAGTCGTTTTAGTAGTAGTTTTTCAAATAGCTTGGATAAGATAGACAACAAGCTTATGGGTCTATATGATTCTAGACTGCTAGTGTTCTTCCCTGGTTTTGGGATCATGGTTATTACGGCCACTTTCCATTGGTTAGGAAAGTGTTTTATTCTCAGAATGGCGTTAAAGATGAATGCTATGAGTCTCAGGCACTTCGGTGTTAGTTCTTTCAGAACCTTTCCAGTAATTAGATGTCAACCAGGCGACTTTTTAGGGTTAGTTTCCGTTAGAATAGTTTGTTGGAATTCTGAAGCAGTAAATTTTTTAATGGGTAATTCCATTTGGAATGGTATTTCCAGGGAATTATGAATTTCGCTTTCCTCCTCTGTGCTAAGTTGTGTAGGGAATGGTGTGAATACGTTTTCCAAATGCTTGGCAAAAGCAACAGCTTTTTCTTTGTCGCTCCTTGCCCAGATACCATTTCCATCCTTGACTGGAGGAATTGTTTGTGTTGGGCGTTTAATTTTCCCATGTGGCCTTCCACAGGGAGTAATCGGTAGTTTGAGTTGCAGTGAGATTAGATATTCCTGTATTGCTTGATTTTTAATGTCCAATAACCTTTGCTTGAGGTCTTGTGCAGCTTTATTAAGTCTTCTCTTATCTTCCTGTGATCTGTTTATTTGCCAGCGCTTTCGCAGTTTGCGTTTTTCGGCGATTATTTCTTTCACGGTTGTTGGAGATAAATCTTTTATTTGAGTTGCATGAGCATCAGGCGTTGCTTGCCAAGCAGCTTCTTGTATGATTGCAGTTAGTTTCCAAACTGCATTATCTATGTCTTCTTTTCTCTTCAACTGTACATCTAGAATGGCCATTTCGTCCAGATGGGTTCTGAATGAGTCCCAGTCAGTGTGTGTTGAGTATAGTGAAGCCTGTTTTTGTTGGTGTTGTATCTGTGCATACATAGTTATGATGACTGCAGAATGATCTGAAGATAGATCTAGTGACGATTGGGTCTTGCATTGCCTAGTGTTTATACCTTTCGTCAGTGTGAAGTCTACGGCATCAGGGATTTTCTGGGGATCAGTTGGCCAGTAGGTAGGCTCTCCTGTTGCCAGACATTGTAGGTTATAGGTTCTAATTACAGCCAGTAGCTCCCTGCCTTTAGTATTTGTGAGCCTTAATCCTCACAGTGGGTTTTTGGCATTAAAATCGCCACCGGAGATGAATCTATTTCCCAGTGTTTTGAAGTATCGTTCATAATGTTGTTTTTTATTATTGTGTTTGGGTGGGCAATACACAGCTGACAGAACCAGCGATCCTATATGGTCTACTATTACTGTTTGTAACTTGTAGGTAGTCACATGAGTATGGTTCTGCTTCGTAATGCTTGATATTTTTCCGGATGACAATTGCTGTGCCTCCATGGGCTCTTCCGCTTGGGTGGTTTGTGAAGTAAGTGCAATGGTTTGGTATATTCATATGTGATTCCTCTGAGAGGTGAGCTTCTGAAATTAGCATGATATCGATTTTATTAATTTGTAGGAAGTGAAAGATTTCTTGAACATGTTGACTCAATCCGTTGGCGTTCCAAATTGCGATTTTAAGTAGCTCAGCCATTATGCTAGCTTATTAACAACCGTTGTAAGCAGATTTAACATCGAGCTCATCTGTTCCATTAGTTTTTTGAGCATAGCTTGTAATTCAGTGAATTCATTTGTTTGTTGGGTTGTAGTGTTTATGGTGGCTTGGTTGTTAGTGTTTGTGTGGTGTGTAGCGTCTATATTACTTCTTAGCAGTTATGCGTATGCGATGACAGGTTGTACCATTCTTGACGGGATGTTATTGGTCCTCTGACGCAAAGCGGGGTAGAGCTTCTGTTGTAATTGCTTATGAATCCAACAACCCCTATAGTTGGCCGGGTGATTGCCGTTGCAATTAATACACTTGACTTTGTCATCTTTTTCTTTCCTTGGACAATCTTTTGATGGATAACTGCCTAAAAATTTCACGCACCGATATGATTGGAAGCAGTAGTTCTTGGTGTGTCCATATCTCTGGCACTTGGCACATTGGGGGATTTATCTTTTAACGTGTGGTGCTTCGAAGTGTTATCACGCAGTTTTGCAGTAGTTTGATGTAAATATCTTCATTGTTGTCATTAGTTTCAAGATCGATGAAGAACATAGGGAGAGGGTCCTTTGAAACGCGATGTTTAATGTTCCATGTATTTACTACTTTATAACCAAGCTTCCCTAACTCTTCCTTTAGCGATTCCATGTCCGCCGAATGATGTAAGTTTTTAAGAACAACTCTAAAGTTTCTATCTTGCATGAATTTATAAGTGTGGAATTCTGTGTCGCGTTCTTGTAGAGCTTTAATAATTGTGCTGTAATTTTATCGAGCTTTGGGTTGAATTTTAACTTGGTCGTTATTAGTCGATTTAAGAGTGTATCCGTTTTTTGCTATACGTTCAAGCAGTTCTACTAACGGTTTAATGTTTTTAACCCGAGATACGAAAATTGGTGGTGATTTTGGTTCATTATTCTTGTTGTCGTTAGTTTCTTTGTCATGTTCCATTCCTTCATCTACTGTTAAATTATCGTATATATTACTGTTCAACCAATATCTTTTTTGATTGCTAGTTCCTTCTAGTGCTTCGGGACTAGGTACTCTTTTCTTGCTGCCGTAGCTGACTGTTTGCCAGTCGCGTGATGTCAACGGTGGAAATTGCTTAGTACTTATCTGTTGGTGTATTTGGTGTTGGTTAGGCCAATTCTGATGAGAAACGTGTTATTTTGCGCGCTCATCGGGTAGAGCGGTTGTGAGTACGCCCCTGGCTGTTGAAATCCTTGTATTTGCGATTGAATGTTATAGTTAGATGGTAGTTGTGTAAATGGTATTTGTGTGTTTGGAAAGTTATTATTGTGAGCCATTGTGAAAGTATTAACAAGATAAATAAGTGAAAATAAAATAAAAATGCTACTTGCTTATCTCCTCTGCTTCGTAATCGGCCTTGCGGCCTTCACTTTATAACAACACTTGATATCAGCGGCGCTCAGGCACGACCTAGCACTGAAAATCAAATGCTGAATGAGAAAAAGTTTGTTGTTCAAAATTAGAACGGTATGGTATAAGGGGCACCGTCGCCAAATAGTTTCAATCTTACCTTTCACTAAGAACCTAGTTTGTAAGAGTGACTTATAAATCACCCAACCACGTCATTAATCACTGCCACTCGTCCATTTTGCCTGTTACAGTAGGGGTTCCCCAAGGTTCTATACTAGGTCCAACTCTTTTTTTGCTTTTTATTAATGATATAGTTGATTTCTTAAACTATTCGCTATACCTTTATGCTGATGATACATCTGCTCTAATATCTAGTACAAAGCCAGACGATTTGATATCTAAGGCAAATGCACTGTTAGAGGACCTAAATTAGTGGTTTATAGAAAATAAGCTATACATAAACTTTTCAAAAACAAGTCTTATGTCTTTCAATAAACATATTTTAGGGAATGGACTTGGTATAAATAATACAGATGTATTACAACAACCAGCAGTAAAATTTCTCGGTCTTCAACTCAATGAATCTTTAATTTGGAAAACTCATTGCTCTACTTTGATAAAAAAAATTAAAAGTTCTTGCTATCAAATCAGATCCTTAAAGTATGAAGTTCCATTCCATGTTATAATTTCCTTCTACTATGGCCAAGTTCATTCAAAGTTGTTGTATGGTATTTGTTTTTGGGGATTATCAATATTAGCGCAAGAAGTATGTCTAAGCCAAAAAAAGAGTAATTCGAACCATGGCCGGTATAAAAAGTAGGGAATCTTGCAGACCTTATTTTACAAAATATAATATATCGCCATTACCAAGCTTATACATTCTGGAGCTTCTATGCTTTGTCTATAAGAACCAAAACCAGTTTAAAAAAAACTCAGATTTACAGATGTACACAATACAAGGAAAAGAATGACTATCGTAACCCTGTCAATAAAACCAATATGACTGCAAAAGCTCCTTCCTCGTTTGGTGTAAAGCTTTACAATTATTTGCCTCAATCCTTAAAGCAATGTGGCTCTCTCATGCAATTTAAGGGTAATATAAAATCACTTTTAATGCAACATTGCATATATAATGTGGAGGAATTTTTTTAATGCTGCAAAAACAAAAACAATAACCTCTAGTCCTAGTTGCCACATTATTTGAATTATTTTGTTTTATACACATTGTATTTATGTTTATATTTATTTATTAATATTTATTTTCCTATGTTATCTATTATTGTAGTACATTGTCTGTATACTTAGATGTTAACTAATGACCTTACTTAAATCTAATTTTATCTATAGTATGCATATTTTGACTTAATCTATTCCACTTTTGTGGTCTAACGATTGAATAAATATTATTCTTATTATTATTATTATTAGTGAAAGATAAAGCGATTTTATGGTAGAGATGTCCTTGAAATCGCAACATGTGCGAATAATAAACCCTAACAATTTAAAAGATTGTTTTAATACCTTCTTTAATATGAATGGAAAAGGTTAACGCTTTATCAAATGTAATTCCTAAATCTCCATGGGAGAGCACCGTTTTTAAGAGTGTGGCAGATATGCGATAGTTAAATTGAATAGTATTAAGTTTTCTCGAAAATGTCATCGATTTACATTAGTAATATTTAAGTGAAGCTTGTTCAGCTGACACCAAGATTGCAGGCCATTTATATCACTTTGCAGTACAGTGCAGTCCTCGACACAACCTACTTTGTTAAAAAAATTTAGGTCATCCGCATATAGTAATTTCTAGTAAGAGATATGGGTAGGAAGATCATTGATAAATATCAAAAAAAAGAAAGGGCCCCAAGGTTGAGCCTTGAGGAACCCTCGATGTAGGAATGAATAATTTGGAGTCATGACCATTATAGGATACAAAGTGTGCGCGATCCGTAAGACACGATTTTATAAGATCTACTAGGGGGAGGCTAAAACCATATCCAGATAATTTTTTTAAGATAATATCACTATCAGTTTGATCAAAAGCTTTTTGAAAGTCCGTGTAAATCACGCCAATCTGGTTCGTTGTCATCGATCTTTTTGGAACAAAGCCAGGTTGCTACTCGGATAGCTGTGATTTAAATTGATAGAAGAGTTTATCATATAAGATGCATTAAAACACTTTGGAGAAGTTGCATACGATGGATATCAGTCTGTAATCTTCCACGTGAGAAGGACTTCCTGATTTTAGTATGGGACAAAACTTAGCAATCTTCCAAGTTACCGAGCAGCCACAATATTTAAGAGACAAATTGAACAAAAAATCTAATGGTTTTGTTAAAATTTGTGCACAATCTTTAATTTAGTACGATGGAACTTGATCTATACCAGCATTAGGCTTGCTTTTTAACATTTCAATAGCAACAATGACATTTTGTTCAGTTATGCTATTAATATCAATAATTGACTGACAATTGAACGGTATTAAGGAGTCATCAGTTGGAGTTGATCCTTTATAGACGTTCGAAAAAAAAGAAGCAAATACAGCGACAATCCCTTGAGAGTATTATGCGTATGATTCTTATATTATAATTCACCAGGGTACGAGAAGATCCTTTTTTGGAACGTATATACGCCCAAAAACGTTTTGGATCAGTATGGAGCATTTCTTCCGTATCAAAAAATTAAACATTCTTGCATTATGCGGAATACTAATCTATAAACATTACGTGTATGTGCATTAATAAGAAAACTAATTAAATTCTGATGTATCTAATTATAACACCAGATCTGCCGCATACTTGCCTTACTGCAAATATAGGGTGCCACAACATTCTCATTTGTTTTTTGGTTCCACATCTCTATAATAGTTAAGGGTAATGTGATATCTCTAAGCCTAGTCAACCACTTTGTAACATAATTACAATATGGCCTCCATATGTACGAGGTCTGCAAATAAAGTAGTAAGACAGATATTTTTACATTCAACCTGGCAACACTGAAACTATTATATGTTTAGCTCAACAGCTGATAAGTGTGAATTAATATGTATAATCTATTGTTGTCAAGTGGCATGTAAGCAAACTTTTTGTAAAACAAGTTATTGTTGTGCGTTCAAAAATGAGTGAAATAAATTATGAGCAACATTGTGCGATCAGATTTTGTATTAAACTCGATGAGAATGTTAAGTTTAAAAAATTCAAGAAAGCATATGGAGATGAGGCTTTGTCGTGAGCACAAGTTTTTAGATAGTATAAAGCATTTTCAGATAGACGAGAATCAGTTCAGGATGGCCCTCGCTCCGGAAGACCAATAACGTTAAGAAGTGGCGAAAATGTTGAGAAAATCAAAGATCTGGTGCATAATGACCGACGATTAACTACTAGAATGATTGCAGAACAACTGTGCTTGAACCATATCACAGTCTATCAAGTTTTGAAAAATGAACTGAACATGAAAAAAGTTTGTGAGAAATTGGTTCCAAAAAACCTCACTGTTACAAAAAGACAAGAGAATGGAAGTTTGCCGAGATCTTTTGGAGCGAATCGAAGGAGATACTGATTTTCTAAGATACGTCATCACCGATGAAGAATCTTGGATATTTCATTACGACCCAGAAACAAAATGTCAGAGTAAGGAATAGCACACTGCAAACTCACCTCGTCCCAAAAAGGCAAGAATGAGCAAATCAAAAGTCAAAAATATGCTCATTACTTTCTTCGATGGCATTGTTCATAAAGAGAAATCCATGAAATACTGCGAAAAAGAGGTGCTCGTGTGAGACCTGCCATCAAAGACAACTTTCTGCTGCATCATGAGAATGCACCTTGTCACACTGCACTCTCAATTACCAAGTTTTTGAATAATAACATACCCACCGTTCCCCAACCACCCTATTCTCCTGTCTTGAGCCCATGTGACTTTTTCCTGTTCCTTAAATTGAAAAACCACCTCAAAGGGCACCATTTTGGAACAGTAGAAGACATTAAAAAACTGTAACCGTCCAGTTTCTAATTTCCAGCACTCATATGAAGAGTGTAAAAACCGGATGAAGCGTAGTGTGGCTTCCCAAGGGAACTGTTTTGAAGGAGATAGAGTCCATGTCTGATTATATTGTAAACAAAAGGTGTTATCGAACTAGTCTCATTACTTTATTTACAGACCTTGTACATATATATTGGTACCTTGTAAAAAATATAATGCTTGGTGACTAATTATTATCTATTATTATATAAATATAATTATTAGGTATTAACAAGTAGAAACAATAGTAATAGCATAGTAGCATGATTCAAATTTACTAGAAAATATAAAGACATTATAGTAATAATCGAAATAGATTATTAATGAGCTGGTAACAATATCGACACAATTTCCACCTCAACATGCTGAAGAAATTACATAATTGGTTAACTTTAACTTAGTGTACGGCCGCGCCCACATCTCCGGATAAGACTAACCAAACAATAATACGGTGGATTAGAGCGCCAAATTCCGACTTATCACAAATAAAAGCAAATCAAAAAATAATACGTACTCAAAAATCATAATATTGCATAGTACCCTAAAATTAAAAAGTTAAAACATTAAGACATCAACGTTTCAGATCTGAACGGGAATTAAACTAAAAATTCTTAATACTAAACCGTTTTTTATCACTGGGTTTACAGATATAAACAGAAAAACAGAAATATTCAAGGCGTTCTTTGTAATGTGTGAAGTTTTGTCAACCCTTACTTGGTTATTTGGGGTTTAGTTGTTGTATATAAGTTTGTTTATATTATTTAGGGTATAAGAACAATTTATCACCTTATTCTCTTAAAAACTAAATTCGCTATATAACAAAGATGTCTTGTCGTTACCATACGCGCTACATTACGTAACCATGTTGCCGGTGTTCCATTCCATCCATTTGTCGTTTTTGGGCAACGAACTTCAGAGAACATCATTTTTCGTTGTGCGTTTTGGGAGAATGCATCCCTTTTAGTGCATGTAGTCTATTTGTTGGCAATGAACTACTTCTGGTATGTATTTATCTCCTGTGTTTGTCTATTAAATTGGTATATTTATAATCGGAAAAACGTAAATCCAATAAGCTTATAAATTTAGAAACCCCTGAAACTACCACCAAATTTCTGAATTTGGCATTGACGATAGTTTAGGTACAGCATTACATGCAGTTGTATGCAAAATGATGGTGTGTAACACGTTGTTTTGAGACGGAATACTTTTAAGTAGAATGGTATCTTAATTATCTGAAATAAAACAAGTGGTACCAGGCAAAAATAGATCCAGCGTGTTGGTGTAGACGAGATATCCCTTACGACCTGTTGATAAGAAAATTCTCAATTAACGATTTACAGTAAGTCTTTCAATGTAAGTCACTGCTGAGTGAGCAACTGATGCAAAACTACATTTATGTACGTTAATCCTATTGCCCCTTAATAGTTTTTAAATTTTGGGATTGACGTCACAATAAAATGTCTTAGTAGATTTATTTTCCTCTGATAAGTTGCCGATGTATTGTTTTGCTACAAGTTTCGCTTGACCAACGTGAGACTTCGACACAATCATAATCTGATCTTGACCTTTATACCTTTACATTGAATTTCGTTTATGTGAATTTTTGTTTGTTTGCATGTACAGTATTTATATTTATGTGTACATTGGAGTGTTTTACTCAGGAAAAGTGCAAACAACAAACAACACTTGATGATCATTTAAATCACAATGGTTTAACTTAATGTTGTAACACAGTCGATGTAATTGATTAAACATTTGGGTAATAGTAGTTTAATTTAATTTTTGTGGGGTACCCCCACTTCGACGTTCTTGGATGGTATCAACACAGAGCCACATAAAACCAGCATTCGGTCACTCCGTGGAACTACAAAAACAGAAAAAGAGTGCCAACAACAATAAACATTTTGTGATAGTAACGTAAATATTTATAACATCCGCTTTTAGTTCAACACATTTTCTCAGCACTCAACTTTTAGTCTATCCAACGTTACGGTACTTAGCCACTCCCACTCGACGGACTACTGCACCAGTTTAAACCTTTACGCTATGGTGCTACATCGTTTCGTATTCAAGTTTGGATGGTTAAAGGGCAGTCACACACTACCCACCTTTTCTTATAATTTTTTAAATACGATAATTATTCAACGAATAAAAAAACCTGAATGTAACGTCAAATCCTGTAGGAAAATGCTTTAACACAAAATGGCAACCTAACAGCCTTACCCGGCACTACATCATTGCCAGTAACAAAAGTTCCACACAGAACAGTCAACCATTCAAAGTTTTACGTACGATTTATGAACTCTACTAGATAAATTTGATCACCGTTATACATGGTATACTCGACAATGACAAAATTTTATAGCAAAAGCCGTCGTTAAGTCTAAATGGTTTCACGATAATTAGAATAAAAAAAACAAACGCTACTCAACATATAAAGCCTTCATTTATTCAACAAAAATTTCTCAGCAACGTTTCCAAAGTATCCGTAAACTAATTAATCTGCCAATAAAATTTTATTATTATTGAACCAAGTACTTTTTTACATCTTGGTCTTAATAAAATATGTATAATTAAGACAGAGATAGAGTTGGTAAGCGAGTTGCGAGTAAGTTAGATATTTTTGTATGAGGGAACGGTTGGTATTCCGGGCTTACGCACACACTATTAATCAAAATAATAAAGAAACCGGGCCACTTAATCATTAAGCGTAATCGTAAATACGAAGAACTTTTACAAAAAA
This sequence comes from Vesta saturnalis, assembly GCA_036346205.1. NCBI lineage: Eukaryota > Metazoa > Arthropoda > Insecta > Coleoptera > Lampyridae > Vesta > Vesta saturnalis. The sequence continues at coordinate 1,989,988 of JARFJB010000896.1, forward strand.
AAAATTACAAACGGCTACATTCCTTTAATTATTTTTAAGGGGTCATTGATACCGTTTGTATAGAAGATCTAATTTTGGTGATTACCCTTTATTCCTCCATACTTCTATTTTGTTGCCTTTTTCCTTTATTACGCCTACAGGAATACTGAAACATATTTATAGGAAAAGGAAACGTGTTTCGATCTTAGTGTAAGGTGGAGAGCGGGTTGCTTGACCTTTCCAAGGTGCTTCAACCACAGTCATGGATTCCCAACAAACATACACTAAGTATGCATGCATGGTGGTACTATGGATAAGTAAGGTCAGGATCAGGTCAGAAGGATTAAAGTTAGGGTTGACAGTTCGCCTAAATAGCCGCATATACTGTGCGTAGGCACAGTTCCGCCGCTATACTCGTATAATATGGAAAATCCTCTGAAAAAGCCTCATACAGGGTAGGCGATAACGTCAATCGAACCCATTCACTCCCGAATGCTTATTAACTCGTGTTACCTCTGACCTTTCAGTTCGATAAAGTAATGACCAGCACAGTTGGTGAACACTGAAAGAGCAGGCTTCACTTAAGTGCAGCCCCCAGTATGATAGAGTAGCTATAACACAGGCACCATTGTTGCTTGTATTTTCATCTGAATAATAGAAACAAGCATTCATCTCACGTTTATAATCACGGATTACAATTAGCCTTATTTACTTAAATGTGTGTGATTTTATTGCAAAGTAGCCACAAACACTTTAATTACATAAATTTATATCAAATTTAAATTACAAAAAATCATACTGCAATTATGAAGTACAGTGCAAAAAGTATGAGTAACGTGTTCTTGGACGACGTTAAAATAGCGCCATACTTTTTCTTATTCTCTTGTTTATATATTTATGAATAATTATGAAAATAGCTACTAATTAGTAATTAATATACATATATATATATATATATATATATATATATATATATATATATATATATATATATATATAACTTTTTTGAAATATTTAACGCAGAAGATACAACTAAATAAACAAAAAAATTGGTATGGAACAAAGGAAATCGTTCCAGCCAGTTATTTGTATTGTAATGTTATCGCTTTAGTTAAGAAAAGTGTCAGTTACAACATGCATTTCGTAAACAAAAGTGAATACATCTAATGTTTATTTGCAGACAATACTCCTACAGAATGTATTTCGGCCCTCACAAAATCTAATATCTTTTAATCAAGGATTAACTTTTTTTGCAATTTTCTAAATGTCAGCTGGGGTTGTTTATTTCAATACAATTCCTTTCTATTTGTGTGGTTTCATACCATACAATACAGACATAAAAGACTGATTTCGGTGCGTTTCTATTTGAAAGAGGTTTTTCAATAAAGTTGTGTTTCAACCTGAGAATCTATGAATGTTGTACATATACACCTTACTTTGTCTTGCGAATAGTTGTTTTTTAAACCATATATAATCCTCAGATTTTTAACATATATATTTTTTTATATGAAGGATTATTTATGAGCAATAATTCTCAACACAAGACTGTAATGTCCTATTTACATCTGCACACAATCAAATACCAAAGGATGTATTGATAAATTAAAGATTTTTAAAATTCCTGGCTAAACCCCAGAATGACAACCCTTAAAATAATACGTGGACGCTAACCATACGAATGATTTACGTATATTAAGCTACTTGTCATTTTTGGTTAAAACTCTGTAGTTTAAGCTTATCGCTAGTAGTCAAGCACGTTTTACAAATATATAAAGATACATTTATTAATAATTTCAGAATAAAATACAACATACAACAAAACATACATACAATAAATGATAGCATATAATATTAAAACAAAGATAACAAAATTAATTGCAAAAAGATGAATTTTCTGCTTGTTTACGCGTAACTTTATTTGGTGCTGCCCACAGAAAGTCTGTCGACGTCTTATAGCTATACATAGAAGTCATTTGTCCTTTTGTAGGACAGATGCATGGTTGTGCTTGATATGGCTCTTTATTACGTAGTACGTTGGAAATGCTTTGTTTTACTAGGTAGTGAAATACACTGAAGACCAATTCCTTGCCAAGGCCTAGTGAGTGGTTGGCGAAGCTTCAACGTAAAGTGCAATCTGGATTCAGGCCTTGTCCAAAACAGTACGATGAGGATTATAAATAATGGATGCTTCTTTACTGCAACAATGTTAATCATATTGTATAATGCAGAAAGGGGTCAACCTCTTGTTCTTTTGCAGTACATGTTGAGACTGATCTGGTCAAACATGTTGACAAGGCCTTTTCTGGAAATATAAACATGTAAATCCAATTTGTTTGTGTAATGCATCGAATTTGGCAACAAAACGGTTCTATTTGGCTTAGGCCGATCATAAACGTTTTCTGATCAAAACAGCCAAAGATGACCCAGTCTGACGAGATTTACTAACAAGAAGACATTAATATTTTAAGGTTATGTTGTTGACATGTCCAACCTTACGGTAATGACGTTTTGCATCGGACCATTTTAATTATAATTTACTGTTGGCGACAACTTTTCAACGGCGGAAAGTTATTTGTACACATACATAGTACAGGGCTTTTGTGAGTAAAATGAAATGATATCAAGTTACTAGCACAAAAGTGAAAAGATGAGTACGACAGAATTAAACTTCATTAAAAACATGTGAATTCTACTCAGGAAGGATATGCACGGAACAGTAATATATTCGTAATGGCGACGTAAATCTCACTTAAAGCAAGACTGGAATGTAATAAATGTATAATTATTTTAACTTCTATTTGGAGTGTAATTAATAAAAAATTTAGTCTGAAAACTAAAGACCAGTATACTTATTTTTGAGGTTTATTTAAAATGTTAAAACAATAATAAATTCTTACACCAGTAATAGGTACATATTTAATATACCAAACCAGGCAATTTAGATGCGGTTAACGATTTCTGAGAACTCCGAATTATAGTTCTGTATTTATAAAACTCGGCACTTAAGACTGCCGATGGATTCTTTTTGCACAACGAAACTTTAATAAATAATTCTATGGGAAATATCGAGATTAAATGGAACGTAGCGTAGAATGATGAAAAATCATAAGAATGTAATACGTTTTTAGTAGAAAGTGGCGATTTATTCTCGTGGATCTTGAATTTGGGAGGAATAATATGAACCGTTATCCTGTAATGGTCCTCGGGACTGGAATATGAATGAAGAGAAATGTGCATATCGACAGGCAACGTTTGATAGACAGATTGCTTCAGTGGCGTAGGTTCGCTCTCCCAGGAGGACATGAATTCAATTCCGTACATTATTTTATTTACTCGTGCCCCAACAAGAAACAACGTAGGTATTTCAATTCGGCATGGAAGCAATATATTTCAAAACAGCAAACAAATCCAACAAAATCCTGTTACCGATTCAACTGATTTGAATATAAACGTATAATAGATCTCCCCGTTTGATAAGAAGTATAAAATGCAAGTTTGGACTTTAATTTTGTTTACTGAAAGGAAAAGCGTTTACTAATGTACCGTGTACTCCATAGAAGATCAATGCGCAAATAAAATTTCAGCCAGATACGACATTGGTAAACAGAATTATAGGAATGTGTAAAATCTGTTTATAAACTGTATCAAAATGTTTAATAAAATTTCAGATCCATTTACTTTTATGGAATGTTTCATATTGAGTTTCTGTTGTTTTATTTTGTAAAAGGAAAATGTAAAACATAAACGTAAGTACTAACGTAGAGAAATAAATTTTCAGAACTGTTTCTATTTCGGTTTTGCCATGCTTAGAATGTTCAGGGGTTCACTATGTTACATCTCCCACAAATTCAACATATTAGTTTGAGGGCACATTATAGTTTTATTAAATTTTTTTTTTTGAAGATTGCAGTGCAATAAGCTGGAGGAAAACGCAACTTAGCTAAAGACTACGGTATCATTAACTACTTATGGATCTAAACAAGTGTGAACATAAAATACAATTATCACGAAAATGTGGAGAATAAGGCTAAACGCACTTACAAAAGTTGTAAAACGTACATTTGAGATTCCACCAATGTAATGTTAAAGTGACATTTTAAATGGGCCAGCCACAACTATGCTTTACATTGAATACTGGTCGTTCTTTTTAATACCGTAATTATACTTGCAAAAGTCGATAAATCGGAGTGCACAATAATCGGACGTTATCAAAATACAAAACAGAAAATGTGAACTTGGCTTGACAATAAACACTAACCACCACCGACTTGCAATCAAATAAATTTGATTTCACCCTCGAACAATCGTAACACAAGGAAGTTCAATGTAAACTAACCCAATGCACTGACCTTACACATTTCTAAAATCGGACTAAGACAACCCCTGTAAATGTTAGTATGACGAGTGAACCCCCACTGTGGATAATTAATAGACGTTAGTTACAAGTATTGCCATCAGCCAGGACTGAAGACTGAATGCTGATTGACTCGAAAATGAATTTTACTTATAGAATCTGATAAGTTCATTTTAATGAATTATTGTCGCAAAGCAACATTGAAAATGACATTGAGAACATAATATAATTAAATCAGAGTGAGAGACTACAATCGTGTAAAATAAAGACTGCTATACGTCAGAGCAAGAAATGAACTTAAAACAATGTTTAGAACAATTACAAACGTGTTTTCATATTCTGTGTTTGAATCTCTACTGCAATTAAGACTGTTTCAATTGGGGCGTACATTATGCAAACGAGTAGAGTCAGAGCTATAAAGGCACCGTTAAAATTGAGTCTTGCTCCTCAAATGTATTCACACCCCCGTTCTAGAAACTTCATTGATACATTGAATTACTTGAGAGCCTCTGCTCATCATTTATGAATATGTCTAATCACCAAAATTGGTGACCAGCTTTCAATTTGAAGAAATTGATTCCTATAATATGGGTCATGGAACGACAGTCCTATTCCAACTAATAGTGTGCGACTTCACGACAACTACACCAACTACCCTCGATTAATGAGTGCTTTTCCACTCCAAACCCTAGAGAAAAAATAACTAGATTTGCAGTCTAACAACGTCACGTGCATTTTATATATTTGTCAAGCTCAACAAATAACGGGTAACGTTCGACCACTCTCCATCTTGCAATGATTGAAAGATTGCTGATGGCTGCCGGTACAAATGGAAATTATAAGATTTAGTTCTAAAGGATATTACTAGTAGCTTACGGCGAAAACATACATGATTAGTGGAAAAGCTGTATCAAGAGTATCTTCTCACCACATGTTACTGAATTCTGTCCAAACCTCCTGAATGTGTGAAAATTTACTTGGTAACTCTAAATCAAGAGCTTATTCAGTAGACGAAATGTATTCAAGTTTGTTGAATGAATCACTACATCAGCTAAAGGAGCTTATGAAAGAGTGAAGAAATAATCTTCACTTTATTAGTGAATGGTTCCATTTATACGCTAATTGATTCAAGCAAATGGAACACTGGTTCTTGAAGATTTACCCATATTTGCAGCTGCAGATAATTTCAAAGGCGAGATGCTTAAATACGCATCTCACCCGGGGAGGTACCACCATTGTGATCAAGGGCACTTTCATCCATTCTCATCCTATTTTTCCCCATGCCCTCACTGTCTTCTTATCGGGTTGAAAGCCCAGAATTAAAAAAAAAACTGGTTGTAATTTTTAAGGTGAAAAATACCGGATGTAAAATCCTCTCCCTTTCGGATATTCGGGAAGGCAGAACCAAGAGACCTCGGTCAGCGAAAGTGTTCACCTTTGCTGTTCACAAACATCTTGAACAATTACAATGTGAAATTTTGCTTCTAATCGGAACACTAGTCTCTGAAAACTGCGATTCGCCCGACTTGCAAAAGAAGATCGTTTATGAGAGAAAAAGTTCAACGTGATTTGGTTAAAACTAAATTTACTAAATACTAAATTTGTGAAACCCTACTCTTGCATCCACAGGTCTCCCAATGAGAGTAACTTTCGAAACTTCGTTGACTACCTTAGTTTAAACGTTGACTACCATCTGGCTCAATTTCCATGTCTATCTAAATTATGGGAGAGTGAAATGTCCATAACTCTCATTAACCTCAACCTTTATCTACACATTTGTGATTTCAAGTGATTTCACACATGATTTCTGAATGCCCAAGAATCCCTTATAATCCTCATTATACCCCACATCTTCTAGACTTCCTTCTTGCACTAAATCCATTTTTTTCATAAAACTAAATGGTCTATCTGACCATTGTCTGGTATAAATAACCTCCACTGTCCCTAACTTCTTTGTTGCTCACAATAACACTAATGGAGCCATTGTTGTTTTAAGTCATCTAAATGTTGTGATTTCTGTGGTTTCTTTTCAACCATACCATGGAATAAATAGTTTTGAGTCGCCCCAAGCATTGGTCTTTCAGTATCTGAAGTTATCCTCATGGACATGGGGTTATACATTCTTATAAAACAAGATCATATGGGTCATTCCCGCTCACAACCCAGGATCAATAGCGCTTGTTCTGATGCATTCTCTTTAAAAAATAATCCTTATATGAAATGCAAATCTAATAAAACGGCAAATATGACTAAAGCTAAAAAGTTGCTTGAACAACGAGAATGTAATGAACGGGCTAAATCTTCTTTGGGAAGTCGTAAATTTTGTTGTTTATGTAAAGCTATCACTAAAAACTTTGCTAAATCTTCATTTTCCCTTGACATTTTTGAAGGATCTGTAGTTACTGATTCTGTGAACAAAGCCAATCTTCTAACGGATTTATTTGCATCAAACCCGTATATTAATGATTCTGTGAACCTAGTCAGCGCTTTTTCATACGCTATGAAATCAATTCATTTTCGATACAAATTACTAGAATAGATCATCAGTAGATTCATCCCAATAAGGGAACTGACGCAGACCGTGTCCCTGTTATTGTTTATAGAAGTGTTTCCCCGAAGTAATACCAGTTCTATCTAAGCGCAATTCCACGTCTATATCAACTCCTTCATCATGGAAGTTCCACAATGTTGAACCTATTCCCAAAAAAGGCAATAAAACCTCTTAATCTAACTTCCATTTTGTCTAAACGCATAGAAAAGGCCATGTACAGCAACTACTTTCTTTCCTAGAGTCTAATAAACTGCTTAGTGACCACTAAAATCGTTTTAGGCAGAGTCGTGCTATAGGTTAACTTCTTTCATATTTGTCCCAATTTTGAAACAATACATTAAAACAATCCGGTGAAACAGTTATAATCGCTTTGCATACCTCAAAAGTATTTTAACAAGTTTGGAATAAGTGTTTACTTGCCAAACTTACCTCGTTTTGGATAACTGACATGCTCCTCAACTGGGTTTCCAGTTTCTTTGGTAAAATATCAACAAATACATGTCGCGGTTGATGGATACGTATAAAGAGGAGTTGCAATTAACGCGGGCGTATCACAAGGATCAGTTATAGCTCCTCCACTTTCTCCTTTATACATGATCTTATTTCTTCAACAACTATCTCGATCAACTGCTTTGCGGACGAGAGCACTTTTCATTGAAAATCATCTCAGTCTACTCAAAATACTAATCCACTTTCTATCTCAAATCAAAGTATTAAAGCTAAGATAGCCACTTCAATTGATAAAGATATTCAACATATCGGTGAATGCTAAAACAAATACTGATAAAACTCAAGGTTGCCTTGTGTCGCCCAAAATAGATCGATAATTTCCTGAAATTTTGGGAATAACTTTTTTATCTTCCAATCTATCATGGGTTGACCATTTTCTCTGTTACTAAAGCAGGTGCTCGTAAAACAGGTTGATTGCTAAGCCACACAGTACCTCCCGACAACTATTTCTGCTATATAAGACCTAAATTCCACATCATCTAGAATATGTTTCTCAACTATGGGTTACTGCTCCCCAATACGCTCTCGATACCATTGACCGTATTCAAAAAAGAGCGATAGGGTTTATAAATGAACTGTCTTTAACGTCTGACATACAGTTCCTTGATCATAGAAGAATCGTTTTTTCCTTGTACTATCGGTATTACAATGGCTATTGTACTGCAGAATGAAGTTCTTTTATAACATCTCGGGCCACCTTTGCCCATTCACATTATCAATATCGAGTACGAATCTCAACTTGTATCAAACGGCCGCAACCTACCTTCTTCGATACAGCTTCTAAACTCTGGAATGATCTTAGTTCCAGCTTTTCTCTCACTTTTGGTATGAGCAAATTTAACGCCCTTCAAAGTAAAATTTAAGAAATAAGTCAGTTCAGGAATTACAGAATAACAGCGCTTTATTGCATTTACTTGTTTTTTTATGTGTAAAGCTTGATGAACGATTACGGAGCTTTTGACATTTTGGCTATATTTATAAGGGATTGACCTGAAATTCGACTATTTTTGGGACAGACTGACCACAAAATTTAATTGGTTTTAAAACATTTGAGTCTTTGAATATACATTATTAGTCTTGGTTGCAGCTGACCGTATTGATCACGATATGTTTGTGCAGATAATAAAATTAGTTTCAGATTTAAATCAAAGATATTCATATTTGAAAACGTTTGAATATGTTCCAATGATAAAAGTTTTTGAGAGACAACGTAATTCATGATGGACACACTGATCGTTACGTTTGTTTTAATATTAAGATAGGAATTAGTAATGTCGTATGTAAACAAATGAATAAATTTAACTATTACTTTTCCAAATTGGGTGATATTTATTTACAACTAATTTTTAACCATACAAACTCTTGCTACTTTGGTTTTATGAGTACACAGGGTGTGATCAGTAATTTTCTGATAACGTATATGTTACAAAATTTCCTTAAGATTTAGGCCATTTTGTTTTTAACTCTGTTTAAGGACTTTCAAAACTGAATTGACGTATATCTTTTTGTTATTTTGGATTAAGATAGATTTATTAAGATTACTGAGACGAAATTTACTCTTTAAAGTGAAATGGTGTTGTACATGTTGAATGTTTGAGATTAAGTTGTCCATTATATTACCGAGTAGGCTACAAATCCATCTTGCAGGGTTCGATAGGATTAGTTTACGAACTCATCTAGGACTATTCATTTCAGAGGAACTCTGATCGTAGTAACGTCTAGAGACTATTTTTCCCGAATTGAATGTTATTTGTTGTTTATGTAAGTGTAAGTTGCTTGAATTTAAGTTTCATACGTCTTAAATTGAACCAACCCATCTCCATTGCAGTTAGCTTGGCAAATCGCTTACCATAATGCTTAGTGCGATTTGATTCTGCAACAAGAGTGGACCAATAATGTTGCCATTTGTACAGTTTTAGCTCTAGCTCTCAGATATAAGTCAAGCGAGTCACTTTATATTATCTGATACTTTGTTGATATGGTGAAGAACTAGGTGAAAAAGCTTACTGATGAAGAATTGGCTGAGATTATCTAAAATGGCGTACAAGACATGACGATATTGTACACTACGATGAGGATATCGAGTCCGAATTGAATGATCATAAATAAGTTGTAAGCGAAAATGATGATTGCCTGTCTGTATATGAAGACACTGATCCTTAAATTGAATAATGTGAATTAGATTTTTGTTTGAAGGCCAAAAATTGTACAGAGTGGAACAGTGGAACCCTATCCAACAGGGAGTGCTCGTTCGCATAATATTGTAGAAGGAAATTCGTTGCATGGACCTACAATTTTTCGGGAGACCATGAATCTGAAGAGTTTACTACTCAGATTTATAAGATAATTATGTCAAAGATCTCAGAAGCGTAAATCTGACGAGTTGAAGCCCATACGCGAAATATGGTGTTGTATCAACACAAATTTTATAAAGTATTATCTACCAACAGCTAATATTACGATAGATGAGCAGCAGGTCTCATATCGAATAAGGTGTCCTTTTAGACCGTATATGTCCTCCAAATCTGATAAATATGCGATGAACATATGGTGGGGAAGTGACTCGAAAACATATTATCCGCTGAGTGGTATTCCTTACATTGGAAAAGAAGGCAATTCAGTTGCAAATGGACTCGCCAGTCAAGTGTTTGAACAATTAGTGTAAACGTATTATAGTACCAATTGAAATGTGACCTGTGACAAATACTTTATTAGTCTAGATTTGCGTTTGCATTTGCGAGTTTGTATGAATGTGTTGCGTGTTGCTGGAATTGCAGCGTATGTACTTTGTACAAATTTGTACCCATCATGGCGCCAAGAAAAACATGAAAGAAGAAGGAAAAAGTCACGAGTTTTATTCCATTCTTAAGGGGAAGTGCTTTCTGCTTGAACTTTTCCAGTTCTTTCAATCACAATCATGAATTCCCAAAATACATACATCAAATAGGTATGCATGGGGAGATTAGAAATAGTTGCGGTCACGATAGGGTCGGAAGGAACGAAGTTAGGGTTCGGAGGGGGAAGATACTACCCCAGCATTTGCTTATATAGCCGCACATAGTGTGTGTATACGCAGTGACCGTGCCGCTATATGTGTAAGTAGTATAGCTAGGGGAGTTTTAACCCACTTTTGTCACTAGAAAAGTAACTAGCTTTGACAAAAGTCACTAGAAAAGTCAATAGATTGGTTTTCAAGGTCGCTCACATTGCCTGCATATTCTTCAAGGACATTCGTCCACGTACACGTCCCCCGCTTCAAAGTTTATTCAAAGTCACCAAGCAATTCTTAGAATTTGGCCGAGCCAAGACCGTGCGTTAATTCAGTTACAACAATTGTCAAGGTCACCTGCAGAAGTGTCCCGATCTTATCCGACCTTACCCGACCCTATCCTACCTTATCCGATCTGAATGTCACGCGTGGGATCTTCACGGTAGCGGGGGAAATTTTCATGGCCACCAAGCAATTCTTGGAATTCCGCTGAGTCAAGGCCACGTGTTAATTCCTAGAAATCAATTGTCACCTGTAGGGGTATCCCGATCTTATACGATCTTATCAGAGCTTATTTGAACTTATCCGATCTTATCCGCACTCATCCGACCTTATCCGATCTTTCCTAATCTTATCTGAACATGTCCAATCTTATGCGAACTTATCCGACCTTACCAAATCTTATCCGACCCTACTCTTGGAAATAAGCATCGCCAATCAATGAATTTTATAACTGGCATTGCACATTCGGAGGTATCAGCAGGGTCAATTCTTAGAAATATTAACAGTTCTTGGAAACATGAAGAATGAATGCTATCGGATAAAGGTCAAATTCTTGGAAATAGCAAAATAAGCATCAATATCTTATTCGATCTTACCCGATCATATTCGATCCGATCATATCCGATCTTATCCGAACTTACACGATCTTACCCGATCTTATCCCATCTTACCCGATCTTACCCGATCTTATTCGATCATATCCGATCTTACTCGATCATATCGGATCTTATCTGATCTTACCCGATCTTACCCGATCTTACCTGATCATATCCGATCATATCCGATGATATCTGATCATATCCGATCATATCCGATCATATCCGATCATATCCGATCATATCCGATCATATCCGATTATATCCTATCTTATACGATCTTACCCGGACTTACCCGATCATATCCGATCACATCTGATCTTATCTGATCATATCCAATCATATCCTATCCTATCCCATTTTATCTGATCTTACCCGATCTTATCCGATTTTATCCAATCTTATCCGACCTTATCCGATCTTATCCGATCTTATCCGATCTCATCCGATCTTATCCGATGCTACCCGATCCTACCCGATCTTACCCGATATTATCCGATCATAACCGATCTTAGCATTGATTTCACAAAAATTATACGTATATTTCCAATGATATGGTGGAATTAAATATTTATGCTTTAATTCAATAAAATCTGTAAAACGTTATGGGAAGTAAATGGAAATGGGAAAATGGTTGAAGCCCCTATAATTACTATTGAACTATTTATAGCTACTAAGCTCCTTGGGAGTCAAAGACGCTACACAGAGATCCAAGTTTAATAGTTCCGAGCACGAGTAGGTCTACCGCCAAGTGACGGCTTTCCAGAGGAAATTCCCAGGGCTAAGTATTAGCTAAGCCCCCAGTACAGATAGGTTCCCTAGGGATCATTCAGACATCGAATGTTACTATAAACGAGCACCACAGGCGGAGCGCAGACGCTTGCTCTATACTTTTGGGTAAGCCCTAGGACAGGCCTACCTCTTCAACCGATGTAATGTTGTTTTATTAAATTTTAATAAACAGAAGGATAATTTATCTACCAGTGCAAGTAAATTCAAGAAAAAAATTAAAACATACCTTTCGGATAAATAATAATCCTCAAGTTAACCCCACACGCAAACCACTCACTCACGCCACTGTTGTATATAACCTAAAAGGTAAACGGATAGCATTTAACACATATGCCAAACAAAATAAGGGCTATAAGTATATATTAGTGGTTATCGACCGTTTCTCCAAATACCTGTGGACGAAAGGATTAAAAACGAAAACAAGTCAAGAAGTTAGCAGGGCACTCTTCAAAAAAGGCCGAAATCCTACCAATTTGCAAACAGATGCAGGAAAAAATTCTACAATGAGCATTTTACTGAACTAATGCAGCGTTATGAAGTCAATAATTACTCCACCTATAGCACAAAGAAGTATGCAACTTCGGAACGTGTTATCAGAACCATTAAGGGTGCTCTATATAAGTCGTTCAGTCTCCAAAGAAAATACAAATGGATTGGTACAATTGGTACCATAACGATAGATTATAACAATCATAACCATAGAACCACAGGAATTAGGCTGAAAGACGTTGGTAATCATACAACGCTAGAGGATACCACTCACATAAAAACATTCGATAGTAATCAATATTGTATGGGTGATATAGTACTAATCAATAAATTTAAGTATTTTCGCTAAAGGATACACCAACCAATTGGTCTAGTGAACTATTTAAGATTGTGAAAGTTCACCATTACTAACCCCGCTACGTACATGATGGAGGACATGAAAGGAAAACCTGTACTGGGAGGCTTTTACGAACATGAATTACAGAAAACAAAGTATCCCGATGTGTACTTGGTGGAAAAAGTGCTTCGCTCCAAGAAAAATGGTGAGGATTGGACAAAAGATCATGGATCAATAAAGACGATTTAGTTTTATCACATTTAACTTATATAGCTACAGGAATAGTTTGTAGCTTTTAGATGAAATAAAAACATAAAAAAATATAATTGTATCTTCTTTTTTTAAATATTACATCATCTTATATAGTAAAATATTTGTATAGTCCTTTAAATTACTGGTTGGCCATATTCCCGGATATGGTCCACATGTCCATCTCAAGCATGAATTTGTTTCACCTTTCTCAATGTTTTCCAATATCCTGCGTTAAATTTTGTGGTGCTCCTCATTTTTCCACGGTTGAAACTTATATGTGATGTTTTGTTCTAATAATATTTTTTATTTACCAATGGAAGTCCAAAGATATTGTCAGGATTATAATCAGCTGAATCGAATTTATTAATGTCCTCTTTAATGCATTCATAGATATCGGGAACTGAAAAGGCGTATATGAGACTATCCGTACCCGTATACAAGAGCTTAGCATTCTTCTGAAACTTCTTTTGAAACGTGTAAAACCCTGAACCCTGCATATATCGGTTTATTGAAATATACTTCTGGCTTACAGATTTGAATAGTAAGCATATCATTGCCAAATATTGTACAACTATGAAAATTTGGCTTTAATATGTAAGCACGAGCAAGATAGCGACCCTCCCATTTCGTTACTAGCCGTATGTCCTTATGTTTACGTACATTTTCCATCAGCTTCCCGAAAACACTATTAATCGTTAATTTATAGAAATCATTGGCGAATTCATTTTGGGTTTGCTGACGCATGGTGGTATTTAAATCCATATATTTTTTTAACGACGGGGCTGCTTAAAGCGTAATATACGGTGTACTTTTACCAACTTCAATCCATATTTTAAATGTACTTTCAAATTTCTGTAATGAATTACGTAATTACGTTTTGGATACAGTGTAAGCAGTAATTTTTTCATTTTGAAACCCGGTGAGGGTGGAACCATATGTTCGGATGCCTGCGGCAGATCACTGTGCCTCTCGTGTAATTCTCTGGGATACTCTAAATCACACTCGACTATATAACCAATTTCCGAATCATCGGGGTGTTTTATTAAATCTAAAGTTAGTTTCATCAATAAAAGAAAAATCGCCAAATGGTAGAAATTCTGACATGGCGGCACCATATGAATTATTTACGTCGTGGTGCATTAAATACACACTTTCGGAGGTAGGATCAAATTTTTCTCCCATGTATTTATTGTTAGCTTTAGCATACCGATTTGAACATTGCGCTACACCACCTCTAATTCTTCTCTCAATAAACATTAGCATATCAATGTCTGTAAATACTTCTAACTTTACCTGCGTAATTTTAAGCATAGCATCGAATACTAAAGCGGGGCTGTATAATAGTGCAGGGCATCAAGCTTATAGGTACTTAAACAAGTTTGTCAAAAATTTTCGAAAACGTCCGCTAAAAGTAGAACGCCTGTTTTTGGATACAAATTCCCCTAGTGATTTAATATTAAATTTGTTCCAAACGTTAACCGCATGTACAAAACTCGCATCATTATTTCCCTCATTAGTAAGGTGACTAAAAAATGCCGCCTTGGGAGGGAGTGCGGTCTCGTTTAATTTATCCCAAGTATCTATACACTCTTAAGGAAACACACCTTTGCGAACTAGTAGAGAAAATTCATCATCATTGTTACAATTAGCGCGGGTAATCATTTTTCTAGTATTCTCCAAATAGTCTGACAACTTTTCAATACTAGTGCTCATAAATCTGAAAGGGCCAATAAATCTAAACTAAATTGTAGTGTCTTCTATTATATGGGTAGTAGTAAAATCGAACCGATTCTCTAATGATGAAATGTGAAGAATCATAACCTGATAAGTTATGAAACACAACTGGTAGAATGTGGGAGTCTTTGTAGTTTAGGTTACATGCCTGATGTGCTGCCCCCCGAGATGCTCCTGTAAAATGATTATGGTCTTTAACTTTTACGTCATAATTAGTAAATGGTTTTCTGCAAATGTGACAAGTCGTAGCGCTTTCAAATTGCTCAACCTGAGTGGGTCTTAAAGTATCCATGGGAATTATTTTATTGATTATTTCGGTGGTCCAATGTGCAATACTTTGAAGCTCGTTAACAAAACATTGAATACAATCCTTTCCTCTATAAAGCCTAAATCGAGATAGGGAATCATTGTATGAACACTCCAAATAGTAAGCAGTGCTGAAAGTTATATATTTGGAGTGAAACAGAGTATTACTTTCGATACCATTTGTACACTTTTCTAAAATACTTTCTAAATCGGCATAAATTACAAATGACATCTTTTCTTGGAATGCAAAATTTTTGAACTGCAAATTCATTTTTGCTTCGGTAGGTAGCCTAGCCGAGCAGTGATTAAGTTCAAGCATCGGTAACAGATAAATTTCTTGCACTTCTTATTCGATAGTTGATTAGAAACAAGACCTGACTTATTTTTAATCCAAACCAATTGATATACAATGTCATTTTTTGTATTAATATCATCCGCGGCATGATCATTAGCAGAAAGTATTAAAAGATTTACAGCATCCCTCTCACTATTTCGATTTTCACTTAATACAAACGGTAATATACTTCTTTCCCGAATGCAATATAAACTAATTGATAGTTTAATTTTTCAAATTTTTTCGTATAATCTAGTTCAATGGGAAAGTGAATTGAATGAAAATTCAAAACATCTATAAAATGAGGATAACTTTGAACTCTATCTGAATGACGTTGCGCGGAATATAATGCTGAAACCACGGCCCATAGGAAGCAATACTCGCCCTCATTTTTAACATTCACTACCCCACGCTTTATTGCTATGAAGTGAGAAACTTTAACATAGATTGGAAGGCCACCTCTAAATGAAACATAGCTATTAATATTCACATTCAAATGTAAAAATTCGTGTAATGCCCACCTGAATCCCTTTCAGAAAACTCCTCTAAATCTGTTGTAGCCTATAACACACGTTTTCATTGTACCACTCACGTAACTTGTATGATATATCCATCACATAATTTTTGGTGGCAAAAGTCTTCAACTCGATAACATGATTGTGAGGTTGCATGAAATTGCAACTAAAAGGACATCCACCTTTAGCATCGATTGTCTCAACTTTAACTTTACGTGCAAAACTATTCTACGCATTTTGTAAAAAAATAAGAGGGTCCTTGATGTTCGCTATATTAACTATAATTCCTGTAAGTAAGCTACCATTAAAACAGGAATCCAAGAGTACCAGGCTAATTTGCTTGTACGTCTTTATGATAATTCCATTACCTGTTTTTTTCTTGAAGCGTTCTTTAACCGTTTAAGTCTTACCAGATAACCCTTTAACAACGTTAAATTGCTTTCGAGCTTAAACAGACCTTCATTTGCCTCTAAATAAATTTTATTTTGAACTATATCTTGCAAATATATTAGTACTAGTGTTAACTATGCAGATGTGCTTAATAAATTCCATTTTTTTTTGTTTTCAACAATGGAATAAGCTGTCTTGTTAAATTACCTATACAGCTACTACCTTACTCATATTCACTTTCAACTGTATCCAACAAAATTATGAAGCATACACTGGTGATTTCGTAATTGATCTTCACAACACTTTAGGTTTACAATACAATTTGTTCTCACGATTTTAATGAATCGACTGACACGAAACAGTTCTTTATCTACTTATATAGACACATAAACCGCATCCAAGGTCATAAAGATTGTAACTGATTTTATTGCAACTTCGCCCATTTAATAATATTTTTTCCTACAAGACTGTTCATATTATTTGATAGAGATAATGCCGAATTAGCGCTTCAAGCTTTGTTTTTACATTATATAAATTAAAAGTGTTCGAGATCACAAAACCACTTTACTTTTGTTAATGAATGGCATACCGTAATGCGTTTTAGTCTCAAAAATGTGAAACCGAATCCTAAAACTTATTATTATTAGTGATAACAGTGCAATCCTGTAAAATACTGAACGTAAATATATGTGATTAATACTAAAAAGAAAGACGTAAAAAATACATTATAGAAATAATACAGAGGTTTCAATATTTCCTTAAGTTTCTGTTTATGTAGTTTTAAATAACTGTTCAATTTTTATTATTATAAAATAACATGTGAAGATAAGTCCCCGAAATACAGCTAAAATTATCATATTAATTTTAAAGTCAAATATAGGTCATCAAGGGAATTCGCATTTCATATAAACAATGACATTCAATATATGTTTGAGAATAAAACAATATGCATGATGCATTTAATGCAATAAACCAACTGATTTAGTTGTAGCACTTTAAGCGTTTATCTAAAAATTCTGATTCTTCGCAAACCGTTACCTGGAATAAGAGCGCTTCCAACAGCAACTTAGGAATTTTGAAATCTTAAATTTTAAAGTAAAATA